>PVKA01000566.1:108568-192379 GCA_004027165.1 Ctenomys sociabilis | reverse complement strand
TCTTTCTACAACCCTTCCTTTGTCTACACCTGTCAAAAGTGGGCACTCCATTGACATTCAACTACCTTAGGTGCTTGAACTCGACACCACAATCCAACACAGTCCAGCATTCTGCAACCATAGGGAGTTATTCAAAGAAATTGTCGACCATATCCATTTACAGCTCAGCTTAATATTATGGGATCACGATGTATACTTCATTTTTATACTTTTATACTTTTCTGCTGGATGGTTAAGACCTAGGTAGATCAAAACTTATATACCAACACATGAACTTTATATTTCCTCTCTGTGGTTTTTGTTCTTTTTCTCATTCTTTTTGTTACATTTATCTAATTCTATGAATTCCCTTTTATGTCTCAGTAAGGGTCCTTTATCTCCCTTTTCTCTCCTTTCATTGATTACATTTTCTAATTCTACTATTTTCACTCTCTAGTTCCCTACCACTTCCTTCACCTTCACTAGCACAGTTTCTAAACTTGATGAATATTTAGGTAACTTTACACTATTATTGTTCAGTACTCTCATATTGTGAATAGAGTAGTTGTTGCAGTTAGTAGGTATTTACTGTATGCCAATATTTGGTTTGTCTTAGTGTTTATAGTATAATTATAGATATCTTTCTATAGTTAAGGATATAATATTGGTACTTAGGGTTTGTTAATAAGCAATTTTCTTCAATTTTATTACTATTACTGATTTTATTATGATAACAAGGTGGCACAGCTGTTGGTATTAATTGATTTCCTCTGTTTGCTAGTACCTGGATTGTTTTTGTGTCATTAACAATGCTGAGGCCCATTCTTGGCCAGCTGGGTGCTGGTTGGATCAGTGGTGGCTGGATTTTAGGACAGAGGCAAAGATGTATAACTAGTCACACTAAGAGTGTGTCACTGAAAAATAGGCACTAATGAAAGAGGCCTACATACTAGCAACAAATTCTTCTAGTACAATGAGCTAGCAGATCAATCACAGCATAAAACAAAACCCAATAGAGCCATGAAAAGGCAAAGCAAAATGCCTCAAAAATTTGCCACTTTAAAAAAAAAAATTGCCACTTCCCCAGAAGTGATCTTTGGGGCAAGTCAAATGCTACACAGTAAAATAATTCAAAAGGATAAAAGAGGAGATAGGAAAATAGCTCAATAATGTGGTCACAAAATTCAAAGAAGATATAATGGAACAGATAATGGACATAATAAAATAATCAGTAAGCTTATGGAGACAATAATAAAAAAGCAGGTGAGTTAAACAGAAAGTTAAGCATGAATGACCAGTTTAGCAAAGTGTTAGAGTTCATATGAAAAGCTAACAAATCAAAATTCAGGAAATTAACAGTTCTGTTAAATGTAAGGGCAGCAGACACAACCACTGGGAGAACAGAATGTAAGAAAGAGGAGATGGGTCCCGAGATACAGCTCAGCAGTACTAGTGCCTTCCTGGTAATTGCATGGTCCTAGGTTTGACTTTTGGTTAACAAAACAAAACAACAGAAAGAAAAAGAAAAGAAATAAAAGATAGGGATGCTGCTGGGGACCAGTGAGTCAGAGCTACCCTAAAAATAGCAAGAGAAGATGAGAAATGGATTGAACAGCTGCTAGATGATACAAAGAAGACTAACCTAAGATAAATTTTAACTAATGAAGAATCAGAAGATAGCGTAAGTGACATAAATAACAGAAAGTAGAATGATGAACTGTAAGCTTTTAATGTATTTAGTGCAGACTCTACAGGGTCCCACTACACACATCAGACTCAGTGATCTTCTTGTTTTCAGCCTCCCAAGTCCTGGGATTACAGGTTCATGGCACCATGCCCAATCTAAGAACTGTGAATTTTTAAACACAGGCAAAGATAAATGAGGAATCAAGATTCTCAAATAGCCACAATCAGGAAAAAGAAATATCAATGTATAGTCAAAAATTAAAGAATCTCAGCACAATAACAAAATCTTAAAAGCTGTTAGAGAAAAGCAATGAATGATTTATAAAGATACACACATTAGAATTATAGCCAACTTCTCAAGATAAACCTTTAGGGAAGAAGATCTTGGAATGAAATTTGCAGGCCCTGGAAGAAAATCGCTTCTAGCCCTGACTGTCATGCAAAAGTATCTTTAAAAATTGATGGAGAAATAAGATCTTTCAATGACAAAAGCACTTTAAGAAATTTGTGGCCACCAGCCCAGTCCTTCACAAAATGTTCAAGGACACCCTAAAAAGAGACAATGAATCTAACCAAAGGGAAATGATCTTCTAGAACAAATATACCAGTTAAGGTGTACTTAGGAGGAGCAGTTAAGTAGAGGGCTAAAACGGAAAAAAAGACAAAATAAAAGCAATGATAGTCAATTCCATGCAGTAATAACCCTCAGTGTAAATGGCCTCATTTACCCCCATCAAAAGACACAAATTGGCAGAATGGATCATAAAGGAAAATCCAACAATATACTGTATAGAAGAAACACATTTAATATAAAAAGAAATTTACAGAGTGGGGAGATAGCTCATTGGTGTAAGATCCTGCCTGGCACGTACAAGGTCCTTAGTTCAATCCTTGGTTTAAAAAAAAAAAAAAAGAAAGAAAGTATTGCACACTAAAAACCAAAGGATGAAAAACAATATTCTGTGAAAAGAAACCTGAAAACAAGTAGGAGTAGCTATTTTATTTTCAGCCAAGGTGGCTTTTAAGCACAAATTAAACAGATGAATTGAAGACAGGCACTATGTATTACTTAAGGGAACAATTGAACAGGAGGAAATAACAATTATCAACGCATATGCACTAAACACTGGCACCTCCAAATTCATATAATAAAGTAGTGTGCTGGACATAAGTGATCAGACAACACAGTTATAGTGTAGTACCTGAATACTCCACTGTCACAAATAGAACTAGATTAAAAATCTACAAAGATATATTGGAGTTTAACTAAACCTTCAAACAATTGCACATGACACATCCAATTTGTGAGTCTCACTGCTGGGCAGCTCTGATTCAAATTTTATCATCTGATGTTGAACAGCCAGCCTCCAGTGGCTCAACATGCCCAATGGGACCTTCACACATGAGCCAAGCCAGCAGGAATACATTAATAAATATCTAGGGATTATTACACCCAACAATACATACTCCTGCCAGCAGAAGATCGAACTTTCTCCAAACCAGACCACATGCTGGTTCATAAAACACGCTTAAGTAAATGCAAAATAATTGAAATTATCCCATGCATGTATTCAGATCATAGATCAATGCAATCAGCAAGCAATGGCCAAAAGTCCCCAGAAATTAGGCAAACACATGGAAATTCAACAATATGCTACTGAGTAATTGATGAATCACAGAAGAAATAAAAACAGATAGTGGATAGTTCTTAGAATGAAATGATAATGTCAGTATAATATACCGGTTGGACACAATAAAAATAACTCTTAAGAGAGCAGTTTATGGAAGTGAATACCCACGTAAGAAAAACTGAGTGAGCCCAAAGAAACAACCTAATGATGCATCCCATAGCCCTATAAAAATAAGAATAATCTGAATCCAAAGGTAGTTCAAGGAAGGATATTATAAAGATCAGAGAAGACTTTAATGAAATTTAGATGAAAAGAAAATTCAAAAACAATGAATTGAACATCTGGTTCTTTGAAAGAATAATGAAAATAGGAAAACTCTTAGTCAATCTTACAAAAGAAAAAAAAAGACTAAAGACTGAAATAAATGGAGTTAAAACTGAAAGATGAGGGGGCTGGGGAGATGGCTTAGTAGAATAAACACTTCCCTGGAAAACACAAGGGCCTGAGTTCAATCCCTGGTTCTGCCAAAAAAAAAGAAAAGAAATTGAAAGATGAAATCATAATGGACACTACCAATGGACAGAAGATGATTAATAAGTACTTTATTTTACTTATCTATTTTCTTTTTCTGTATTTAGGACAGGGTCTATGGGGTCTACAGGTCAGACTTGTAGTGATTCTCCTGTTTTCAGTCTCCCAAGTACTGGGATTGCAGGCGTGGGCCACCACACCTCTCAATTGTCATCTTGGTGCACCTTGCAGGCTAGGCTGGTGCAACACACTAGGGATCAAACCCTGGCCACTTGCTCTGCCTAAATAGGTGCTTAAGTCCACTGAATTATCAGGCCAGCCCATTAAGTACTTTAAAAACTGTATTCCAAACAGGACATGGTGGCACACAGCAGTAATTCCAGTACTTGGAGGTTGAGACAGGAGGATTGCCTTGAGTTTGAGGCTAGCCTGGACTATGTAGAGAGTTCAAAGGAAATCTGAACTACAGAGAGAGACACTGTCTCAAAAAATAAAAACAAAAAAATCCTATACTCTAATAAATTGAATAATTCATGGATTGATTTTTGATTTTTACAAGAAATTCAGGAAGAGCAAATAATGCCAATACTCCTCAGACTTTTTATGAAATTGAAGGGGAAGAAATACTCTCAAAGTCATTCCTGGAACCTACATTACCCTGAATCTAAAACCACATGAGGATCCAACTAAGAAAAGAGAAGTATTCGCCAGTCTCCCAATGAATACAGATGCAAAATCTTCACCAAAATTCTGACATAAATAATCATTGAAAAGATCATATGTTATTAGCAAGTAGGATTCATCCAGGTATGCAGGATGGTTCAACATGCACCAGTGAATAAATATAATACATCACATAAACAGGAACAGAGGCTGAGGCAGGAGGATTGTTGTGAGTTCGAGACCAGCCTGAGCTACAAAGTGAGCTCGAGGCCAGCCTGAACTGCATAGTGAGACCCTGTCTCAAAAAGACAAAGAAAACAAAAAAAAACAAAAAAAAAAACAGGAACAGGACAAAAATCATATTGTCTTCTCAATAAATGAAGACATAGCCTTTGACAAAATCCAACATCCATTCCTGATAAAAACCCTGATGAAAATGGGTACTCAATGACTTTATCTCAATCTGATAAAAAGTTGTTTATGACAAAGCCACTCCAAACAACATGTTAAGTGGAGAACTGAAAGTTTTCGTTCTAAAATCAGGAACAAGAATGGTCACTATGATCACTCCTGTTGAATATAGTGCTGGAGACATTAATCAGAGCAACAGACAAGAGAAATAAATAAAAAGGTCATATATAGGAAATGGAAAAATAAAATTATCATTATTTGCAGATGGCATGATCATCTACATAAAAGACTCAAAACATTCCACTGAATGACTCATTGGCTTCATACCCAAAGTAAGCAACAGCAGAATACAAAATCAACACATAGTACTCAAAGTGTTTCTCACCACTAGTAATGTATTTACCAAGAAATAAGTTAGGGGCTCCAGGGAGATGGCTCAGTAGAAAAAGCACTTGCCTGGCAAGCACAAGGTCCTGAGTTCAATCCCCAGTACCAAAAAAGAAAGAAAGAAAAAGAAGAAAATGTATCCCCTGTTCCTAAGTAGGCAGAACGAATATTGTTAAAATGGTCATATTTCTAAAACTGATAAATGAATTTTGTTCAATATCAATAAAAATATCAACAGAATTCTTCACAAAACTAGAGAAAATAATCCTAAATTTATATGGAACAAGAAGAGACTTAGAATAGCAAACTAAGTATGGGAAAACAAAAGGAACCTTAGTCCCAAATATAGGGTTATATCACAAAGCTATGTTGATAAAAACAGCATGGTACTGACACAAAAAAGAGGTGCTATAAGAAAATAGATGCACATTTAAACCATAATCTTCAGTGAAATAAATCAGACAAGTAGCTTAAATATCAGGTTTCTCATATGAAAACCCCAAAATATATTTAAAGAATAAAGTAAATGTTAGACATTGGGAAAAAGATAGATTGAATTTTTGCAAAAGGAAGTAGGCCAAAAAATGGAGGGAGGGGCAAAAATGGAAGGGAAAGGAAAAGAGTTGAAAAAACAAGTTACATAGATATACTGGTGGAGGGCAATGATTATGTACTAAAGAAAAACAAAAACTGAAAAGAAAGAGAACAACTTTTTCTAGACCATTTGCTCCTCTAAAAAACTAAAACAAGAGTTTGTCAAGTTTTAAACATTTGTATTCCAAGGAGAATCCCCAAAAACCTGTAGAGCAAAATGTTCTTTAGAAATCACCAGAGTAGAAAGCCTCCCTCTCTGTTGCAGTTACTCTGCCTTGTTTTCTTTCTCAATCTCTAACACTACTTGAGCATTTAACTTTAAGTGTGTCTATGCCTCCTGCTAGAAGACCAATGTCATGCTGCACACTAGTCTCCTTCTTTAGCTGTTCCAGTGCCTCAGAAGGGGGTGGCCATTCATAAATGCTCATAAATATTTGTTGCATAATAAAATGAACTGATGTATGTACTGAAAAGCGTCTAGAAAATTACACACCATTGTTAACAACGTGCATCGCTGGGGAATAAAACTAGAAAAGCTAGAAGAGAATGAAAGGAAACAAAGGTAAAATGATAGAGTTTTATAGTACAGTTTTCTATAATTATTTATATTTTCATCTTGTTTTTCATTGAAGTTTTCCAGAACATATCTATTACACAAATAAGTATATATGTATACATGTTGCAGTGCAAATTAGATGTGTTAATCACTTAAGACTGTTTTCAATGAGTGTATTCAGTTTCCATTGTGATTTGAGAGATTTGTCCTCAGGAAAATTGACATTTTAAAAATCTATTTAATATGTGATTATCAAATATCCATTGCAAACAGATAATATTGTTAATAATTTTTTAATAAACATTCCATTCATATGATTATAAATTGTCTTTCAACAGTACTTATAAAATAGAATTGCTGAAGATGTTTTCAAATATTTAAGGAACAATTCATCATAAATAACAGATAAGATTATCTTGTAAGGGTAAAATTATGCTGACATTCAAAGTGACTTTTAAAAAAATACTATGTAATTGCTGGCCATAGTAGTGTATATCTGTAATTCTAGTTTTCTGGGCAGTTGAGACTTAAAGATTACAAGTTTTTAGCCTATTCAAGGATGACTTCACAAGACCCTGTCATAAGCAGACTACTACAAAACCGAAAAAAAATTGAAGATGAAAAGTCATCTAAGGATCAGTCAGGAAAAGAGAAAGTACATTAGAAATAGTGTATTAAGTACATTTGTATGGGTAAATAATTGTAAAGGTGTCTGTATGCTTAGAAACTAGGAGCAGGAAGGAAGGCAACTAGATTTTGGTAATAGCAGGAAGCCTCTATCATGAACCTTGAGGTCTGGACCAATGGGCAGAAACTGGGACCAGGTCTACAGGGACAGGGAGGAGGCTAGAATTACAAAGGCCGAGGCTCTCTGCCAGAAACTGGGCCGGAAGGAGATAGAACCACTACCCAAGGGGGTGGAAGGAGGGGGGTGGGAGGGTGAGATTATTCTGAATTCTTCCTGCTCAAATCTCCTGCTAGTGCCTCCCATTGGTCAAACCTGAGGAAGTTAGTTTAAAAGGGACTCTGGGAAATGTAGTTTATAGAGTTTGCCTCTGACATACATTTAATACCAGTGGAACAAGGGATGGTTTTGAAAGTTCACAGACAAATGACCTGAACACAGGGGTAATAGAAAAGTGATATGTTTTATTCACTATTCATGCAACAGTTAAATTTCATGTAAAATATTTTGGTGATATTTAGTCATAATTGTATAAACTTATTCAGATATACTTGGATAAAATATCAGCATGGAATAAAGTATAACATCAATGATTTATCAACCTTTTTAGACTCAGGTATTCTTTTCACCTCATATCTGTAAATTACATTATCAAATTGAGTGATTCTTTATTCCTGTATTATTTTAGCAGCATATGGCTTCAAAAACAAACATATATTTCTTTGCTCACTTGAGGTTAGGAATTTTTGTATTTATGCTAAAAAATTCAGTGTTTTAAGAAATATTTTTCTGATTTGTTTCTAAATGATGAATGAAGAGAGAGACTTGGGGGCTATATTATAAGCATTTCTTGTGAAAAATCTACCCCCACTCAATAAATTAGAAGCTAAATTGAACATAGCTGTCATTTTACTTTCTCTTTTTAACTTTGCCATTTGAAATATTGGAGGAATTTCAATGTGTTATGTAGAAATTTAAATGAGATAAATGAACCTTATGGGTCTGTTGAGGATCATCTTGAAGTGAATTTACAGAATTATTATTGTTTATTGTTTTTCACCAACTATATAATTGAAAAGGTTTTCCTAGTGATTTACGCCACCACGAAGTACTTGGTCTTAGTTCCATTAATTATGATTTGGAAGATGGAGTAAATATAATGTTAATGAATGTGCTGAATGATGTTGCATTAATTGGAATGACAAAATGCCTTAAGCAAAGTATAACAGTTTGACATTATTGGCAAAGCCCTAGGTAAAATTGTTATTTACTTTGCATCCTAACCTGTCCTTAGAAATATGACTTATCCAGAGCAAGAATCTATATCCAATCTTTAATAATCATTTCTTTTATTTAAAAAATGTATTTTTTTGTGGAAGTTTCAAACATAAACACTCCTCACCCAGATTCAGCCATGACCAGCTCATGACCAGTCTTGTTTGCATACATAATTCCAGCCATTTCCTTTTTTTTGCTCACTAAATTCCAATGGATCGTTTTAAAGACAATCCCACACCTCACTCTATTGCTAGATACAATAAGCGTGTTATTGGGAGGGGAAGGAGGAAGGCAAGTAGGGCTTTCCATTTGGTAATGTGGTAAGGAAAGTCAACTCAAACTTCATGCATTTCCCAAAACTGGGTGGGCCATGGTGTTGGAAATTACCAGGAAATTTCATATCCTTTGTGAAATGCACATAATTCTTAGGATGAGAATTGTATTAATTTCCAGAAGTTAATGTGCATTTTAAAATTAAATTCACATACAACCACCCAGCAGCATAAGGCAGGACCATAATGAAGTGAACTTTTGGATAGTCTGTATTCTAAAGATAATTAGGAGTGCCACAAAAAGTTATAGAACCTTGAATTTATATTTCCTAGTTATGACAACAATGTCTTGAAAATATTACAGTGAAATAAGGAGGGCAGGAAGGTTCACTTATGGACCAATAAGGAAGGGTTCTCTTCTCACTTTGTATAGCTTCCTTGGAAAATATTATCTTGCCTCATAGTATCAATTATTCTCTGTTTTATTTTTTGCATTTTAGGGAAGGGTCTACAGTGTGTACAGGGTCTCACTATTAGATCGGACTCATAGTGATCCACCTGTTTACAGCTCCTAAGAGCTGGGATTACAGGTGTGCCACCATTCCAGGTCTCAATTGCCTTCTCAATGTGCCCTAGGGCAGGGCTACCAGTAAGGCCCAGGGATCAAACCCCTGGCCCCTGCACCTGCTTGCAGACACTTTAATCTGCTGAGCTATATGTCTGTCTGTATTTTAATAATTACCAGATCAATATTTCTTCATGCTCCTTAGCTTGGTTCCAAACATTAAACATTTATGTATTTTTATGCATAAGCCTTCGCATCGTATTGAACAGGTCTGGAGAAGATCTTGCAATTGTCAGCCCAGCTTTTCCATCCCAGTTTCTTCATTTGTATGAGTGACATCCAGGTAGTTATCCAAGTCAAAGCCTTAAGAATCCCAGTCTCCTCTTCGCTCCATTACTCCTCAGACTAGTCAATCTCATTTTCTTGCCTTCTCTGCCTCTTCAAAAACTTCTAAATTTCTCTCTCTTACAAATGCTGACCTGGCCTTAGTCATTTCTTTTGGTCCAGAGTTACAATCTTGTCTTAGATCTAATCTGTTTCCTACCCTATTAAAGACATGTTAGGGCTGTCCAGATAGCTCAGCAGATTAAAGCACCTGCTTAGGTAGAGTCCAGGGGCTGGGGGTTCAGTCCCCAGCCTGCTGTGCCAGCCCCACTTGTGGGGCACGCTGAGACAGCAACTGAGACTGGGCGTGGTGGTGCGTGCCTATAATCCCTGCGCCTGGGAGGCTGAAAACAGGAGGATCACTATGAGTCCAATCTGTGTAGTGAGACCCTGCAGAACCTGTACTATATACAAAAAAGACATGTTTAACATATAACAGCTCTTCAATCTTAAATTCATCCTTTTATATGGCAAATATAACCCTTTCTAATCTAGTGTTATCCTATCTTTAGGCTCATCTCTTGCTATTTCTTAATTACCCTACCATCTAGTTATATGCTAATACATGTAGCTCTCCAAACCTGCTAAAATATATATTCTGATGCAGATGATGCCTGAGATTCTGTATTTCCATTAAGATTCCATATGATGCTGGCACATAAGCCACACTTCACTTGGCAGGGCCACATGCTCTATGTTTATTCTGTGTCTACATTACTGGAGTGTCACAGTTCTTTCTTCTTCTTCATGCTGTTCACTGTATTAACTACTATAATGCTTCAGCCATTTTATTTTGGTGATCAGATAGATTCTCGTCCAAGATTGCCTGCTTAGCCAGTTATTCTTCCATTTCAAGTTTCAGCTGAAATAAAATTTTCACTTAGAGATCTGCCGAGGCCCTAGGAAGACGTGGGCACCTCTGCTACACGCACTGCACTACTTACATGCTTCGAATGTAGCACGAACACATTGCTTTGTGGATTCTTGATCGTCTCTGTACCATTCGAAATGTCCCAAGCATTATTCACATTGCCAGGCACATGGGAGAAATAAAGAACGCATTTGTTGAGAAATAAGTAGATGAATTCCCCCTTAGTGATTTGTATGATTGCCTTTGATATTCCCCTGGTATTCCCAGCAGTGTATGAGGAAATATATATAAGTATTTCTAAACAACCCTAAAAGTTTCCTGGACTACAGACTTTGAAGATTAATTGTAATCCCCTCTTAATAATTACATGCCTACCATAAGCCAAGGGCCCAGTGTGTCTCTGGACAAGCTTTATACACTAGCCATTTGGGCCTTGATTAATGAATCATGGTTTGTCTAGCCCCAGGCTCATAGCCCAGGAAGCTGATTTGTAAGTACATTGAGAATCCCTTTCTCAGGGGGACACTCACATTAGCCCAGCTTTTAAGAATGATATATAATTTAGAAAGTCAACTCATTAATTTGCTGTGAGATGTTAGGACATTAAGAATCAGAATACTGGAAATTGCCCTTCTTTTACTGTAATCAATCAAGATTTAAGGAAATCGAAATCATAGTTCATTTTTTTGTAGGGTGGAATCTTTACAGTAACATATAGAAAAACTTGTACGTGATGGCCTCAGTTGTCTCAAAACATCCAACCAATAAGAATAATCTTGCCAGGAGGAATCAGAAATAGTCTGTGGCCACATGCGGTCCTCTGTCTCCACCTTAAGAAGGACTTTTCTCTAGGACTTGAGATGCTCGGCTTCGGAGCCTCATGGTGGGTGGTGCCTTCCCTGGAGTCCTTGGATGGGTCCGCCATGTTTTCCCCTGCTATTCTTCTCTTATTCTTTTTCTTGACAATGAACCCTTTTCGAGTTGACTTATTTTTCCATTGAGCAGTTCTCTCTTTATTAAGGTGAATTTGCACACTTTTGCTCACTCCAATCCTTCCCTTGTTGCTTTCCACCACGTCTTAGTCCTAGGGGGCTTTCTCCAATAAATTCTAGCCCTCCACTTGCAAAGTGAGAGCCAGGTTTCCTCATAAAAAGCATAGACACCTGTTAGATGAGATGTAGCGTCCGGAGTCTCTTCCGGGCTAATTCCTTCACATAAAAAAGACAAAATGAATTTTAACCTCCTTTTACAGATTCAGTAATTTCTTTTTGCTATAGTTTCCCTAATTTCTCTGAGATTGATTACAGGACCTCTGGAGTGGTCATGCTGTTCTTACCTTTCACTTTGTAAGGTGATTTCAAAGGGATTGATAGAGAGTGAAGCATTTATCAAATGTTTGAGGGAGCAGAGAGCATTGGAGCCTTGTGTCTTTGTTCCACAGCCCATTGTGGACTGTAGTTCTCTTCCTTCACTGTGATACTGTTAGGAGAAACATTTTTGAATTTGTGTGTGGAGAAAAGACAGTGGTAGTAAATTCTGAGCAGGGTGATGAGTGAAGGTTGAGGAGGAGTATAACTGCATCTTGATTGCTTTGGCTAATAGTCCTTGGAATATACGCCAAGGGAAGTTTGTGAGTTTTCTGCCCTCTGGACATAAATATTTAAGTTATTGACAACCGTCTTTTGTTCCCTGGTGGTAGGGGAGATTGATGCAGGGAAGCATTGCTCTACTTGTAGCGTGCATCTAGGGATCTGATTAAAGTATAGATTCTTCTTTTTTTTTCAGAACCAGGGATTGAACTCAGGCCCTTGCACTTGCCAGGGAAGCACTCATTCCACTGAGCCATCTCCCTGGCCCAAAGTATAGGTTTTGATCTGGTAGGTCTGATGGAGTGTGGGTCCTGACATCCTGCATCACTGACAAGATCCCAGTGTCAGGCCATGGTCCAGGTCCATGGTGTGCTTGTTGAATGTCAGGATTCCTGGAGACCTATTTTCATCTTGTCAGTTACCAGCCAAGTCAAAGTTCTTCCTCTTCTTGCCATGTGTTCCATCATATCTGCTCTGTGGTTACTAGGATTTTTATTCTGCAGATTCAAACACACCACTCGGTAGGAAACCTTTCTGGAGCACGTGGCCCTGTATGTCCTTGGACACGTTCAGCAACTGGGCCGCACTAAACAATGAGTAGAACTGAATAGAGGGGGAGAGGCCTGTGTGGGCAGAGAGGAGAGAGAGTGCTATTTGTGTGTGTGTGAGCGTGTGTGGTGAGGGTGGAGCAGCGAGGAAAAGGATATAATAGGTCTCATTGGAATGTGGAAATGTGTGTATGTGAGAGGCCTGTTAACTCATGTCTGAAATAGCACAGCTCCCCAGCATGGTGGGGCAAGTACACTAGCAAAACGGAAAAAAAAAAAAATCATAGGGAATATCAAATAAGATTTTGGAAAAATCTGATACCTCACATTGTGGTTTCTTTTCTTTCCTTTGATGTCACTGGTTGGACTTATACTTTTGGTATTGAGAATTTGCTTTGGTCCCCATCCTGTTTTGCAGAGATGAGGTAGAAGGTATGATGAAAGGAGACATTTCTACTGTTTGTGGCCAAACAATATTCAGGATGTCATTACTTCAGTTCAGCCAAGTCTTTTTTTTTTTTTTCTGAAGTATTATTATATAATTTCTCAGCAGAAATCCTAGTTAATAACCTGACCTTCCTGACTTTGTTCTTTCTTTTTTTTCAAACCTAGACTTTGTACATTGAAGAGTTTTTCCTATTAAAAATAAAGTTGCTCAGAATTTTAGCTTTGCTCTCTATGTTAACTGCTCCCTTCCTATTGCAATTCTCTTCAGCCAGGAATTCTCCACATATACTACATTAATATGTGTAGTTTTCTCTTATTAAATCACTTGCCACAATTATGCATCCTATTACCTGGATTCGGGGAATGAATTTCAAAATAGTGCAAATACTCAGAATCTCAACTATGAGTGGGGATGTGGCTTAGTGCTAGTACACAGGTCTAGCAGGCAAAAGGCCCTCAGCTCAGTCCTCTTCCCCTGCACCCCAAACAAACAAAAATTTAACTGATCAAACAGTAGCAAAAATTACTCAAAGATTTTCCTGTGACAAAGATTTTTTTATCTGTCACTAGCAAACTTAAAAAGTGAAAGGCTCTCTCTAAAATAATATTGTGTAATTTTTTTTTCTCATGATGGGAAGGAAAATAATCTAGCAATTAAATAGATGATGACTGTGAAGTATGCTGTGAACATGATAAAATCTAATTTTCAAATGCAGATTGAATTACATTTCCCTGGTTTTCTCTCTGTTCCCGTTTCGTATCAGACTGTGCAACCCTATATAGGTGAAGCATCTCTGTGGAAAGCTCGTACTTGTTGAGAATTTCATAGAGATGTCACTGGGAAATGTTACTTTTTATTGCTGAGACTACTCAGGATTTTATATGTGTAAAGAGTCATACAATCCCATCAGTGGTTAAACCTCGTAAATAATTTCATGGCTTGGTTTATTATTGCTATATCCATTTTATAGATAGTAATATGGAGGAATGGATTACCAGGGAGTTGAAATTATAACCTACAACAACAGAAGTTTCTCAGCTTATTGTTTGGCTTCGGCTGCAAATGTACCTTGGTAGTGCTAAATAGCAAATAAAAAGTGAACTGTATGGGGGCTTAGCATTCTTGCAGCTGTGCCTGGATTTGTAAAGGAAAAAAATCAGAACATTTGAATTAAGTACATAATATTTTGGAGAGAAAACTGCATGGCAAGATGAAATCCATTGGATCATTAGTCAACTCTAGCTCGTATTCGCAAAATCACTCTCTTATCTGTTACGGTGCCAGGAATAGCCACCTTCCTCATTTTTCTCGTCATTGTAATTGTAATCCTAACAGCATGGCTACTAGATCTTAATGGTCACCTCAAGATCATACATATGGCTGTTAGCTCAGAAAATCAGAGTGAGAACAAGACTGTCTATGTATAGAAGGCATCTAGTACCTGAGCAGGTTGATGCCTTTGTTCCATTCACCCACATCTGTTAGGATGAGCTTTAGAAAACTTACTCCGAAGTGAACCAGTTTTGGGGTAGTGTTTTGGTCATTTTCTCATTGCTGGCAGGAAATATCCAACAGCCACAGCTTCCGGGAGGGGTGGTTTATTTTGACTCACGGTTCTAATCCATGGTTGGTTGGCTCCAAGGCAGACAGGATGGCAGAGGTGAAGGAAAAGTGCTTAGCCGCCAGGAAGCATAGAGAGAAGAGAGGAGTGGGCCCCACCTTCCAGCAGCACGCCTAACTGCTGACATCAACACTCCCCTGATCCAACTTGCTCCACACGCCTGCTAATTCTGGGGGCAGGGCAGCTTAGATCTGAGCCTAGCAGTGTGCTTCCAGGTCTGGGCACATTTCATGGCCCTCTATCAAAATGTCACAGTAACAGACATTCCAGCAAGAGCCTACCTCACTGCAACAAGGAAATAAGCAGCTTGGGCAGTGGGGGGAGGGAGTATAGTGAGAGCTAAGCAAGGGTACTTCTGGTCGTTCCTTCATAGGATGGGGTGCCCCAGATTCTTCCCCCAGGAGGAGAGCAAGCAGCTCTCTTGACACATGAATTCTAGCCCTGTAAGACTATCTTTGGGCTTCTGACTACCATAGATGTGTGGTGACACAGCCAACCGAGTTTGTGGGAACTCACTGCAGCAGCAACAGTAGGAAATTGGTGCAGGGTCTCTTTGCCTTCAAGGGCTTTTTCCTTTATTTAAGCAAATAGCAGAAATAATAGTTTATGGATATTTGTTTAACATAAAAATGAGTATACTAGTATTATATACTATGAAATATTTCCTTTGATTTAAAAGCTCAGGGGCAGGGGAGATGGCTCAGTGGAATAAATGCCTTCCTAGCAAATGCAAGGGCCTCAGTTCAATCTTCAGTTCTGCCAAAATAGATAAATAAATAAATAAAAGATTATGTTTTTCTGAGTTTTAAAAGAAATGAAAATATTTTTGGGTGCCTGGAAAGCTCAAGGAAACAGGTTTGATCCCCGGTACTGTATGTCACACAGACCCCTGAATGACACTGAAACCGGACATGGTGGCACATGCTTGTAGTCCCAGCGCTGGGGAGGCTGAGATAGGAGGGTCACCATGAGTCCAGGCTGCGTAGCGAGACCTGATACTAAATATATATATATATATATATATATATATATATATATATATATATATATCTTCATTTTTTTACTTATTTATTTATTTTTTTGTGAACACCTGAAGGTACCTGGATGCTGAGCGAAGTGGCAGGTGTGCCTAATGAATAGTTTGGCTCCACTTATTGGCATTTCTGCCCAAACCGTCCCTGCCATTCAACAGTTTGGATTCAGAACAGGCAGATCCATGCCAAATGAAGGACAGCAGAGGTACCGGCTCCCTGCTTTGCTGTTTGAATCCAGGGGCAGAGTGAAGATTTTATGTTGGCAGGGATGCATATTTTGAGCAGAAAGAAGCTAGTCTACCCTTAAGTCCGCTGATATCAGGACAGCTTCCTTTACACACAATATACAAACCATCATTTCTAGTAAAGAAACACTTGTGGCAACACTTTTCATTTGGTTTTTTGGAAGGTTTTGCACGATAAAACCTCCTTCAAACTTACCCCCCATGTTGCAAATAAAAGATACAGCAAAATGCTGGTTAAATTTGAAGGGACATATAATAATAACAAGATGAGGGCTGGGGAGATGGCTCAGTGGAATAAGCGCTTCCCTGGCAAGCACAATGACCTGAGTTCAATCCCCAGTTCTGCCAAAAAAAAAAAAAAAAAGAGTAACAAGATGATATTCTTTGTATTTAGTAACACCCAGTTTGTAAACACAGCTCCATGCACAGTATATCTTTTGATAACTTGTAAAGTCATAAGGATCTTTAGTAGGAAAGGTACTTTAGAATTTATATATATGTAAGAATTAATTGTAATGTCATTTTCATTTTAGATAGATTGTTCATCATTTATAAGTTTATTAAAGACAGTATTGAAAAAAGATAGGTTTATATTTGGCCTTTATCCTTCCATAATTTGGCCTATGTCCTAATATGGAGGTAAAAATGGAGAACAACATTTGTCCTCCTTGGCCGTATATGTTCCTTTCCACATTTCACTCCTGTGAAAAATGATACATTTCAGGCTTATGAGTACAAGTGCTAATGCTGTGAATTAGAAATTACAACATACCTCACTCTATACCTTATTAACAAGTTCCACTTCTCTGACTACCTATCAGCCAGAAAGGCCCACCTACCTGCCAGCTAACGGGCGCAGCTCGGTTGAAGGAAGTCCAGAGACTCGACAAAGGAATCCAGAGCACTGGGCGGCCCACGAGTGCCACCAAGACAAAAACAACTGCTTTTCCTGAATTATGGTCCTAACTCAGGATGTGCAGAGCCAACTCCAATTTGGCTCTGTTCTGGAAAAGGCTATGTCAAAAAGAATTTGTTTCTAGAGATTTTTAGGAAAATGGCCAACTCAAACCGCTCTGCCCTGTGAGATCATTCCTGGCTGGGAGGGAGTCCTTTCTGCTTTGTGGGCTTGCTGTGTGAAGAGGATCCGTATACCTACCGCTCTGGGTACATCTAGGTGTGCTGATGCTCACAGGGGCACATACAGCCCTGCCGCTCACAAAACTGGATGAACTTGTCCACCAGCCTTCACTGTGCTTGCCAGGCCAAGCAAATCCAGCTCTGAAAAATCAGAGAGCTAAGAAGTGGTTCTTAATTTCACAATTGAAGTTTAGACAGCATGTGTGGCCTTCACACCCCAGGTGCTGTTCAAGGACAACCAAACCCAGCTACCAGTTTCATTCCTAAGACAAACAAGCTGCTCTTCAGAGACTCGCCCTGTTGCTGTGTTCCACCCTAAGTCCTTCCCTACCTGCCCTTGGTTAGATGCCTTTGGAAAAATTGCCTTCCCTCAAGTTACACCTTGCTATACCTCCTAGCTCAGGGATGCTTTTAGTCTGAGTTCCCAGCAGTCTCATGGCCCAGTCAATAGCAGACAAAGCGTCACAGTGAGCTCTGTGGAGAGAAAGCCTTGCATTGTGCCACAGTGACCCATTTGACATTGGAGGAGAATAATCCCCGTGGGCTTTTGAGACTCTACATCTTTTCACCTGGGATCTTCCCTGGAGAGCTCTTGCAAACACAACCACCCTGCCATAGTCCAGGGTCCTCACCAGAAACCCATGGAAACAGGCCATATCCCATGGTGCTCTAACTCGGTCTTGTAGCTTGATTTACCAGCTGTCTGAAAAAAGAAAATACTGCTAGAACTTGAGCTGTGACCATGAGGTGTGAAGGTGTCAAGTTGAAAAAACAAGGGTGGGTTTGCCTCTCCACTCCATCACCCTCGCCCCCTTGTTGCCCTGAGAAAATTATTCCAGTGTAAACATTTCTTTTTCAAATTTAGGATATCTTTGTGCAAGAAAAACTACTTTATTACTCAACGTTAATCACACTCACTTTGAACCTTCATTCTGCAAACCACAGAATTTAAAAAATGCTGTAAATAGCTGACATGGGTGTTCTTCCTCTGCTTTCAAAGGAATTGTTTTTGTAATTACTAAGTGGGATAAAGTTGAATTGTCCCCAGCAGTAAACAGAAGAGTGCGTAATGAGATATCTCAACTGAAAACGCTAGTCATATTCAGATTAATTAATAATGGAAAAGTTTCATGCCATTCCTAATGATTTTTTTTTTTTTGTTTAAAAAAATGTCCTTTTTTTTTTTTTTTTTTTTTTTTTTTTTTTTTTTAAGGTTTTTGGGGCTCTATTCTAGTTCTGAGTACAAATAAATGCCTGACATATGGTCTTAGCCAAATTCCAAAATGTAGCAAAAACAGGGCCTGCGTATTTGGCAGGGATTTAAACCAGCTCAGGTCAATGTCTGTTTTCTGCCCAAGGAAGAGGCTGTGCATTTACCCCAGACCAGGAAAGTAACACCGAAAAACATGGAGAACAGCAACTAAGATTGTGAGCTCTCATGCTAGGCCGGCCACGGAATATTGTTTGGAGCAACTCAGGAATTACTCTGCCTGAGCTGCAGTGGGGAGGCGGGCGGCGTCACAAAACCTTTGGAGGACAGTGAGCTAGAGAATACGGATGGTATTGTGGTAAGGAAATTGCCTGCTCCCGCTCTCGGGCTCTCACCTTGCAAATCACCCCCTCTTAGCAAAAGCACATCTTACTTGTTAACTCTTCCCCTGCTTGCTAACCTTTTCAGTCATCCCCTTCATCATTGCAGAATGGCCTGCGGAACAAAGCAGCATTTTAAAGCCTTTTCCACTAAAAGTTCGCCCCTCCCCCCCTTTTAAAGAGGCAGTGTGGGGGTGAGTTCTTTCTTCTTCTTGTTCTTTTTTTTTAATTTGTTTTTCTACAATCTACTCTTGTAAAGCTGTCATTGTTTGGGAGTTGATGGATATTTCTTCAGAGATACCATCATATCGCTTGTTATTGTAACACTTATTGGTGATAAAGTTGAGAGTAAAAATTAAGCAGCTGCAATGTAGCAGCACAAATTAGTTTAATGTAAGCAGTCAGGAGCAGCTGGCTGGCTCGGGACTCGAATTTAGCTGTGGGGGGAAGGGTGCTGTGACGCTGACAGTGTTTTTTTCCTCTACATAAACATTTTTTGGCTGTTGCAGCTTTTGTGCGGATCACGTGACAGTGTCCCTAGGCAGATAATTTATTTCTGTGGCTTTCATGAGCAATCATTAACCTTCAGACACTGAGTTTGTTTTTTTGCTTTGTGGCATTTGTTATTATTATTGTTATTATTATTTGTATATTAACTAGTTTAATTCAGAAACTGTCAAGAGAAAATTACAACCAATTTATAACAGAGTGCAATACATAATACTTACGTCTCTATTAAGTCAGACCTTGCTTACCAGGCCATCCTCGCTGCTTTGCTGGAGCTCCTCCTGCATTCAGTGAATGGTGTGGCTATCACTGGGAGGCTCCTGCCGTGTCCTCTTGATTTGCAAGCTGGCCTTGCAGAAGCTCCTTTGGAGATCAACTTGGGCAGTTTTTAATACCCCCCTCCCCCAGGTGGCTGGAACCCCAAGGGGTTGAGGACTGGGCTTCTGGTGTTGAACAGGTCCTCTGTTCCTTTTCCCTTCAACAACTTACACTCCAGTCTTCAGTAAATGGTGAGGCCATTTGTAGTGACTAACTGGAGCCTGAATGGATAGGGACTGGAAACAAAGGAAATCAGAAACAGTGGCCTGCATAAATCAGAAGGGACCAAAAACTATCAGTTCTGACATCTACTAATCACTCTGACCCTGTTTTCTAAATTTATCGCTTGTGTCCCTCTCTGAGCTGTTTGTGTTGTTCAGCCCTTTCTGCCAAGCAGCAATTCGGGAGTAATATGCACAGGGTCACTCTCTGGTGTCTATCATACATGATATCTTCAGACACTTTCAGAATGCCGATTATCTCGTGGGTATTGTGCGGGCCCTGTTAGATATTCATTTATTCATTCTCTCATGGTGCAGGGTTGGGGGGGGGGGACAAACACTCAGGACTTGCGCAGAGGGATTTGATAAAGTGTATTTATAAAACCCAAGGAACTGTGATTAGCACAAAATATGAAGAAGAAATAACTCTTCTTCTGTTTTAATCATTTAAAATATCTCAGAGATGGGAGCTGTTCTTAATTGATCTTAATATTTCATAGAGATGGATGTATGGGTTACAGAACCCAGCATGAACATTCCTTTCTTTAAAACATACGATTTAAGAGCTTAAAACACAGGGGAAATTGATACAGCCGTTCTTTAAATATCTTAAGGCACCATCAACAGATTGGATTATGTCCAGGCTGAAGGTGAAGAAGAGTTTTGGAGATGATGGAAATGTGTGTGCTGGAGTATTTGGGAGATCTTCGATACTGCCTAAGAACCAGTGAATCGGTCCCGGATGCGCCAGTGTGGTTCTCTTAGCTTTGGCCTTCATGTGTCCCTTCTATAAAAATCTCATGCGTCCTACATTATGGCCATGTCAGTACAGCATGAATATAATCCAGGCAGGCTGTATTCATTTTTGCATACTTGTCATTTATTATGTCTCTTTTCTTTCTGATTTCAAAGGAAATGAAGATGACAACATTGCCATGGATCCCGAACATCTCTGCAGGTCCTAAGTACTGCGCTCTCTGTGTTTCACAGAAAGTCAACCCTAAGGATGGGCATGAGCACATGATAGGTCTTTATCAGGGTGACCATTCTTTGGGGGGCAAGCCAGGTACAGTGGGCTCAAGGTCGCACAGACCCTCCTTTCCTCAGGTTATATCAGACACTGTCTGTCACCGTTCCTGCACCACATTAAGCTTTCCTTGGTGAGCCCACGTTGGGAGCACCCCCCGGCCCTGGCCCCCAGGTGTGGTCTCGTTGAAGTCCTTTCCTGCCCACTTTGGCCACCAACTCCCACTCTGTGTGCCTTACCTGAGCCAGTCCCCCTTGCTCTCTGCCCTAGCAGGAGTATTCCCTTTGCGTACTGCTCCTTTCTGCATCCCTAGCCTCGTGTACCAGAATGGCCCTGTTTCAGAGCCTCTGTCTATGCACTTCTCTTTGCTCAGAGGTGACCCAGCAGAACCCTCTGAGTAAGAGTCAGCTCACGCTTGTTACTCTCGATACTCTATTCTCATTTCTGCACTTAAACCCCTTAACTTGTTGCTATTCTCTCAGTATCCTTAGGCATTTAATTCGCTAGCATTATTTTTTAAAATCAACACAAAATAAATTAATAATAGCTGACAATTGAGTTGGGACTCTGGAAGATGGTTCTGTCAGTTTTAAACCTGGACTGAAAATATTTTGAAACATTGCCTTTGTTCTAAACATGTCCATATTTTTGTGTCATCATGTCCTAAACAATACAGATACTTCTCAAGTTTCTGTACCATTGCATGAAACTTATGGATTCAAATAGAAATTTTTTTTAAATTTTTTTTATTTTTGGTGGAACCGGGGATTGAACTCAGGCCCTTGTGCTTGCCAGGGGAGCACTTATTCCACCGAGCCATATCCTCAGCCCCTCAAATAGAAATTTAAGGTGGCTAAACAAATAATTATAGTTGATTCTCATTATTTGTTGTAGTTATTTCTCGACAGTTGCCTCAATTACTGAATTAGAACATACTAAGCTATCGTTCCTAGCAGAAGTGCAGGGTTCCTTTGAGTCTCTGGTCACAGCCATTTCATCAACCTGTCAGTCCCAAATCTCATTTTATGGATACTTTTGTTTAAAGATACCTTATTCAATACATATTGTTGTTTCATTAGCACTGAAATCCCTGCCAATAGCACCATATAGCTCACATCTGAACAAAATTTGCATCTTGCATGAAGGCATATCCCAATCTTCTTTTTTAAATCTTTATTTTTTGTGTGTTTAGTATAGAGTCTATAGTGTCTCACTGCAAAGATTGGGCTCGTAGTGATCCTCTTGTTTTCAGCTTACCAACTGCTGGTATTACAGGTGTGCACCACCACACTCAGTCTTAACTGCTGTCTCAGCACGCCCTGGGGATTGAACCCTGGTCCTTGAGCCTGCCAAAGCAGGTGCTTTAGTAAACTGAGCTATCTGGCCGGTGGGTGCTACATCCCAATCTTCATGTGAGGGATACAAGATGCATGCCAGCACTAAGCTTGGAACATTTCAAAATTTCTGAAAGTGTAATCTCTGACACAAAGCACAAAAATGTGAGAGAAACTGAATAGGCTGCAAGAAGGTATTTGCTTATTGTACTACAGCTGAAACAGGAAGGCAGAATGTGGCCTTTCTCATGGTCAGCTAGAACGTGAGTTGATCAGGAGACTCAGGTGTTGTGTAGCTCAGTTTCAAAGAGCTGAGAAAGCAACCGACTACTAATTTGGGGATTACAGATACATTTTATCAAGTATGCAACTCACAAATGCTGCATGTGGACGTGACAAAGACTAGTGACATCTCTGAAAGAGCATTGCTTGTCATACTTTTTGGGAACATTTACAACTGTCCTGAACCTCCAGTTCTTACCTCTCTGTACATGTCTGTGAGTGACTATGAAATGTTAAGAATTTAGTTTAAGGGGATTACAAATAAATTTAGGGAGCAGGAGAAGTACAAATGTGCTGTGTTCATTTAGGGTTTGGAAATTTTGCTTTTGACCTTTAAAATATGCAATTGGTGTGTTGTGGAAGGAAAGACTGGGTGATTCTGAGTCAGAAAATAGGTATTTGAAGCACATTTGTATTTAAATGGATGGACTATCTGAGTGGGGATCATGGTGGGGTTTAAGAAATTCTTTACACTGTATGTGCATGAACCAGGGATGGAGAAGGGGACAGTATTAGTCATAGCACCAGGGGCAATGTTGGCAGAACAGTGACTTTGGAGGACCCTGGGGTCTTCAGGAGTTCCTCCTGCATCACTTCCTTTCACACCCTGCAGTGGAATTTGGTATAAGCTGGGCTCCAGGTGACCTTTAGAGGGGTGCAGGAGATGGCATTCAAACCTGTCGCTGTCCAAGTAGCCTCTGGAGCTAATACTTCAGGGTGGACAAAGAGGTCCTGGAAGGAGGGAGGGTCAGAGCTTGGCAGGAAGGTCTGCGAAGTGTCTATGTCCTGCATTCTAGCAGGGAGAAGGTGGGAACTTGTTGCTCTGGCTCATATCCAATATGCTCTAAACACCCTTAGCGTTTCTCTGCAAACTCCACACTGCCCCTCATGTGTCTGCTGGCTTTCTGTCTTTTTTGTTTTTCTCTGCCATGATACCATTTCTAAACATGTAAATTAAAATATTTAAGACAAATCTGCATTAGATTCGAATCAACTATTGAAGATTTCTTCTCTGTTTTCCCCTCTCTGGGTGTGTCAGACACTATGCTCAAAACTAGATGCATAGCGACCGCTAAACTAGGCCAGGCCCAGGCACTCGTGGATCCTACAGTGCAGGAAGCAGGACTCGGGGAGATCAGTCTGGTGCCCAGAACACTGGGGCTGAAGTCCTGGTTGGGTCACTGTTTGTTGGTAGCTCTGGATAAGTCTCTTCAACTCTTGGATTTGTAACACGTTGAGCTTTGATTTCCAGATTTACTTTTGGCCCTTTAGATTCAACAATTCCATAAAACTAAATACCCTCCCACTGCATTGCAGGATGGAGGCAATGGAGATTATGTAAGTTGCAGATGCCTTGAACCATGGTACATAGGTAATCCCCTGAATGAAGTACTGGGTGATTGTCAGTGTTTACTCTGTAATTGCTGAAGCCCGAGGTATTTGGATTTTGGACAGCCTTGGGAAAGGTGCTCCATAATGCCTCACACAGTTCAGCACCAGCTGGAGAAGGGATCTGCCACTTCCCATTGTTGCGTCCTCGTTTCACTGAATGACTCCACTTGAAAACTACTGCTGTGCTGTTGTGAGCAGTGGTTCATACATTGCTCAGAGTCCCCAAGAACCTCTCCACTGGAGGTTAGAGACCATGTCCCTATTAGACAAGTTGAGATCCTTTACCAGAGGCAAGCACAGCACTAGGAATCTGTGGCATATCGAGTTATCTCTGCATCACTACTCCCTGCTTTCTCTACAAGGGATCTCCTGAATGCAGGAAATGAAGCAGGAATTGAAGTAAAAACTGTGTTCAAATAAATATCAGCTGTCCTGGCCCCTAAGTGCTTCCTTGCTATCTATTGCCCAAATCTAGGTTGGGGGTCTCACTAGCAACAGAAGGAAGTTTAGAGAGATATTATGAATAAAAGCATGTCATACTTACAATTTAAGATGCAAAAACTAAGTTTTTATGTGAGTGCTGCACTCTGTGCTACATCCCCAATTCCTTTTTAGTTGTCAATTTTAATTTTTTTTTTCCTGAGACAGGGACTCACTCTGTTGGCCAGGCTGGACTCAAACTTGCTATCTTACTGCTTCAGCCTCCTCAGGTGCTGGGATTACATGCATGTACCACTGACCCAGCTCACAAGCAGGGTTTTAATACATTCTATTATGTTTAGGGTAAATATATTCTTTTTTCAAAAGGTGCATACTTAAGGAGAAAAAACAAAACAAAACTATACCTGCCACCAAAGAGCTGTCTTTGTTTGTTTCATGGCTAACAGATCACTGGGCTGAAATTCATAATCCACTGTGATTCATTGAGACGGGCACACTGAATGCAGCAGCAGAGCCTGGCTTGGCGCTGCCCTTGATCGACTCTGTAACTTCAGACACCACGATAAATTTTCCTGGCACTTTCCCTGAATACAAAGTGCAGATCGAAGCAATTTCTATCCTTTCTCTTACCTTACATGTTGATTAACCTATGGGGAAGTGGATGGAGCCCTGCAAGGGAGAGGTTGGCGCTCAGCACGAACCCAGTGGATAATGTGCATGGGGTGTGCCAGTACGTTCGGGACTCCAGTCAGAAATGAATTCAGTTACTGTAAAATGCCAGGCATGCAGCCTCCTGGGAACACATGATCATTGTAAAACAGGGCCAAACGGTAATGAGATAACTGCTAAGATTTTATGATTTCAGAGACCTCGGTAGCATACTAGAGTGTTCAAATTCCATGGCGCTTGCTTCTCTTGCTTGCTGTGCTAAACTCCTACTCTTTGCTTCTCCCTGACCCCTCGCTTCCTCCCACTTGCTCTCCTCCTCTTCCACTTCCAGCTTCTTCCTCTTCTTTATGTAGAACTTCGGTTGTCCTCACATACACAAGGGAGTCAGAATGTAAATGCGAGCACTGAGGGCCTCAGGAAGATGTGCGAGAGTCTGGGTTCAGCCTCTTGCAGCAACCTGGAGGAAGGCTATGTTGCAAAGTTCTAGTCCCCCAAGGAGAAGAAGCTTTGACCAAGCAAACAGTTTCGCTAATTAAAGGAGTTAGCCCTGATGGGTAAGCTTGAGAGACAACAAACAACGCTCTCTCAGAAAACCAGAAAGAGCTCACTGTCAAAGCTGCAGCACTCAGGAAATTGCTAAGATAATGTGGCTTCCATTATTAGTATTATTATTCTACAAACTCGTGGGCCAGTAAGCAGAAGGTCTGTATGTAACACTGGCTCGCTCTTTCGATTTGACAGACAGGATGTGTAAAATGTAAGGCGTTTCATTGAAATAGAGACATATAATAAACTGAAAGAAAACACACTCCTACCTGCTTGGGAAAAAAATTGTGTGTTGCAAAACATTAAGCGACATGATACCAGATCACTTGGAGTTGCTTTTCATGTGGTAAGAAACTGTTTGTCAATTTTTTTTTTTGATGCATTAATTTAATTGTAAGCGCATTTCCATTTATTTCACTTCTTTTCTAAACTACAAATTCTCGATCTTGTGCTTGCCTTCCACCCACCTTCTTCTCCCCACTTCATCTCTTTTGAGGTGCCTCTTTGGGTCAGGGCTTCCTTCCAGGCTCCCCAATGTTTGTAGGCAAAATAATCCTCTCCCTTCAGCTGTTCTGTAGCTTTTCCCTGGCTGCTATTGTGGTACTGACCCTAGAGCACGTCTCCAATTAGATGCTAAGTCCAGCAGGAGGCCTTCTTTGAAGTTAAGGGCCCCTTCTGGGGGTGTCTTCTCTCTTTGTAGTAGCCTCTTCCAGGCTATCCTTCCTGTGTAGCTGTCTGCCAGCCTCCCCCTCTGGCTATACCAACTGCTACTGGAAGAGCGAACACTGACTTGCTCACTGTGTATTTTTCACACCTACTCTGATGGCTGCTCCTTAGTGAAATAAGTGTTTTGTTGCCAAACCAAAAAACCAAAACCAAACCAAACCAGTACATTTCAAACTATGCATTCTCTTGTCATTGTTTTTTGAAGTAAGCAACTTAAAGCTTTAAGCTTTCAATCAAATTGATCTCTGCAATATATAAGTTGCAGATGGACATGTTCGTGTGCACACTGCTTCCATGTGATATTCTCCCTGGCTGTAATGCTCCCTTCCGTCCTAAGGCGAATTCCTAGTCATCCTCTGATTCTCAGTTCACATGGTGCTTCTCCTCCTTATATCTGCCTCTCTCCTCTTGCCCACTTGGCCCAAAACAACTTCCCTAGAGTGATTACGCAGCACACCCTTTATTTCTCTTTCACATCACTTACCAAAGACATGGATTTTTCTTTTATGGGTTGTTATTTCTCCTGACTATAAGCTACATGTGGACAGACAGTTTATATATTGGGTTCAGGCATAGTATTTCTAGCATTTAACATAGTATCTGACACAGACTAAGAGGGCAATATATACTTGGGAATTGAGCTGGGGTTTTGCTTGTTCTATTAGATAGGAGATTTCCAGGAATACACAGATGCATAATATATTTGCCTATAGCCTTAAGGGGTGATTTGTGTTTTTGAGTCCTGCAGGATGAAGAAGACAGTGTCAGAGATGAGAAGGCAAGTAGAGGTGTAGGGTTTATGGGAGTAATTTTCTTACAATAGCAGATACAGTGGTATTTCTATATTAACCGTTTCTTAAAATAATTCAGCAGAGAAAACTACTTTTTCAAAAATGCTATTAAGCAAATTTATACATTGCTAATCCAAAACTTATATTATTTTGAGAAATAATGTTATATGTGATAAAAGATTGGTTTATTATTTTTTTTCTCATGCTAGTTATTTTTAACTGACCAAAATTATAAATATTTGTCATATAAAACATATCTTGAAACACATGTACCTCATGGAATGGCTTAATTAAGTTAATTAACTTCAGAGGTTATATCATATACTTTTTTTTTGAGACAAAGTCTTGCTATGTATTCAGACTGGCCTTAAACTTGTGGTGCTTCTCCTGCCTCAGCCTCCCAAGTGTGGGAATTATATGCATGTGCCACCATACCCAGGGTCATATACTTATTTTTTACAGTTGAGTACACTTAAAGTCTACCCTCCTAGTAATTATCAAGGGCAAAATGCATTGCAATTCATTATAATTATCACATTGCATCTCTTGAATGATTCCTCTTAACTCAAATTTTGTATTCTTTGACCAACAAGGTTATGAGTTGGGCAGCTACATATACAAATTAGGTTTCTCGTAATCACAGCCACGGGGTCCCAAGCATTAGTTGCTGGGTATCTTGGGCTCAGAAAGAGAAAGTCATTGTCTCAGAATATTTCAAAGTAGAAAGAGAAACTCCAAAGTGTAGTTAAAAGGATATGCCACTCAGGGATTTACCAAAT
The DNA here is from genome assembly GCA_004027165.1 of Ctenomys sociabilis. Classification (NCBI taxonomy): domain Eukaryota; kingdom Metazoa; phylum Chordata; class Mammalia; order Rodentia; family Ctenomyidae; genus Ctenomys; species Ctenomys sociabilis. The sequence continues at coordinate 164,641 of PVKA01000566.1, read as the reverse complement.
TTTAGTCCTGGTGGCGCTGAAGTATGACCTTAAGCTGGGTCTTATTTTTAAAATATTGCTTTGCAGGGGCCAGGGAGATGGCTCAGTGGAGTAAGTGTTTCCTGGCAAGTGCTAGGGCTTGAGTTCAATCTCTGGTTTCACAAAAAAAAAAAAAAAAAAAAAAAAAAAATTCACTGTGCAATAATAAACATACTGAATTTTTAAACTTTAAGTTAAAAAGTTACCTTGCTCTTTAGGACTCTGGGAGTGGATACACACTTTAAGTAGCCATCAGCTGCTCTGGTGGGGGCTCAAGTATGATCATGGTTAGGCAGGAAGACGTCGTCCTCCTCTATGTGCTTGAAGCTGCGATAGGCAGTCTGAAATAAACATTTGAAAGTACAACAAGCCAAGGAATTATGTAATAGGCAGAAAAGCAAATACATAAATAATCAAATGAATGCATAAATATTTACAGAATTTAGCTGCAATGGACATCAAAATAAAAAGAAATACGGTCAACCTTTTATTTTTTTCTCATAGTTTACCCAACAAACTCTCAGATAAAGTTATCTTCTAGGGAATGAAACTGATATGATAACATGGATCTTGAACTAAAATATGGCAGAAAGAGTCTAAATTGTTTATGTTTATTTATTTATTTTTCTTTATTTGGTACAGGCTCTCACTATGCAGCCCAACTTGTAGTGATCCCCTGTCTCATCCTCCCCAGCCTGGTTTCCGTGGCCAGCTTGACGCAGGGCCAGCATGGCATGCAGTACCAGGTATCGAACCCTAGCCCTTGCACTTGCCTAGCAGGCACTTAGACCTCTGAACTATTTCTTCAGCCCAGTTGTTCATATTTATTAACTTACCTTATCCTTACAGTAGCTGTCATGCTGGGGTTTGGGTCACACATATCCTTACGGGATCAGGGCGATCCACTTCTTTGTTTTCTGGGGTGTTGTCTACTGACAGCTCATAGCTAAATTCCTCCCTAGACAGTTCTCTTGGCCAGAAGGAGGTGCATAGGTCCTTCTCTGGGGACAGCCTACATCCAATGACTGGCGCTTGGCTCTTTAGAGCCCACTGTATGCTTCAAAGTCACTCTTTCCATCTTTCTTCTCTTGCTGGCTTCTCATGCTCTTTCTACAAGTGCACTGCATACAAATTTCTACCTCAGAACCTGTTTCCTGGAGAACAGATGAATAACAACAAACTTATTCCCATTGTATAGTTAAGGAACTTAGGGAGGAAGTGAAATCTGCTCACAATTAAACCATCAAGATCCTCAGAGGTCTAGGGCCAGAGGGCGTGCACTCAACTAGTGTGCTGTCTCCAGTTCAGCTGTGCCGGTCACCGCTGTGCCTTCATCTTGGACTTAATCTTTCTCTGTATCCTCTCTCTTTCTCCAGTTGTGATCACTCTGGCTCTCCTTTAGTCTTCCATACTTGTCAGGAGTGAGTGAGCAGATTACTAGGGGAGTGGAGTTCAAACATCAGGACTTTGGATTGAGATGATTAGAATCCAGTAGAGGAATTTGACCATAGCAAGAAGAGAAGGGAGTGAAAGGTAACCAATATTATGGTTAATAAATAATAATTTATGAAATGTGAATTTCAGCTTGGGGGCAAAGTGTTTTGTGCTTAGCACAGTATTGAGTTTTTATTGTGAGATTTATAGAAAATAATGTTTGTGTCCTTTGAAACTTTTAAGTCATCTTGGAAGGAGAAACAGACTATACAAAAAAGAATAATAGAAGATAATATAATATATAACCAAGAGCATGAGAATGTGGCATGTTGTTAATATATTTGTGAGAGTACATATGTGGAATTAGAGAGCTTTTCTACAAGAGGTATGGTGAGAAGAAATTAATCACTGAAATTAATTGAAAGCATTGAGTTTCTGTTGCATTTTTGTAAATGATAATGGAAGGAAAATGCTGACCAAAGAAACAGATGTCGATCAGTGTGAATAGAGCATTATCTCACTCTCAGTATTTCTCTGAGGTGGGTGCTACTGGCAGGAGCTCACTGAACTGATGAGCCTTGGAGATGGATCCATCTTTTGGATCACAGGGTTCGTGGGAGGTCATAGAGCTGGTGGGCCAGGTATTAATACTGAAGGCCAGGAGTGTTTAGATAAATCCATTGGTCAGTCAAGAACCTTCATAATCAAAAAGGGTTAGAAGCAGAGAAATTTAACACCAATACTTAAGATGTCCTAGTCATGCAAAAATAGGTAGTAAAAACTGGTGAAGGGAGGCCATGATTGTGGAATCATGAAGGAAAGAGCAAACCCAAGTGACACCACACCACTGAGAAAGAATCGGCAAGAGTCTGTGCATAAAGGGCAAAAGAAGAGACTGTAAAAACCAGCTAAATGAGGAGAAGACCAGAGGAAGGCTGAGAAAGAAATAACCACTGAGGGAAAAATTGTGAAAGTAGAGGAGAGAGAAAATGGAGAAAATGCTGGAGGTCCAGTACTTGGGGGTGCAGTAGTAAATGCTAAGGTGAGGGTGAGTGACATATGTTAAAATCTGACAAATGGAAATGGAATTTTAAAAAGTCAATGGTTCCATTCTTGTTGGTCTCAGGAAGGTGGAATCTCTCATTGAAGCCTTTGCAGCTCTCATTCTGAGGAAAGAGAGCTCAGAGATGTGGCTGCCTAGGACAGGTGTCATCTTTGCACAAAAAAGAACCACAGCCATCGGATTGGGTGGGGACATCCCGAGTGAGATTTACAATAAAAATGACCATGACAGGTTCATTTGTGGAGATCACATGACGGCAGGTTCTGTCTTTTTGCCAACTAAATCCTTCTGTGGGTGGGTTCAGTACTGCGGCGTCTATGGGACGTACTGACTCAAGACTGACCCAGTGATAGTCCCTGTTTTCACGCTGGAAATTATTTTAGAATAAAAATTTAAAGTCATTGTATTTATTTTGCTTTAGGGGCAGTATATTCCTTAAACAGCACAAAGGGATTAAAAAAAGTCCAACAATTTGTGTTAAAAAGGAAGCCAGTTAGTTTTTTTTGGAGAAAAATGACACTTTACAGAGGTCCAGTATATCTCTGTATACTGTGAAGTATAATAGTATTGCTCCAGTTAAGTTATTTATTCTCACAGTATAGAGGTCCTCCTGGCCTTATACCACCAGGACAGAAGAGGAAGATGCTCTTGCCAAGATGCTCTTACCCAGGAGAAAAACATCACCGATAAGCAGTTTTCAAAAACTATAGAAGCTAGGAACATTGTCTTATTGCTTTAAATGGATGAATTTGTATATTGAGATGCTATAGGGTGCTGGAATCGGGAATTTGAAAGTATTAAGCCATAGAGACTCAAGCGGCCTTTCTCAGAGTCTAAGATTTCTTGTGCTCCAATAACAGTGCTTACATACCCCAGGCAAATAGTCGAAAAGCAATTTCATCAGAGGCTCATTAGAGGAGGTTAACTCTGAGCTCTCAAAATGTATTTACCACACTGAATATCTGTGATATTTTCTAGAAGATTTCTCTAGGATTTGCCTGCTCTAAGAATCATCAAGGCCAAGTTTTTAATTAAGACCCACCTATGTCCTTTCTTTCAGACTAAGAAAGTACGATGAGCAAAACCCCAGGAGAAGCCTCTCCTTGGCCCATCTGTGAGCCATGATGTTGCCTAATAATGAGTTTTTAAGTATAATGAGAAAATTATTTTGACATTCAGTAAAATATATTAGAGGCAGAAAAAGGAAGAACTCACAAGTGTCCTTAAAATTCAGCTAGATTGGCCGCGGGGTTGGCAGAGCATTAGCTTGCATAGAGATTTTTTCCCCTTCCCCTTAAATGTTCAAATTTTATTCTCACCCATTAATATAAATGTTTATGCTGAAAGATCAATAAATGCCTGGAAGCTTTTTTCTTTAAATGCAATTTTTCCTTACTTAAGGAAACAAAAATGCATTTTGGAAAGCAATAAAATACAATTTCATGCCCATTGACCAAGCATACACATTCATGCTACCTGTAACTCTCTTGGGGAACATTTCACATATGAAGATTCCAAATTTTTATTCAGTAGTATATTCATTATGCTCTGCTTGACTCTAAAGGGCAATGTATATATATCTATATATATATAAATATATAATATATATATGAAATATATATAATATATATGAAATATATATAATATATATATATATGTGAAATATATATATCAAACATGTATTATTAGTGATCACAGTGCATGTTGATCTAGTTTACTCTGGCATAAAACATTGATCCAATGTTATATAGGGCCACCTCCCTGAGTGACAGCATCATGCCCCAGCATCTCATGGAGGCCTGTCCCTCCACTTCTCTGGTTCTCCTACGGCTTAAAGCTCCAAGAGGTCTCATTTGTCTAGATTTTCTTATAGTGAGTTTACATGAGAGTCTGTGAATTTAAATGTTTAGCCCACAGCCTCCTCTTTAAGGATGATATTTTCTAGGGCTAACCATGTAAGAAGGAACCCCTGGGGGCACGAGGAGGTAGGGAAAATAGTGTTAAATTCTTACTGGCTATATAACCCTGTTGGTGCCATTCAGCACTGCTGTTTCCAGAAGAGGAATAAATCTCACCCAAATGAGATTCTTTTCATTCATGGTTTTCTGTATGCAAAACAAGCAAAACAGCCTTTACTTCTCACATATTAGGTGAGGACGGGCACTAAATGTTGTTTCTGCATCTACTTGTGCATGCTCCAAGTCTCTTTTGTCTGGGAATTAATTAGCAGCAGTCTTTGTCTTTGCCAGTACCCAATACCATACGAAAATAACTGGGTCTGAGAATAATCAAGCTAATACTGTATTCCTTCTTTGGGAAAAAAAGAGCAAAATCTCTTTTTTAAAAAAAATTTTATGTGTTTTAGTACAGTGTCTTACAGGGTCTCACTACACAGCTCAAACTCATAGCGATCCTCCTGTTTTCAGCCTCCCCAGCGTTGGGATTACAGGGGTGCACCACCACCACGCCTGGACTCAAAATCTTGCTTTTAATGGACCATATGAGAAAGATTGATAGGATGCTACTTTAACAAGCTAATTGTGTAAATACATGAAAAAGAAACATCATATTTCAAAATTCCTTTGCTCGGAACTTATTTCTTTTCACCATATTGTCGAATAGACAGTTGGCTTGCTTCCAGCTTTTGTGTTCATTTTGGTTTCCTGGGTTGATTCTGTGATGGTAACCCGGAAGACTGCGCTTTTCCTTGCATGCTTGTTTTCATTTGCCTTGTTGATGTCTTAGAGGTGCCCTCATTCCCTCCATCACTTGTTGTTTATTTATGTATTGCTTGTTTAGAAATTTGGATAAGATATGCTGTTATTTAGACAAACTATTTTGCCCCTCAGGTACTTTTCTGGTCTATTTTTATTTTATTTTTTCATAACTAAGCACTTTCTTAATAATGTCTCTTCTAAACTGTAAATATCCAAAGATTATGTGTTTTCTAGACTTTGTATAAGTTTAGCTATCTTTATTTTTTTAAAAAGAATTTACTATTTTAGTCTGTTAAACATTGGCTTGAGAGATGAGCAAAGATTTAAAAACTATAAAAAATGGCACAAAACAAAATTTCTTCTTTGTTTTAGTATGCCTTCCATACTTTGTAGAAGTAAATTACTATTAACTGTTTGGTATTTATAGTTCCAGTTACTTTTCTATGTCTGTACCAATTTATCTATATCTATGTATGTCTATGTGTCTCTATTATACATTTTATAGCAAATATGTGTATATACATACTACTATGTACACATAGATAGTTAATTCTATATTTGTATATTATATATATTTGATTCTCATTATTCACAGCAGTATAACTTAGAGAGTTATCATAAGCCCTTGATTAGTGAATGCTGCACCATTGCTCCTAGGGAAAATGCAGAACTACATTGTGAGACTATGTTTCTAACATTTCCTCCAATTAATCAACCAATCATTCAATTTGTTATATTCATATTTCTGGTTACAGATACCTTATTCAGTGCATGTTGTCAACTGGTTACCATGGAACTCATGCTCAGCAACACTACGACCTATGTTGGAATGAAGCTTACCTGATACGAGTATTTTCTGCAGAGGGCACATCACACATGTCTTGCATTTAAGGACACTATACAATACTCTAACCTTTGTGTTTGAGTCATTAAAAGAACCCTAGAAATCCATGGCATTAAAAAGACCATGAAAGGGACAGTTGCTCGCAATCTATGAACTAGAACAAAAAAACAGTATTGCCTTGTTCTTCAACCTTAGCTAGAATGTGGATATCTGTGAATGGCTGAGAAAACATCATGAATATTGATGTTGGGCTACAAATACATTTTAACCAGTAAGCAATTTCACAAATATGGGATCCAAGAATAATGAGAATCAACTGTGTATCTTTCTGCAATGTGTTTTTTTTCCCACACAGCAATAATTTATGGGCAGGCTTTCATGTTGGTTTATATAGCCTTTAATTCATTCATTGCATGCTTGTTGAACACCTGCCAGGTGCTGTGTTTAGTGCTGTTCAAAACAGGACAAAATAAAGAACACAGGAATCTTCATTCATAGAGCTTAAATTTATTAATAATGGATAAAATAATGGTAGGTAATGGTAAGTGCTCTGAGGTAAAAGAAAATAATATAGGGGTAGCTAGAGAGCTTTGTGAAGGCCTATGCTGATCATTTGACATGTGGATGAAATTTGAATGTCTTGAAAGAATCAGCAAATCAGAACAAAGAATTGAGGAAGCCCACCTTTCGGAGACCTGTCTCTGGCCTAGTAGCCATAGGATACATTTTTTTGCAAAATGTGGAGTAAGATAATTTGATCAACGGTACTACCTCTCTGCTCTTCAGCTTGTTTTCTGGAATGCTTTCCCATGTACTGGGAACGTTGTAAGGTAAGAAAAAACAGATATGCTTCCAAGCTACACTTTTTGATGAAGATTTTCAACCTCTTGAATGGTTGTGGGAATCTCTTTGGCTTGCTTTAGGGACTTCACAAGTCATTTTTTTTTTTTACTTCAGCCACTTTAGTTTTTGGGAATCTCCATTTCCTCTTCATCTATGTACTGTTGTGTTGTTATTGACTAATCAATCTGTGGTTTGTGGTCTCACTGGTAATTCTTAAATCATACCATCGTTTTCTTTGCCTTCCTCATTAGAATCACCACACCAACTCCCCTTGTCTCAAAAATATATATTAACCAGAGCAGTTTCAGTCTTTTGCTATCATGGATTCCTCTTTAATCTCTGATGTAAAGGCCCACATTTTATTTAATATGACACTCAGGGACAGTGGCCTGCTCCAGGGAATGAATCTATAAGAAATGAAGGATCTGAGTATCTAGGGGAACAGGTCTAGAATCATCTTATGACTAGGCACAAATAAACACTGGACATCCAAAAAATACAGGAAAAAGAATGACTGAGTACTAAAAAGTGACTGAGTACTTTGAGCGCTTCTTTTTTGCTGATTGGGTTCAAGTTTAGAAGATGACATGCTAATTCTGTAAAAATGTTTAAGGTTCTATAAATGTCCTGGCATTTCACCAGAGAGATGTGTTTCTTCATCTCATTTATTGGTAGGGAATATTGAAAAAGAAGAGGAGAGAGCTGGGACACTGAGATTTTGCCTCCCTGGGCTCCCTAGGACTCTGAGGTCAGCAGCAGCAGTATGATCACTCCTATCAGCAGACATGGGTGATAATTTACACCCCACCCCCGCCCCTGTTATCCTGTAGTCCGCATTTCAAAATCAGTTCTTGCAGATTCCCTAAGCATGTCAACAGCTTGGCTCTATTACACTTCAAAGTGTAAAGTAATTTGCAATGTATATACCAACTATCTACAGCATGTTCACAATGGCCAGGCCAACTGGCACTCCCTCAAATTATCCTTTACTGACCATGGAGCCTGGAATCTGGAGTATGGACATGAGGTAGGCAGTAGTGGTGCTCTGCCTAGAACTCTTAAGAAGCATTTCAATGCTTGCTGTTCTCTTCACAGGCTTCTGTGTTACTCTGCTTTGGCAAACTTGCACCTGACACACTCTTAGAGGCCAGGCCTGGGACCCTGTGAACCTCTTTGTCAACAGTGGCAAAGAGTGGGATGTGGCTTGGAGTATAGATCCTCCAGAGTAGCTGTGAGCCAGGGACGATATTATGTAGGAGAAGAAAAGCACGACTTTGTTGCCTTCAACTGGGGCAAACTCTGAAACAAAGTCTATACTCCAGAAGTTCTCCAGGTGAAGCTGTGCTCTGGGACTTTTGATGAAAATTCCACTTTTTCTTTGGTTTCTTTTTCATCCTTTTTTTTTCTTTCTTTTCATCACTATCATCATCATTTTTCTTTCTCATTATTCCTGCTTCTTCCATCCCCATCCTAGTTTCTCTTGGGAGGATTTCATAAATTACCTGCACATGAATTCCTGTCTCAGGCTCTGGAAGTGTGGCTATGGTCTGGTAAAGGATAAGGTGAGGGGCTTACTGAGCCCTGAAACAGAAGGTGTGGTAGAGACTCCCATGTTCCCACCCATCATGGGGTAGGCCTCAGAGCTCAATTCAAGCACTGACCTTGACAATAACATCATCTTCTGGCTTCTGGATGAGACCAGAGACCCCTCAGAACCAGGGCCTTGCCGGTATAGGTAAGCCCAAATATTCTTTCCCATACTTGCAAATTTTCTTGAGATTACAATCTTTACCTTTCAACCTCTTAGAAAATTTCCTTCATGAATGGACAGAATTCCATTCTGCTCAGTGGCTGGATCCCATCCATTTGACCAGAGCCTGAGACAGCAATTCATGTGCAGGTAATTTATGAAGTCCTCCTAAGAGTCTCCAAGCTGGGACCTGCTTATTGATTTGGAAACACTGGTGCTGGTGATTTTCAGAACCATGGTTCAATTAGTTATATTCATTTCTGGATAGACAGCAGGGTACCAGTTGGTAGATCTTTCTACTTTGTTCCCATCAGACCCTTCTTAAGATCCTCTTCCTCCAATCAGCCATGTATGTGGTGACATTCCCAGCATTCTCCCAGTTACAGAATTTGTGAGAATAGGTGCTGTATCTGCCTTCACTATTAAATCCCTAGCATCTTTTGCAGAGTCAAGCTTAACAAATATATATTTAAAGAATAAATGAATTAAGTATCAATCTGAGTTGTTATGTAAGATTCTGATAAATCCTAATCTCTTCATTGGTAGGTCCTAAGCCTTGTTGCTGATATGTAAAATTTAGGATATGCCCAATACTGTGAATAAAGCAGCTTTGACAGAGACTTGATGCATGTACACATACATTAGTACAAGGTACTGAGTTTTGGTTGGGCAAATCTAAGATCCTATCTTATTTCTGTTACTTATTGTAACAGGCACCGATAGCTAGATGGAACTACTATATACAGCATATCCTAGGTACCTAAGATAATCTATTGTTTAAAACTCACTAAAACCCAATGAAGTGGAGAATGTAATTGTCACCCCCAAATTAGAGATAAGGAAGTGGAGATTAGTTGGCTTCATATGCATGGAGAAACTAAGCTTGAACCCAGGAAACTTGGCCCCAGAGAACAATGCTCAGTCTTTGAAGTATCCACTAGGTGATGAGAAGTCCTGCTGAAGGTTAATGGGATGATGCAGTCAGAGCTTTTGCAAGAGGTCACCCATGCTGGAGGTCACCTGTGCTAAGAGGCCAGTAAATGCAGGAGAAGAGCAGAGCACCTGTTGTCTTCTATTTTTATTTTTGTTTTCCTCTAAGCTGACTTTATTTTCTTTTATCTAATTTTTTAACTTCAGAAAAATTCCAATATTTCATTATTTCCAAAAGTAAAGTGATTAATACCATGAGCCCCCTAAAATTCTTTACCCAGTCTCAATAATTAGCAATTGTTCGCTTTCCTTATTATTTTGAAGTTAATCTCCAGAATTTTATTATGTCATCCATAAATACTTCAGGATATATATCTAAAAGAGAAGAATTCTTTTTAGGAATATGTAATCAAAATTTCTGGGTCAGGGGACCATAGTACAGTACTTGCCTAGTATGGATTTTGCTTCGATCCTTAGCACAACAAATAAAAACAAACAAAACAACTCCGTCAAGCCCACAAAATCCATTAGCATTTCTATAAACGACTAATAATAATTCCTTACATTGTCAAATATTTTATACTTGTTTATATATATAACAAACTTTAGTGAATTAGCATTATCAATAAGATTTATCAATTCAAGTAGATGACTATATTAGTTTCTTCTAAGCTACAACTCTATACAATTTTTCCTACAGTATTTCATTAGGAAAGGAAAAGAGTGTCTTGCAGATCTCCTGAGAAATTCGTAACTGGTATGAATGATCTCATCCTCAGGGTGATTTTAACATGCTCCTCTGTTCACCCCATTTTCAGTGTATTGATAGTTTTATTTAGAAACTTAGTCGTCTCACCGACTTAATTTGGCCAGATGGCTTCATTGATATTGTCCACTTTCATCAGAAGGTACGTTGGGTCAGCATGTTGGCAGTTGGCAATCACATCTAGATTCATTATTTCACTAGGGTGCTGTAAGATACCAAAGGCTTTTCTATAGACAAGCTTTCCTAATTAAGTACTTGGTCACCCTGAATTATAGCTCTTTTAGGGAAGGCAGAGTGAATGCTTCAAACTGATTTTTAACCACTCTTATTTTTAATAAGACACTGCAAATCTTTAGAAAACAGACAAGATATGCCCCCTTGCTGGATCCATTTGCTTTCACTTTCATAGTATATGCTTGGCATGTGTGTATAAGCACTGTTTAAGTAAGGTGCATTCACTTATGATCAAGTAAGTTGCAGACATTACGGCAACTTATTCCTAAATATGTCAGCACGTATTTCTTAAGAACAAGGAAACTTTCCTAATTGTAGTATATCTGCTGCTGAAGCAAGCACACTTTTCTACATGATCACAGTGCTATTTTCACAAGAAATAAATTGAACATAATGTAATAGTATTTAATAATTAAACCATATTCGAATTGCTTCTTGTCCCAGTAATGTCTTTTGAAACTATTTTTAAAAATATCCGGTGAAGGCTCATGCATAATATCTCATCATGTCCCTTTCTCATTCTTTTGGTTATTTCCTCTTGCTGGCCTTGGACCAAGGTTTGCCTGAGCCAGTGCTTATAATCTTGCACTGTGCTGCCCAAGGCCTGGTGTGTTTGCATTACACAGGTGAGGCTGGTTACTTACTATTGCATCATGCTGGTTTATTCCAAGATAGGTGAGTTAACATAACACTTGACTCTGGTCTGCCAGATTTCACTATGGCAAGGGGAATTCTTCCCTTTGTAATTAATAAGACTATGAAATGTATTTTTAAGTTTGATTGGACTGTAGAGTCCTACAAAACACTAGCATCCTTTCTGATCTTGCGTGAATCAATTATTGTAGAGGTAGTTGTCAACTTTATTTTTATTTTTTAAATTTTGTGCAGGGTCTCACTATGCAGCTTGAAGTCATAGTGATCCTCTTCCTGTTGTCAGCCTCCTCTGTACTGGGATTACACATGTGTACCACCATGCCAGGTCTCTGTGACAGCTCAGTGCACCTAGGGGTGAGGCTGGAGGGAGCATGTGGTGCCTGGGATGGAACCTTGGCCTCTGCGCTTGCCTAAGCAGACACTTAGTCTACTGAACTATGTCACTGGCCCTGTAAAACTGTGGCATTTCTAATATTAATATATCATCTATAGCTTATATGCTTCTGTGACTAGGAATTTCCATACTTCCCTTTTTTTGAGTCATAGTAAGGGTTCATAGATTCTTCTTTTTTTTTTTTTGTATTTTAGGAAAGGGTCCACAGGGTGTTCAGGGTCTCACTGTTAGATTGGACTCATAGTGGTCTGCCTGTTTACAGCCTCCCAAGAGCTGGGATTATAGGCATGTGTCACCATGCCCAGTCTCAATTGCCATCTCAGCACAGCCCAGGGACAGGGCTGGCATGGCAGGTCTGGGGATTGAGCCCGCAGGCCCTGTGCCTGCTTGAAGGTGCTTTAATCTGCTGAACTTCTAGCTTATCTGTCTTACACACAGCTAGGAATATGAAATACCATATTCTCTTTGAGCCTTGACTTCTCTACTTAGGAAGATAGCCTGGAAGCCATTCCAAATCAAATCACAGGAATTTTCCTTGCCATTTTGTATTTCTTGGTATTTGACTGTGTGACTGTTTCATAGTTTGCTCCACTATTTTTTAGGAATGAGCCCTTAGATTTTTCCCAGTATTTCGCTAATACTACAAATAATTCCATAATGAATATCTTTGTGCATATGTTTTTTTGGGATGATAAAGCCCATATCTTAGGTAAATTCCTAGAACTGGGGTTGTTGGGTCAAAGGCTAAATTCACACATTGCTCTGGCAGATTTTGCTCATATCCCTTCCAAAGCTTCTGTACCATTTTTCATTTCTACCAGCAAGACAAGTTATGTGTCAACAAATTATCAATTTGTGCCAATCTCATAAGTGAAAAATGGCTTTATGTAGGATTAGTGTAGTTTTGACTTGCATGTCCCTTCTCATGAATGAAGCCGAACAGTTTTGTATATGTTTGTATCCCTGTATATCTATATTTGGGTGGAGGAGAGTGTGAACTGTCTGTGTGTATCTTTTCTTATATTCCAATAAGAGTTTTTGGTTATTTCTTTTCAGACAGTTTTAGAGAAAAATAGTTGGGTAGATTAAGTATTCCTTTATGATAAATGCTTGACATATTTTCATTCTGTTTGTCACTCTCTTTTAACTTTTTCTGTTTTTGCCATATCAAATGATTGGAATAATATTTTAAATATTTAGATATGCTTATTGCAGTTTTTCATTTCTGGATTTGAACCATAGGGCTTTCCCCCATACCAGATCTGAAGATATTCACCTACGCTTTTCCTTTAATCCTCGAAAGAGTTTGTGTTTTCCTTTTACATGGGGTATATATTTGAAATTTTAGGGAAATGATATACTTGAAATCAATTTTGGTGGATCTAGCTTTATCCGTTTTTCAAATAGTCCTATTTTCCTCCACACTATTTAATAGAGCCTGTCTTTTGCTCGTTGGCCTATACAACTACTTTCAACATTATGTTCCATCCCATAGCCTATCTCTCTTTTCATATTAGAACACAATGCTGTTTTTCACTCATAGAGGTTTTATAGTGTGCTTTCCTATTTGGTGGAGCCAATGCTTCCCTCATTACTTTTTTATTGGTATTTTGCTAGTAATTCTTGCATATTTTGTTTTTCCATGAATTTTAGAGTTATCTTGGCTAGCTCCTACACAGATTTATTACATGTTTACTGGGATTGCATTAAATTCATACACTTAGCAGAGTACACACGATTGATATCTTTGTAATGTTGAGTCATCCAACCACAGGGAAAGGGCAACTTTTATTCCACGAGGTTTTCGTTGGAGTTTTTAAAAAAAATTTTCAGAGTTTAATGTTTAATTATTTTCCTCCTCTAAGTGTTGTTTTTCTTCTTGTGTTAATTCCTAATTATTTTATCGTTTTATGGTTCTTGCAAAGAAATTGTATCTTCTAATTGATTATGGTTGATATATTTAAAGACTATTGGCATTTACATGCTAATTTTATTCTTGGGATCTTACTCAGTTATTTTATGATTTACGTTTTATTACTGTATGGCTCAGGATTTCCAGGGACTGCACTGTGTCATCTCCAACTAGATGCAGGAATTCTTCACTGAATGACCCTCCTGTTTAATGACTGTTCAGACTTACCACATGTCTTTTTTCTTTTTTTTTTTATGTCATTTTTCTTGTACAGCTTTGTACATCTTGTTTGTAGAGTCTGTATTTTTCTTCTACAGTGCACCTTGTTTATAATTTTGCTGATTGTATTGTACAGTATAGTACTATAATTTTATGTTCTTTTATACATTACAGTATTACATGTAGTGCTAGCAAGATAGCTCAGCAGACTAACATGCCTGCTTAGGCCAGCTTAGGCAAGTGCAGGGACCATGGTTCTGTCCTGGCACCACATGCTACGCCAGCCCGACCCCCAGGACAGGCTGAGCCAACCACAAAATCAAAAAACAAAGAACAATACCAAAAAAACCCCCACAGTATTACATGTAAGAGTTATGCAAATAAAATGAAAGTCCTCAAGTTGGAGTTTCCTTTGGCCATTTCTTTGTTGTGAATATTGTAATACAATACTATATAGAATTCCTCATAGGAATGGAGCTTGGTTATTAAACAAGGAATATCTATTTTAATTCTCACTTTCCAATTGTTATGTCATGTCTGTTGGGAATCTCCTTCTGAACTTTTGCATTTCCCTATGCTGTCCTTGTTGATAATGATTCTCAAGTTATCTGTGTTTATTTTTCCTTATAGCACTGGAATTAACACAAGTGTGATACACAACAGGCTTTCCGATTCCCTGGACATAAAACAAGGAGTGCATCTGTATGTGCTTACTGATGTTGGCCCCTCAACCCTTCATTCTTAGATACCTCCTGGGTCTTAATTTTGACATTTCTTTCTCCTACCTTTACATCCTACTAACTGCCAATCCATTCAGATTTTATTTCTGCAAAGATTCTTCCTCTTCCTTTGATCTAATGCCTAGTCCTCGGAGAATGAAGGCTCAGACCCACTGGAACAGAATTGGCTCTGTTCTCTGTTGCTGCTGTATTTCAGTCAAACTTCAATCAGTCCTACCTTTCCACATTGCACACTACCAATAGAACTCTCCCTCCTAGATCAATTGCCATTTCTTACTGATATCAGGGGTAAGTGTCCTATTATGACTTAGTCTATATATATTGTTTAGTGATTGAACTTATACTGTGTTCTACTTTCAACCTAGAGCTAGTTTTGACTCAAATCTGAAAGTGCAGCTATATACTTAGGATTACTGAAAGTAACCTCCAAATATACGGAGGAATATATATATTTGTATTTTAGGGAAAGGTCTACAGGATGTTCAGGGTCCCACTAATAGACTGGACTCATGCAGATCTGCCTGTTTACAGCCTCCCAAGCACTGGGATTACAGGTGTGCGCCGCCATGCCCAGTCTCAGTCACCATCCCAGCATGGAATAGAGCTGGCATGGCAGGCCTGTCTGGTTGAAGTTTAAAGAATGACACAGAAATTATAATATAAAATATCTGTGACATTTTCTATGTGAGAATATTTTAATTGCCTAATACTACAGAAGAAAATGACAACAGCATAAAATCAGAATAGGGATATATCATTTATGCAAGTATTGTTCTAGTATCAACATTATCTGTGGAACAGATAATGGAACAGTCACTGGAGAAAACCAAGTCATCTCTCTTTCAATTTCTTCATTAGCTAAATGGCATTAATAATGCTATCCACCTGCTAACCATGTGGGATGCATTCATAAGACAAGGTTTAGGAAGCACTCAAAGCTCTTTCAGTGGGACAGCCTATGTAAACACAACACTAAAGTCTTCTGTATGTCTATAACCACACTCTGCCTGTGGCAAGCATTGCCTTACACCCTAACAATAAGAAGTTACCTTTCTAGTACTATTCTATTTGTAGTTAGCTTGTTCTGAGAAGATGACATATATAGAGATAAAACTTAAAATAATCTGGGGTATATGATATCCAAGTCAATATTTTTCTCTACGGATTGCCACCACAAATAGTATTTTAACGGCAATAATTTATTTTTAACTAATGCCCTATTTTCATTGTTTCTAACTGGACTCATGTATCAATCAATAGCGTTCAGAAAACATGGCAAAATGTCACCACACTGAATTTCTCACTTGACTAAAAAATAAATGTTGATCAATAAGATGAGGCTAAGGTATATGGAAAAAAGAACATGGTAAAGTTGTTTGTAAAGAATAAGAAAACTCAAACTCACACTATATCCATTGTAAAATGAAAACTGGAGATGAAGAAATTTATGGTTGGTTCCAGATTCCTGCCCCACAGCTGTGTTTTGAGTGGCACCGTGACTTTGATTTCACATCATCTGATTACATGGTCCTGTGGCCTTTGTTTTCACCCTCAGAAATTCCTGACACCTCCTGCCCATGTCTCAAAGGACCACCACCTAGGAAGGCATCTTCCATCCACAGTCTTAGAGGCTTTTTCAAGAGATGAATTTTAAGCATCTTCTTGCAATAAAAAACGCACTAGAAAAAATGATTAGTGAGCACAATTTCATCCAAAAATCTTAAATATTGATCTACATTCCACCAACCCTCCTACTTCAAAGCTGAGGTACTGGAAAGATTCAGGTATTTGTGCAAATCTAAAACAAATTGATAGAACACATAAATTTTGATTTATTAATAATTAGGTAGACTTTAGTATTAAGGGTTATGCTTGTTGCTTTAAGTGACACTAATATGACCCTAATAAAACCTTGTCTGAAGAGTATCTTCTGTCAGTACAGAGAGGAGGATAGGAAAGCAAGGTAAAATAGAGAAATCATACATAATGAATACAATCCAATGAGTACCAAGAAGTATAAAATACATTATCATGACTATTGAAGAAAAGATGGCACTGGATTAAGGTATGAGGAAAATCTTCATGGAGAACATGTATTTGAAATACACAGTTAGAATTTTATTTTAAAGAGACAATAAAAGAGGAAATAGGATGCAAACATAGAAAGGATTCATTTTTTACAGTATATTTGGAAGGCAGCAAGTAGACAAGCCTAAAGTGAACGTGGAATATTTGTACTCTAGTAAAGAATAAGAGATGAGAATTATGGGGTCTAGATTGTAATGTCCCTTGAAGATTACAATAAGGATTAAGAATCTAGTCTAACAGTCCAGACTGGGAACCATCAATTTTTTGAACAGAAAAACAGCTCAATAGAGATAGATATGCTGTAGTTCAAATAATTTGTCTACTGTTGTATAGGCTGTTTATAAAAAAAAAGTAGTCAATAAACAGACAGACCAGTCAGAATTTTTTTGCAATATGCTAAAGAAGAAATAATGATGACTTCAATCTGAGTGGTAGCAGTAGGCACAGAAGATCCATGGGTAGAATCCCAGGAAATACATAAACAAGTTTATTTAATAGCACTCTTACAAACCTGTTTCAGGGGCTCAGTAGAATAAGTGCTTGCTTGACAAGAGCAGGGTCTGAGTTCAATCCCCAGTACTGAGAAAGAAAGAGAGAAAGAAAAAGAAAGAAAGAAAGAAAGAATCTCTTTCAGGCATTAAAATATATGAATGATTTGGAATAATTTAATGAGAATAAAGTTTTATTTAAATGACAGACTAACTTAGTAAGTCTTATGCCTAGCTCTTTGTCACAGTAGTCTGGGAGATGCTCTGTTCCTTGGGCAGCTCTGAGACAAGAAAGAAATGGCACTGGTAAATACAAAAGGTGACTTTGGCATGCTTTCATTCAGTTATAATTCAGTTGTAATTGAAGATGGATTTTGTGAGTTAAAACACTTGTAACTGTTTAAAAGACTACCAAAGGGGCTGGGGAGATGGCTCAGTAGAATAAGTGCTTCCTTGACAAGCACAAGGGCCTGAGTTCAATCCCTGGTTCTGCCAAAAAACCCCAAACAAACAAACAAAAAAACTATGAGGAATAGTTTTTAAGAAGTGGTCTTTAAAGCAATGTATGTCAGAAGAAGAAGAGCTCCCAATTCTCTTGAGTAGGGAGTGAATTACCTTCCACCTGATGTGTGTGGATCTCAGTCTCTCAGTGAAGGAGATACATGCCGGCCATGGACAATTGTTGGAAGGTCTTGACATTGCTGCTAATGATCTGTTGACAGGAACACCTGGTGGTAGTGACAGAGGTGAGTGTCACTAGAGAAGGAGGCATTGAGGCCACTCAGAGGGCAGCCTGGCCCAGAACACAAGAAAAGTTGCCAAGTAGAACTCCATTAATTGTCACTTGGAAAGTTTTAGGATCTACATATCTTTTGGACTCTTCTTGGCGTGGAACAGTGTTCAGTCTGTTCGTCTCCTTTATGGTGATACATCAACATCTTCCAAGGAAAAAACCTAGTCACACCCTTTCTGCAGTCTTGTAACTGAGCCTTTAAAAGCACAGACTATTTGGGACCTTGTGTTCACTGGGTCATTTTCATTGTGCCAAATAATTTTTGGCCTCATAGTACTTGAAAAACATGTTTTGGAGAGTGTGTCTAACACTCTGGGTGGGGTGATTTCTAGAAGACTCTCTCAAACACAAAGCAGAGCTGTAAGA
The DNA here is from genome assembly GCA_004027165.1 of Ctenomys sociabilis. Classification (NCBI taxonomy): domain Eukaryota; kingdom Metazoa; phylum Chordata; class Mammalia; order Rodentia; family Ctenomyidae; genus Ctenomys; species Ctenomys sociabilis. The sequence continues at coordinate 146,388 of PVKA01000566.1, read as the reverse complement.
CCAGTAATTAGTACTGATGCAACAACCTCACAGCTCTGCAGAACATGCACAACAATAGGAATGCGCTAAGCCCGTGCTGGATTGTACGTCTTTCTCTGTATGTGAATGGAAGAGGACTAAACAGTGCTCTACACTGCCTAAATCTTTATCTGAATGAACAGTTTCTGCAAAAGATATTTCATGACAGCTTATGTGTACTTGTTCATTAGCTGCTACCAAAGTACAAAATGTTTAATATAGATGAAATAATTGTAAGTAAAGTAATAAAAAATTTCCTTCTTTATTTACTACCTAGTTTAAGAAGAAAAGCTACTCTTTTTGACTTCCTCATGAGTTACTTCTTACTATCCCTCATTTCAGAGGCAATATTTTCTTTCTTTCTTTATGTCTGTCTGTCCGTTTGTCTGTCTGTCTGTCTTTTGGCAAGGATCTCACTATGCAGCTTAGGCTGGCCTTGAGTTCAGTTTGTAGCCCAGGCTGATCTCAAACTCATGATTCTCCTGCCTCAGTCTCCTATATATATATATAGTATGTGCATATACTATGTATATAACCCTAACAAAATGATGTTTTACAAGTCTCTGAACTTTATAAATGAAACATATGTGTCCTATGTCTTCTTCTTTGGTTTGATTATTTACTCAGAATGTTATCTGTGGAATTCATCCTTACCTAGTGCACAGAGAAAAGTACACTGGTCCCTCAGTATCCCTAGGAGACTGATTCTTGGATCCCTGAGGGTACCAAATCTGTGGATGGACAGAGCTCTTGTATACTGTGGAGTAACACTTGCACATATTCTGTCCACATAATACTATATACTTTAAGTCACTTATGGGTTCTTATATACCTAATGCAATGTAAATGCTATATAATTAGTCATAATCCTGTGTTGTTTAGAGAATAGTAACAAGAAACCATCTGCACAAGTTTGATACAGACACGATTTTCTCCTAGTGCTTTCGGTACTCATTTGGTTGGATATATGGGTATGGAATCCATAGATGTGCAGGGCTGACTGTCCCAATTGTACAAATTCACCATTCATTATCTGCTTATTCTCCTTTTGGTGGTCAGTAAGATTGTTTCTACACCATCAGAGACAGTCTTGTGCAATACACCTATCTACAACTTTACTAGACAATGCCAAATTGATTTCCAGAATCAGTCACCTACCAAAAGTGGGTGATAGTTCCCAGTGTTCTACATCTCCAAATTTTGGAACAGACTGTCAAATTCTTACTGATTTAGTACACATGGAAAGCTCTTTGTGCACTCAGTGTTATTTTCTCTGGTTACTAAAATGGTTGAGTTCAAATTATGTATTTAGTGATTGGTCCTGTATTTTTTTTTCTTTTTGGTTAAATACCTTTTATTTGTCTGTTTTGTTAATGAGTTAATTTGCTTTTCTTGTCTGTTTTGGGGATTTCTTTATATATTTTGGATATAAGTGCTTTTTATGGTTGTATGTGTTTTAAATATTTCTCTGTTAATTTCTTTTGACATTGTTATTTTTGAAAAATATTTAAGCGGGTAGACAAATGTTCTCTAGTTAATATTTAAAGAAGTAAAACTAGGTTAGTTAAACTATTTAGAATGTTTTTGTTGTCCTTTTGTTTTGTTTTCTGAGACAAAGTCTCTCTGTGTAGTCCAGGCTAGCACTCCACCCACGGTCCAGCCCAAGCTGGCCTTGAACTCTCCGTCTTCCTGCCTCGGCATCCCAAGTACTGGAATTACAGACAGACAGAAGACAACACCACATTGAGCTTACCACTCTTGGGGAGAAAGCTTAGAATTAGGGCTGTGGGTCTGTCTTTCTCTGGGCTATAGCCACACATTTCTTCTCTTTCCTCCATGACTTCTGCAATATGTTCCTGCATTTCTCCTACTCCTCTTACCTTTTAGAAATAAATGCATGAGGCTTGTAAGCAAAGCATTCATTTATTTTGCTCAAGCCTAGGTCAGGTAGAAAAATAAGTTTTATAAATATAGGAATAAAACAAATTGATAATGTATTCTATTTTCAAAATTATATCTTGATACTCTGTTCTTGGGTAGGCACATATTACAGTTTGAGAAAATATATGTGATTTCAAGAAGGAGCCATATATTTATAGTTGAACTAGAGAGAAACATGGCTTAGCCATGCATGGTGGTGCTTACCTGTCATCCCAGCTACTCTGGAGGCTGAAGCAGGGGAGCACTGTACGCCTGAGGCCAGGCTGCACAACTCAGTGAGACTGTGCATTAATAAATAAAAATGGGCTGATGATATAGCTCAGTGGGGGTGCATTCTTGAAAAAAATAAAAATAATGTCCTAGGAAGTCTTTTATCCACTCTACTCCCTAACAGGAAGAGTCATTTTTGCATACTGGGACTGTCCCCTCGCTGAAGAATAAAATGACAGGGGCCCATGAGGAAAGCGTTTGAGAACCATGGCATGTGACCTTTTCTCTGAAGATCTCAGATATATATTCTTATGGATCCCAGTTTGTACATGAGGACATTAAGCAATTTGCCTCAAGGGACACTGACTAGGGCTGGGAAAAGTCTCCAGCTCGTGTTATAACCAGTCTGTGTTGACAGAAGTCAGCCTCTGCAGACTTTTGTGAGTGCAATGTTAGCATTATGTTAGCAAACAATAAAGCCACATCTGCTCCAGAGGCGGCATGGAAATCAGGTTCTCAGAGCATAAAATGACCTGGGAGAAAGGAGGTAAATCTGAGAAGGATGAGCCCTCTGGCTGCTCACATTTTTATTAGAGATTTGCAGAACTGAACATCCTCCTTTTGTGACTTACTCAGAGAACATCTGAGCCACCCCAGTTATTCCTGCACAAAACTTCCCTATTCCTTGACTCTTGATAATGCTCATTTTCCTCTTGTCTCCAGGGACATGGCTTTGTTGAAAAGAGGGGAAGAAGGTGAAAGACTGCCCTGAGATGGAGAAAGTATGTGGAAATAACTCTGAAAGAAATCTTGACGTGGCTCCAAAGGATAGTTTAAGGAATGTTTTTTCCCATAATGCTCTGTGAACAAAGCAAGCATATCATTGAGATCATGTCTAGCATATTGAATTGCCACCGTTGACTTTTCACAGTTTGGATAAAATGTGTAACCAAACCCTAACCTGCCCTGTGAAAGCACATATGGAAAATCCTTTCTCATTCAGAGCTGATGACCTAGAAGCACAGTGCCAGGAACAAGAACGTGTCCCCGTCCACCTAACACCACCATCCCAGCCTGTGGTGCTGCTGGCGTGTGCCTCACAGGAGCTGTGACCTTCATTTTGCTTCACATTCTTCACCAGGCTATTTTTAACCTCAGGCAAGAACTGATGTGGGGACAATATCATATTATAGAGATTTCCAAGACAAGGGGCTTCAACTGTTGAGCCCATTTTGCCACTCTCACACCCAACAGACCTATTATTGTTAATATGTTCTTATGCAGATGCACTGATATTTCTTTGTGGATACACCATGAGCATGTTGTACATGGGGTACAGCACCCCCCCTCTTAAGGAAGGAAATTTTATTTAGCTCCCAGTTTGTTAAGGTTTCAGTCCATAAGCAGTTAGCTCCAAGGCCGGGTGGCACGTGGCAGAGGGCAGTAGTTCATGGTGGCTGAAGACAGAAAGAGAAGCAAGGGCAAAAAAGGAGCAGCGGTAGTTCCCTCCCATCTTTTTCCCACTAGGAGACAAGATAAATAATTGGAATTTTATCAATTATTTATGCATTTTGATATAAGATGATGGCCAGATACTTTCAAGAAATCATTCTTCAAATTGAAGTTTTTTAGGGAAAAAGCATTAAGTTTAAAAATCCAAGGAGACAATAGAAATTAACCGTGTAAAAACACAGGGTGCTAAATTCTATCTTGAGCAACCTGATAGTAGTAGTAAGAAAGGGACTTTGGAAAGTTTGTTGCTTCTTTCAGGCCATTGACAAAATAGTGCCTAATACCGAAGAATTGATCCCAATTATTAAAAAAGGTCTAATTTAGAAGTTGGAGTGGGTTGGGTAGTGGCTCAGCCTATTGCAACACAGCGCCATTCCTTGAGCCTAAAAGGAACAAAATAGCTGCTTTTTTGATGAATTTAAAATAGTAATAATAGAGCCAGGGAGATGGCTCAGTGGAATAAGCACTTCCCTGGCAAGTACAAGGGCCTGAGTTCAATCCCAGGTTCTGCCAAAAATAAATAAATAAATAAATAAGTAAATAAATAAATAAAATAGTGATAATAAAACAAACAGTAATAAGCTCACTCATCTCTCAGTCATTTATTGATCTCTTGATTAAACTTTTTTTTTAATTAAATGGCTACTCTGAGTTGGGTACGGTTGTATATGCTGGTATGGATTACTGGTTAGACATGTCCTTTTTTAGGAGCTTATTTTTTAGTGAGGAAGACAGAATAATAAACAAGTACATAGATAAACAGAAGATAATATCCTCTAGAGATAACCGATAGGAAGACAATAAAATACTGGGCAAATTGTAGGGAGGACTTAAGGAAGCTTCTTCTTTTTTTTCTTTCTGTATTTTAGGGAAGGTCTACAGGGTATTCAGGGCCTCACTACTAGATCAGACTCATAGTGATCCACCTGTTTACAGCTTCTTGAGAGCTGGGATTATAGGCACTCACCACCATGCCCAGTCTCAATTACCATCTCAGTGCACTCTGGGGGTGGGGCTGGCATGGCAGGCTCAGGGATTGAACCTCTGGCCCCTGCACCTGCTTACAGGTACTTTGATCTGCTGAGGTATTTGGCTAGCCCTCAGGGAAGACTTCTAAGGAAGTAACACTAGGGCTGGGGGTCTGAATGCAGTAGTGAGCAGCACAGAGAAAGAGTGGGAGTGGGTGCTATGCCAGGCAGTGGGGTGGCAAGGGTAAGGCCTGGGGCAAGGGTCTTCCCAGAGAGACAGCTAATCTTGAGGAGTGAGGGCTTGCAGGGCCACTCCATAGAGAAGCTGAGGACACAGAGAAGTATAGGCACTGAACTTCTGAGACCAAAAAGGTAAGGGAGTGTTTCCACAGGCCACTGGCCTGTGACTATTATGTGGCTAAAGCTTTGTGAAAGGGCAGGTTTGGAAATGAGGACACCAGAGGCTTACACCAGGATGATAGCAAAGGAAACAGAAAAAAGAAAAGCAGAACTTAGGTGCTTGTTTCTGAAGGTTCTCTTAGTGACATGGGAGGCCTGAAAGGAGGTGATAGGGACCCAGATTTCTGGGTTCAATTGTATTTCAGATATTGGCAAAACATGCAGGTTGAGGCTACTGATCAGGGGCCACTGCTGGGGGCTGGCATTTGATGATCCATGGACAAAGCACCAGGAAGAGTTGGTGGAGAGCATCTTTTGCCAAGGCTTTGAAAGCCAGGGGCAACTTCTCACACTGCCTTGTCTTTCAAATTCTCTCCGGTATGTCTCCCAAAAGAGTGCCTGGGGCTAAAGAATTAGGGACAGTTTGAAGATACTTGTAGGTTTGTCTTTAAAAATACAATTTCACCCCAACACTCCCTCATCCCTTCTAGGGTGCTTCGCTATCAGTCTGGTATTTTTCTGATCCATTTTGAACTATATCCCGATGGCAACTGGGCAGGAAGAGTGCTGGTTGTGCTTGCTTTGCTCCTTCCTGTCCTCCTCCCAGGCAAACAGGTTTTCTGGGTGCCACAACCAGTAGGACTTTGAGTGGTAAATGTTTTTCTTTTCTTCCTAGTTATCAGAATGGAGTCAGGCTTCAAGACTGGTTATATATTAGTCATTTGGTATTCCAAGCACGCTGGTGTGGACTCCCTCACCTGCTCATGGCTTGCCAGAATTGTAACCAAGATTGTCCCCAAGTGTCACAATCAAAGAGATTGTGTTGTTTTTCATTTGAACTAAAAATCCAATATTTAGGCCAGAATATGAATAATATTATAAATTCATAGGGGATTGAACTGACATCTAAGAAAGTAACAAAGAAATAAAGTGAGCCCTTTATCAGGAATCTATCAGAACATAAATTCAGGAATGGACTTGATTCTTTATAGAGTCATTTAGGGAAACTGCAAATCCAATACATTGTTTTAAATCTTAAAAAAATCCTTCCAGGAGTAGTTTTGTCTACACACATGCAAATTATTTTTTATCGATATTTCTCATTTTCCTTCAAAGTTAATTTATATTAGTGGGGAAAAAAATCATAGCCTTTAGAAAATTACAGTCTTGGGTCTTCTCCAGTCGCCACTACATTTTGGGTTTATAACCTTGGAAAGTACTTTGAGTTTTCATTTCATCAAAAAATGCCAAAATTAAAACAGCCACTAGAAATATCCAGACACTGGATCCAACAATTCTGCTTCTAGGAAATAATCTCAGGAAATGATCGTAGAAATCCATCTAGATGTATCCACGAAGCATGGGCCTTTGCAGTACTGAAATACTGAAACTATTTTGAGTAGAACATGCTGCTGCCGCTCACAGAGATGCCAAGTAGTGAGAAAAGATTTTGCAGAAGAAATTTAGTGACGCAAAAAAATGATTCAGAATTTTAAGTGAAAAGTTATAAATTTATACCCACTATGATCCATTTGGTGGGAAAACCATTCTTGTATACTTTCAGAAGCAAGACTAGATAGGCAAGCTTGGTACTGTCAATAATAATTAGGTCTGTGTGGGAAGACTGTAAAGGAACTTTATGGTTTCTCTACTCCTAAATTTTTCCCAAAACCTCTCCAGTGATGCGTACTAATTCTTAAATGGTTAGAGAAATATTGCTAAATGGGAATAATATTGACTTTGTGTTATTTAATGAGAACTTAGCAAATAAAAGATACAAAGGGCTGGGAATGTAGCTCCCAGAAGCACACTTGTCTGAATCCCTGGGTTCAATCCCTAATACTGAAAAAAAGAGAAGAAAAACAAAACGACCAAACTAATTTGGGTTGAGAATTATATCAGATGAGGTGCTTTATAAAATTGACATAGCTTACTGCCTGGCATTAATTATTATTTTCAGTTATTTTTACCTAATTGATTATCATAGGCTAAGTCTGAAATAATTTTTAACTTAAAAACAAAAGTATTAGCATTTAGTGGGTGATTTGTCATCATTAAGGGCCTTCTAAAGAATACATAGTAGGTTCTAAGGACAATTTTTAAAGAAATGTACCTAAAATGCTTTGTATTGGGAGACACACTGGCACAAGCATTGGACCTGAAGGTGGCCACTCTGAAGCATTTCTCTGGACCTCTATGCGTCAGTTTCTCTGCTTAGAAGCCTGTCATTACTCTCTAGCCACACAGGGTACGAAGATCCATGGGGCAACATCCAACTCAGGAAGAGCAATTAATCTGTCGTGATGAAGGCCCCTCTTCTTCAAGCAGATCAAACGTGTTTTGTCATAGCCCCTGGTGTCATGTCTGAGATTGCACACGAGCCCTGCTGCTTTTTCCTTGTGACTCTCTTCACCTTGCCGAAATGCACAGGGAAGCTCTGTGGTATGGGTGAAAGATCCATTATATTGCCCTTTTCTTCAGGAATGGCTTTTCTGTAGTGGGCCGTGTCCATCTCTCTCTGCCCAGGACACATGGAATCACATGCACATGTGTGTATGCACGCACACACACACAGAGAGATGTATTACATATATGCCTCCTTCCCCCTACACACACACACACACACGTGTTGACACACAGACATACCCACCCACACAGAGACATACACAGACACATACACAGACACATATCCAGACAAACTCCCCCACACCCAGGGACATAGGCACACGGCCACAGACACGCTGACATAGCCACACCCACACCCACATCCACATTCCTTCCACTCGCTCTTCTTTCTCTTCCCCCTCCCGGAGCTGAGTGAGCACGCTGCCTTTTCTTCTGTCGTCTGCTTTAGCAATTCCATCGACCACTGCACACCGTAGTTCCCTTATCTCACTGCTCATTGTCATCTTCGAGAAACGCACCACACTTACAACCTCTGAGCCCTGTCATTTCTTCATCTTAGCTTTTCATCTGCAGATGGGAACATAACGTCTCCTTTAGAAGTTTATTGTGTGCATTCCATTGTGTAATGGAAGTAGAGTTCCTGGCACATGCAAGGAACCCAATAATGGAAGCTATTATTATGATTAATTATGTTATTTATTCACTTTTGTGTCCTCAGGGCCTGGCACACTGCCTGATGTGTGATGAGGGAAAAATACAGTTCGATGAATTAATGAATTAACTTGCAAGCTTACAGAATGCAGATTAAAGTACAGAAAAATGTTGTTTTGTAGTGTTCATGGGGGGCTTGGGCAACAAATCCACACACTTCCTGTCCTATCACTTAACCCACAAACCTATCTGGTGCTCATCCGTGGGCATGGTCTTTCCTTGAGCAGTACAACTGTTGTTGTGTAGATATAGAAAGTCAAATGCAGTCAACACCATGTACATGTGGCGTCATGGGGACAAGTAGAAGTGACCATCACCTTAATCTATCATGTTCATTGACCAGCAGCCAGTCTTCTTGGTCTTGTGAACTTCTATGTGCTCTCTAAATCCAACAAGTGACATATGATCTAGGTGATATAAACCCCATGGTTAACTTTAGACTTCTTCTGATCTGTTAGTTTCAATCTACTCATCTCTCTCCATGTTCTCAAATACCCAGGGTTAATCTGCATTCCACCTCCATATTTTTCCTACTTCCTTTTAGGAAGTTGTTTGTGAATTATTATAAGCCAGTTGAATCACTGTGAGAGCTCAGTGCTATTTTTAAGCTTTTGAGGAACAGTTGAGAAGGACCGACTTGAGGATATGCAGTATTTCATAATTCACATCCCACAGAAACTTTAACTTAGCAACTTTGTGGTCAGCTGCAGCACACTGAGACACTGGCCACACGTTGGCTTCTGTTCATGGGTACCACCTTCTAAGCTGTTCTGTGGCAGGATGCCTCCTGGAAACAGTGCTGTCTGGTTCACAATGCCTTCCTTTCCAATGTTTTTGGGATTTGCTCCTCTCTCTTGTTGGTGTCTTTGCCAGGGTGCATAAATTTGGACTTTCAAAAAAATAAGCATTGCTGTCTCAGCTCCTCATCCATTTTTTTTTTTTTTTTGTCTTCTCTTAGGAGCTTGCTCTCCAGAGATTTTGTGACAGATCCAGGATCCCAAGGGTAAGTGGACTTTGTCAAGAACACACAAGGTATGAGTTCTCCTGATTAATCACCCTAATTATTTTTGAGCCTTTCATGAGTTTTCAGGCCACCAAGTAATAGACAGTTCCCAAGCAATGCAAAGCAACCACCAATAAACCCTACCAGCTCCAAGAAGTCTTTTCAGATGGCAAGGACACAGATGTTTTATCGCACCTCTGCTTTTATAGACTTTTAGTTGATTGTTCTTGTCTCAGTTGTGTCTCTCACACTGCCCCATGCTCCTTCCTTTTTGTTGATCCTTTTATAGAGATCTACACCTTCTTGACTAACTATAGTGTATGTCATTTTTGCCTGGTTTAGAACATCACATTTGGTCATACACAGCTCATTTAAAAGGTGAAAACCAAGCATAATTATTGCAAAGCCCATTTGTTTCTGTTGGTGGTGGAGTGAAATGTTTCACAGACTGTACCTTCTTGTGATCCACATACCATAGGTTGTGGGAAGACAGCAGTGGGTTGCTAAAGTTGATGAAATCTGGAATCAGAGCTTCTTTCTTCTTTAGTCTAGTTTTCATTCATTCATTCAAAGAATAAATAAAAGTTTAAGAAGTTGATTTACTGAACCGTAGCTTCAGAAATTATAATTGATATTTCTCATTTTCAAAGTCTAGCTTTTATAGTGAACATAGAGAACTTCCCTAGCCCACCTTTGAATTCTTTTAAGGTTTACTCTAATAACATTTTTAATTGAGAGAAGAGTTTCTTTCATTTGTACTCTTGGAGGAGCAAATGGGTGTTCACTTTTGATGTATTTATTTTTAATATATATTTAGTACAGGATCTAGAAGGGTCTCACTATGTAGATTGGACTTATAGTGATCCTTCTGTTTTGAGCCTCCCAAGCGCCAAGACTTCAGGCTTGCACCAGCACCCGCAATCTCAATTGCTCTCTCAGCAGGGGCAGTGGTGGCATGGCTTGTGGTTCCAGGAATCGAACCCTGGGCCCTGCTCTCTGCCTAAGCAGATGCTTTAGTCCATTGAGCTATCTGGCTGGCCCTGGATGTTGACTTTTGGAACCAGACATACCATGATTTGTGTTTGTGGAATTTGAAATCTTTCTCTGATATCTTTGGGCTGAGCTTGTAGGAATTTTCTTTCCATGTAGATAGAAAATTTCTGCTTCTACCATGATGTTTAATTGTTCAGCTGCATGTTTTATGAGTCATCAGCAATGTATTTCAGGAAACTTTGTATCTTTTGACAACTTTTGCTTCTGTAAAACTAACAGTAGCTTTTTTTTTTTTTTTTTTTTTTTCTTTACTGGCTCGGCCCTGCTTTGAGGATGGGGCTGGTGTGGCCTGTGGTCTCAGGGATCTAACCCCAGTCTGCCTCAGCTTGCCTAAGCTGGTGCATTAGGCCACTGAACTATCTCGTTGGCCCTTAAGTGTAGCTTTTTGGTTAAGAAGTTTCTATATATGTGTCAATTTGGCTTTGGGTTTGAGGCACACTCAAGAGTTATCAAAAATCAATGATGTCAGGGCTGGAGATGGCTCTTTTAAATAAGCGCTTCCCTGGCAAGTGCAAGGGCATGAATTCAATCCCCAGTTCTGCCACAAATAAAAACAAAAAAATAAAAATCAATGATGTGATGGAGAGCAGACCCAGAGGGGACAGTGGGCGTGGCTGGGCCAGCACTCTTGAAAGCTTTGCATTGCTGCCTGGAGACAGTATTTCTGCTTCTTTGCCATGAGATCCAGACAGAACAGAGCAGATTCTTACTAACAAACTGAAAGTGTGGATATAATGTATAAACAGTTTCTTAGACATTTGACCAACTACCTGTCATGGATTAGGTAGCTGGTCAAATGTCCAAGAATTTCTTCCAGAATTTCCTGTTTCTAGACTAGGAGTCCAGATTTCATGATGCATTATGGAGTTTGGACATAAATAATATTTTGTAATATAAAACCCAAACTTCAGGAAAAGTACCATTCGAAGTGCAAGATAACATTTTTTGATATTTTTCCCTGTGAAGGCATGAAATTCCCTTCCCTGCCTCTGTATGTACACCCTGCCCATAATTACTTTTGACATGTGGATTACTGAGAAAATCTAACACTAAATTTTTGGAGCTGTTACATAATCACTTATTTCACAAGGAATAAAGATGATCACAGTAATATTTTTGTTCCGCTGTAGCTGTCATGTCTGGCAATAATTGATAGCATAGATAATTTAGATGCTTATATTTTATTCAGACTTATCAATATGAATATGGAAATCTTTAAGCCAAGAGCCAGAAGGAACCTGACCGTTCTTTGGTATTTTAGAGAGGATTAGGTGACTAAGGTATTTCAAACTGTTAGTGTTTCAAGCTTCAGCCATTTCCAGTCTTTCAGCACTTGAAGATAATGCGGAGCTTGGAGACGCTGAGGAAATGAGCTCCCCCTGTGTGCGTGTAGACGTCTTCGTGATGCTTTGTTATACCTTCACATTTGCAGCTGGGTTTTATAGGCAGAATCCTCATGGGCTTGTTGTGTATGTGGAATACACAAGAAAAGTAGTGAAATACTACAATGACCATTTTTGTTTCAAATAGTTCTGAACCATCACTTCCCTGGGCATTGGGCTTCAGTGTGTAAAATAATATTAAACTTGTTGTCAACACAGACTGAATGTGGGGGGGAAGGGTCGATGATTAGAGAAAGGCAGAGAGGACGAATCTCCAATTTTGGTGTCTTCGTTAGGCAGAGCATCTGTAGCAGTTGTGTTCTGTGTTGTCAGAGAGGTTGCTTCCTTTTTGTTTTAATCCTTTTATTCCCATTCCCTTTATACCTAGGAAAGTTCCAGAATTTCCTGTTTCTAGACTAAAACAGATAATACCTCTCTTCCTGGCATAAAAAGAATTAAAAGATAAGATTGTGAATGATATTTGTGTGATCTTATGTCTTATTTCCTGTATCTCATAGATACTAGGGTATGGAGGTGATAGATCAGCAGTGACAACACACAAAAATTAAGCTTCTTTAATTTGTGTTATGCTCCTCCCTTTTTGTATCTCTTTTTGAGCGAGTCCCAGTAGGATTTGGCTGTCTTCCTCAGACACATTGTGGTTTGTGGGACTCCCCTTTTGAACCACCATGGAACGCTGAGGGGAGGGAGGCCCCATCTCCTACTCACAGACTTAGCACAAGGTTTTTTTCCCTCTCTTTATTTTTTTAAGGGCAGTTCAGTGCTCTGAAGCCAAGGTTTTCCCTTCCTGAGAAGCCTTAGAAGTGCATGTCTCTTTTTCAAAATTATAGGAATCTTAATTTGTAATAAAATCTTATGAATGAGTTGTGGTAAAGTTTTGGCAGGATCTGGAAAATAATGGTTTCATTTAAACATGAATCATTAAAATGATTAACTCAATGCAGCCCTTATTGTTAGCATTAAGAGATTTCCTCCATAAAGCTCTGTGCCTTACGCAGACTTCCAGTATGGAAGCTTAGGCAGTATGAGCACAGAAAAATTACATTAAAGAGCATTTTCTTTTCTCTGGAAAAAAAAAAAAAAAAGAGTACGAAACATATTTAGTCTCATTATTTTTTCTGAAGAAATCTCAGGTTTTCAGTGCATTAAGAGACTCATTAAAGCATTAGAGGTAAATATACAAAAAGGAAAAACAAGGCAAAGCTGAAGAAAGTCCTTTCTTTCGAGGGAGATTTCCAGGAGGCACAGGAGGAGCAGGGTGTGCATGGAGGGTTCCACTTTTCAGGGTGGAGGAATGGAGTTGGGGGCTTTGCTGGGGCAGCTGCTGTGAAGTGCACCAAAGTCACCCTTGGTCTACAGACCTGCACTAGGTGATGCGATGTCAGGGATGTGGGGCAATGGGGACCCAGAGATGCACCAGCAGGGGTGAGGGGTCGGTGAAATAAGAGAGCTCTCCTCAGCTGCAAAATCAAATGCCACAGCGTGTTGCTCCTGAGTCATTTCCAGAAATGGAAATGGTTCTTATCGAATGATATTGATTTTTAAGCATAGGTAGCCTTGATGATAATTAATGATGAAGATGATTAAAATACTTTCCCCTCAGAGAACTTAAGTCCAAAAGACAACATGATTGGTAACATAAATAGCCTCATTTTGCTTTTCTGAATGAAGGAAGTTAAAAGTTTACATTTGCATTATCAAACCTCTAACAGTGACTCTGTCTTTCTGAAGTTAGTGTTAGGTGAGGAGAGAAGGAGGCAAACGAGAGACCTTCCATTGTGGAGAAAATGAGACAGCTGATTAAACAAAGTTAATTAGGGAAAGAGGATGAAAAAAATTAGTAAGTTAAATATTTTTTCTTTTAGGTATGATAAGCAAATTATAAAATGCTATAGTCCCCCTTTATCTGTGGTTTTGCTTTCGGCAGTTTCAGTCCTTTGTGGTCAACCACCATCTTAAAATATTCAATGGAAAATTTCAAAAGTAAACAATTCATGAGTGGTAAGTAACATACTGTCCTGAGCGACATGACGAAATATCATGCCATGTGGCTTCTTCTAGTCCAGGAGGTCAACCAGCCCTTTGTCAACTGCATCCATGCTGTATATGCTACATGCCCAGCAGTCATTTAATTGTCCCAGTGGTCTCAGTGGTCAGGCCAGCTGCCTTGGTATCACAGTGTTTATGTTCATGTAACCCTTGCACTGTAGCCCAAAGTAGCCTTTGCTATTCACCTCCCTTTATCTCAGCAGGTAGACATTTTGTCACTATACATTATCACAAGAACAAGGGTATGTACAGCACAATGATAGGGAGAACACATTCACAAAGCTTTTACTATCGATATGGTAATAATCGTTCTATTTTAATAGTTATTGTCATTAATCTCTTACTGTACCTGACTTAAAAGTTAAACTTCATCAGACTGCGTGTGGTGATGCATGCCTGTAATCCCACCTCTTAGGAGGCTGTAAACAGGAGAATCGCTATGAATCTGATCTAGTAGTGAGACCCTGAATACCCTGTGAACCCTTCCCTAAAATACAAAAAAAAAAAAGAAAATGAAACTTCTTCAATTATATATATATATATATATATGTATAGGAACAAACATACTATCTGGAATATAAATAATATTCCCTGGATGTCTTGGGATGTGTCCCATTCAGATAAGAGGGATTACTATATCAGGATTTCATGGTAATGTATTTCACATTTTAGCTAATAAAAATTATAATAATTGATGAATTTGGGTTTTTTTCTTTCAGATCAGAGTCCCTCATCTTCCAAAGTTCATATGGGACATTTTCCATGTTGATTGATGCCCAAGAGGCAGACTGAAGCATTTAATCACTGTTCCCTTATAATAAAGGTGGATACAGAAAAAGGGGATGGATTTTGAGCTCTGTTTTAGAACAGTGCATTTACCTTTGTCTTCTAGGTTACATATACACATGGTACATGTTAAAAAAAACAAACAAACTATACAGTGAGAGTCCACTTCCTGTCCACTTCCTTCCCATGACCACCTAGCTTTGTGCCTCGATGGCAGCCATCCCTATCACTTTATCTTACTGGCGCAGAGGTAGTATGTATAGGTTTTGTGGAAAGAAATACTCTTCATCTTTGTACCACAGCAGGTCATGAAGCTGACTTTTTCTACTAAGAAAAGTTGTTTCGCCTCATTTTGACAACAAGAAGGAAGATATGCTGAGGTTTTCTTTATAAAGTGACACTATTCTGAAAAGCAGCTAGAGTCAACTCCATTTCCCTTGGAAGGAAACTGTGATTCCAGGAGATTGTGCAATTCACCTTGTCAAATAGGTCATTCCTGGTGCAGCCCAGGTTCCTACCCCGAGCCCCTCCATGACTCTACCTTGCTGTGGTGCTCAGCTAGCCCAGAGGGTCTCTCTGGCATCAGCTAGGTAGTTCCAGTATAAGTGCATTTATTTTTCCTGTTTTGAACTCATGCTCAAAAATATCTCATAAAGAGCCAAAAATCAGTAGTACTATTTTGGTGCTTGAATACAGACCCACACTTCTCTCTGTCTTCTTCACGTCCTCCTGCCCACCCCTGACAGCAAGTCTAATGATTGTCACAATTCACAGACAAGTAAGTCATAGGGGATGATTCAAGATAGAGCTCTGGAAGAACCAGGCAGTGATTTTTTTCATCTCTGACAGTTTGTATCTGAAACTGTTTTCCTGTCCTTGCTTCCTCCCAATTCGCAATGCACTCCGCTTCATCCTTGAGATACTGCCCCATGGCAGCAACCACCCTTGCCATCTGATCTTGTCATGTGATCTACCATTTCCAGTTGCATTCTATTTATTTTTTAATTGATTTTACTGGTACAGCTTTATATACATAATGATCACATCCATTGTAGGGAATTTGTATCTGTGCCTACTACATCTTGAGCCTTTCTATTTTTCTCTCCATTGCCATCCCTCCCTCCAACCCTTCTTCCCTCCTTATTTACCAAAGCTTTGTTTCTATGTTTGGGTGCGCATATTGGTTTGGCTGTACGCAGTTCCACCATCTTTCAACTTTGACTGTGATGATTTACAGCGTATGTTTCAGTATCACTTTCCATCAATATTTCTGAGACATTAAGTGAGAAGACATGTTGTTCCCCATTTGCTGTGTCATGTCACACTGGATTTCCATTAATAACTGGTCTGCCTCACCCAGGTGCTACTAGTCCTCCACTGTCTGAAAGTGCTAATTTTGGCCTTATTTTTAGTCTTTGTACACAGTGCTGAAATGACCAGAATGGAAGAACACTCTTTCAAAGGGTGCTTTTTCTGAGCGTGACCTTGTCATCCATTGGTATTCACAGAGAATCAAGTGATCTATTGCTTTTACTTGATCCAGAAACACTAGAGCATTCCTCATTGCTCTACAGACACCTAAAAATCAGCGCCAATCAATTTGAAGGTATCTAGATTGTGCCATTTTGAAAGAATTGAAAATATCGTACCACAGCAATACATGTGTGCCTATGTTTATAGCAGCACAATTTGTCATAAATAAGTCTTTGAAACAGCCCAAATGCCCATCAACTGTGAAATGGATAAAGAGGATGTGATATCTTCATATAGTAGGGTATTTCTCAGCTATAAAGAAAGATTTACTTGAAGCTTTTAGGTTTAAATAGATGCAACTAAAGATGATACTCATATGTGAAATAAATCAGACCTACATGTGTAAATATCACATTATCTCCCTGGTGTAAGAAACTGAAAGAGTAAATAAAATCTGAAAGGTACAATAGATATTGTGAAAGGGAAAGAAACTGCTCAAAAGGAAAAGAATAACTGGAATGAGGCAAGGAGGAAAGGAAGAAGAAAGGAAGGAAAAAGGAAAGAAGGAAGGGAAGAATGTGTACACACAAGGTAGCTAAGACAAATGCACTACTGGTTTCTGCTATTTTATTCAAAGGAACAGTTGCGGGCTAATTGATCAACTCTGTATGCCTATATCTGATAATATGAACAATTACTTTGAAGATAATGACATACAATATAACAACTATTATTAATTTTCTATCATTTTATTTTGAAATTCTGTATAGTCTTTAGTGTTTTTCAAAAATTCTCTTTAAAATAGACAAAAAGTGAAACCTGAGGGAGGGTAGTGTTTCTGGACAAAAATGGGTAAGTTTTTGGATTGCTTTGCAACTAAATAAAAGTTGATTGAGATACACCATTAAATATTTTGGCTTTTCAGTCATGTAATAATCATGAGAGTAGTGTCTTTATTTGCAACACAGAAGAGGAAATTATGTGTGGATCTTCCACTCCTGCCTCTTACTCTTCTCACAGGAAATGTGTCTAAAGGAAACAAAGAATTTGTACTGGAAACTTGGGGCGAGAGGACACGGGCAGTCAGCCTGTGAGGCACTAAAGACACATGTGCACCTTTGATTGGAGTCTGGAGGGTGCAGTAGCAAAGGCAATGCTTCACCACAGGAAGCCAGACCACTGACTGCCGTATAGACTTTGACCTCTGTGCACAGGCCGAAACATTTGTAAGTCCTGGCAGGATGTTTACACCTGTTCTTATGGATGGAATGCTTGTGTCTCTTCAAAACTCCTGTGTGGAGGCCCTAATCTACAAAGAAATTGGGCTTGAAGGAATTTAGACCAGGATGACCCACTCATCAAAGAACCAATGTTCTTTTAAGAGGAGGAAGAAGGACCAGTAGTGTCATTGTCTCCACTGTGTGAAGGCCCAGCAAGAAGACAGACATTCACAAGTTAGGAAAAGAACCTTCTTAAGGATCTAGGTGGTCAGCCCTCTTGCTCTTGGACTTGCAAGTCTCTAGACTATGAGAAATCCGTGACTGTTTAAACCACTGAGCTGATGGAATTTTGATAAGGCAGCTAGGATCCCTGCGTCCTCTAATATTCCTGAGTCACTGAGCTCTCAACTTTTCATTTAAGCCTTTTACTCAGTGTTTCTGTTCACCTTGAGATGAGCCTCGTCTTGCTTATCACCAAGAGAGACCTCCAGGTCGAAAACCTTTTGCTGGTCAGTCGAAAGTTACTTCTCCAGTATTTCCAAATTTAAGACTAATGGTAGATTTCCATAACAAGGAATATTTAGCTTTCCTTAATACATTTCTCTCTAATTCTTCATAGTCAAATGATCTTGTTTTTTCCCTTGTCTGTGTTTCTCCACTGAAATCTGAGCTCTGTGAAAGTTAGGGTTGGTTTTGGTTTCCTTTTGTGTCCTTAGCCCCTAGCACTGTACCCAGTTCCAATAGTCACTGAGTAGATAAGTGAATAAGGAACCATCCTGGACTTCATGAAAGGTCAATAGGTAATAATAGGACCCTATATTCGTGGCTATCTTGGTCCCTGAGAAGCGCAAAACACTTCAAGCTGCAGTTCTTTTTTATCAGGTTTACTTTTAATTGCCAAACTTGAAAGTAATGAATATGTAAACTGTGGTGCTAAATGATAGAATGTCTTGAAAGAAATCAAGGTACCAAGCCACAGAAATACATGAATGAAATTAAAATGATTATTACTAGGAGAAAAAGGGAAACGTGAAAGGCTCCATACCATGTGATCCTAACTATTGCATTCTGAAAAGAGTAAATTACAGAGAAATGAAAAGGTCAGTGGTTACAAGCGCTTAGAAGAGGGGAAGCAATGAATAGGCAGAGCACAGAGAATTAGTGAGAAGACTGTATGAGGCAAGAAAGAAAGGGTTTGTGCCTTTATACATTAGCCAACCCCACAGAACGTGGGGAGGAAACACCGACATGCTCTACGTGCCTCGGGTCATGATGGCCAACACAGGCCTACTAGTCGGAAGAGCTGTAGTACCCTGGTAGGGGTGCTGCAGTGCACTGTGTGTATGTGTGCAGGTAACACATGCATGGGAATGGGGCATATGGGAAACTGAGGTATTTTTCTCTGTTTTGTTGTGAGCCCAAAACTGCTCTCAAAATAGTCTTTTGTTTTGTATTCAGTACAAGGTCTACAAGGCCTCACTACACAGATTGGACTCATAGTGGTTCTCCTGTTTTCAGGCTCCCAAGCACTGGGATTACAGGTGTGCACCACCATGCCCAGGCTCAGATGCTGTCTAAGCGTGCCCTGGGGGGTGGGGCTGGCATGGCACACTGGGGATCAAGCCTAAAAATGGCCCTTAAAACATTAAGAAATTCTTTGGATGATACTTTTCTGAGAATGTCATTCCCACCCCTGTTCTATTTGTTGTCTGGATGATGTCACACTCATATCCTTGCTCTGCCTTAATCTGGATGTTGTAAAATGGCTGTAATGACTTTTGGTGGTTTATGGAGGGTATTTCAATACATTACAATTTATACCATGAATTTAGATTCAAAACTAAGAAAAAATTTAGCACAGACACAAATTATATTCTCAGTCTTTCCATTGTTTAGACAGATTGTAACACTGCTTCCTTAAACACTTATATCCAGGAAAAAGGGAAAAAAAGGATTTCTTTAATAGGCAAGACCAAGACCTAAGTAATTACCTTGTATTGTGATATAGACTTGCATGTGGATACAAAATGTTGGGAGAGTATTTACAGATTTTCTCAATGAATTTAATAATTCAAGCTTTCCCTGTGGTATCCTAGTAATTTTCTCACCAAGTAAGAATAATTAGTTAACAGCTGGGGAAACCAACTTAAAACTGGAAATGAATTATAAAGCAAATAGATGACTCTAATATGAAGAAATATAAAGGGCATATTATTTTTGAATGACATTTAGTCAAGGATAAAATTTCCAGTTTAGTCCCCACATTTGTGAATGATACAGAACTTTTTAAGGGTTGGGAAGCAAGCCAAAAAAATAAATGAAATTTATAAATCTGTGTGAATGGGGATAAAAACAACAACTGTAGCATTTGAGAGGTCCTAGGTAACAGCAACAAATATTTATCAAGAGCTTACCATGTCCTGGTACTGTTCTAAGCACTTGGCATTTATTATTTTACTTGGCCTTGTAGCCACTGTGTGTAATTGCTGCCATTATTATCGTTACTTCATTAATGATGAAACTGAGATAGGGAGAGGTTAATGTGTCCAAACTGTAAATGGGGCTGGTAAACCTGGGGAACCTGAGTCAGGACTCGTGTGGCTCACCACTCCCTAGGAGGCCTCCTCAAGTGCACTGAAGATGAAAAGAACAGAAAGCCAGAGGGAACTCGAGATCCAGAACGTTGCTTAACGAGGGAACATTCGCCAATGAGGACACTCTTCCAGGAAAAACAAGGCAAGGCAAGGCAAGGCAAAATTGAGCACCCAGAAGGGTGTAGAAAAATGAAAGTCCATGTCATTCCAGTGGCTTATAATTAGGGTATGTCCACACCTGCATCATTATGAACAGTTCTGACCAAATTAATTTCAGAAAGACTCAGTAGGAAGGGATGGACCATCCAAAATGGCAAAAGAGGTGACTGAAGAGGCAAGTATTGGGAGAAGACTGCTGGAAAAATAATGTTTGAGAGTTAATAACCATGAAATCATAACTAGCATGACTAAAGTGCATAAAAGTTTATTCAGAAAATACTTGACAAAGCAAATTTAAGATGTAAAAACAGATAGTGCTGAGCTCATTTAGTAATAGACCCATGACATTACTAACCCAGAAGCGAATATGGTCATAATATATAACATTTTACTAGTGTATGGGAATTATTATTAGGAATAATTATAAACAACTAAGAGAGAGATGGCACCCACAAAAGCCACACAAGGAAAGAAATCAGCCTAACAGCTTCATTTTGTTTTGTTTTTTAATAAAGAGAAAACATTCTACAGTAGTCCAATGTGTCTTTGAAGTTGGACCTGGGTTCAAATTCCAGTTCTCTAGTTCACTTACTAGTTACTGAATCCCCCCAGAGCTTGTGGTTTTGTCACCTGCCAACAGCAAATGATCATAGTTCACTGAGTAAATGGGCATGACACGTAACTGGGACTCCAAAAATATTGGCTGCTATCGTAATTAAGATGGTCCCGAGAATGTCTACCTGATGTGCTCAGAAAAAGTGTCATCTTCTCTAGGTTGAAGGATTTGGAGGGTTTCAATTTTATTGTACTCTGAACTATAATTCTCTGGCTCAGCTTTGAACTTAGGTTTACATCTTCATTCACAGCATGAGAGAGTGTTGTGATCTCCCTTAATCCTCAGAAAGCATACTTTTGCAGTAGCTTGTGTATTATTTGATTACCTTTTCTTAATAGCTTGCAAGTATGTAGTGATCTCATATATATATATATATATATATATATATATATATATATATCCTTTGAATTGTATTTTTGGTTTGCTGATTTGTTTATGAGGATCATTTTGTGCCTATCCTAAGAAAAAAAGAGAAGAATTGCGTGCTTCTGAGAGTGGGGCACTTTTGGCCATTTCTTATCTCCAAGCCTGAGAACACTTGAGCCCAAGGATCAAACACACTCTAAGGCACAACTACGACACAACAGTTCTCCAGTAAGCCTCCTGCAATGGAAATGACAAGTTGAATGAAAGACAAACTCGCATGAGTTTGTTATGACTCACATGTTGCCTAGAGCTTGAGAGTCCTTGCCTGTTCAGCTCAAGTCAAACATGTCAGCTGACCTGGCCACAAGAACAGAGTGTGACACTGATGTGTGCTTTGCTGAAACAAGGTCAGTAGCCAGAGCTGGAGAGCTACACCCTGGTGAATTCAGCCGTGACAGTTGCCCAGAAAATTATAATTTAAGAAATGATTTCCTAAATCCCAGCATTTCTTATTTCTGGGCAATGACGTTTTGAAAAATATTCTTTCTTCAGTTGCCTTCTAACTAGGTATCTCTTTTAGAGACTGTAGAGGGAAAAGATGGCAGATAGGTCACAGGCAGAGAGAGACAAGAAGAAAAAGATTGCCCAGGACTTTGAAATTCTGTATTTCATTTCCATTATATTTATGGTTTTGAAGGATAATTTTAAAAAGGGTGTGCCAGCCAAAAACAATTTACAATGGAAAGCAAATAGTTGATGGAAATCTGTGATTATGAGTATTGCTATTCTTTCTGTAAGATGATATCTACCTTAAAGATGCAGTTTAGAGACAATTATAAACTTTCCAACGTGCTTATAACGAAGCATGCTCAGCATATGCTGTTTGCTTTAAGTTCAGCTTTAATTTTACTCCATAGTCACAAATGGAAAGAAAGGCCAGTGAAGAGCAGTGTTAGCTTATTTGATCTTTAAGACCTGGTGAAGTCCACAACCAGCATTTATCTGGTGCCTTGGATCTGGGACACGGGCTTTGGAACTGTTGTTTCTCTTTGCCTCTTAATAATGGTTGAAGGGATCTACTTACAAACGCAATCAACTTCCATGTTTGCTTTAGATTTAAAAAGAAAAAAATTTTAATCAACCAGACAGATATATTTCAGCTACAAATAAAAAATGCACTTTAAGAAATTCAGGGAACTAAAATGTCTATAGTAAGACTGTGAACCTTCAGACAGATATTTTATATGACTACTCAAAATTATTGACAAAAAACACCCTCTGGCACTCTATTTCTTGCATCTATTTCTGCCTTTTAAAGACTGGCTGGCAAACATAATCAGCACAGAAATGGGAAAATCTGTATAAGAAGGAATAAAGAGTTACCACTAGAATAGGACATACTTCAAGGCACTTAGTCCTTGTCCATTAAATCAGAGAAAAGGAAAGAATGAAGCTGGTGGTAAGTTAATCTATATACAGAATTTTTAAATTAGGTAGTTGAAAACATAACAAAGAGGGGGAGAAAAGCCACTTTTCCACAGCGGCTTTTGTAGATACTTTAGGTCCTAAAGTAAGGGTAAAATTTTGTAACTGAAACTTGGGCTTTTTATGTTCATTAAAAAAAAAAAGTTAATCTCAATTTGAAGAAGATAACGTTGTTCACAAATACTCCAGCAGGGAAGGAAGGTTCCAGAAAGGGCCCTGACTGCTCCCTTAGAAAGTGGACCTGGCTTGGGACGGTCTGTTGATTCCTGGGACTTAAGTTCAAATTCTAATTTCTTAAAAAAAAAACAAATTCTAATTTCTTTGCTTCAACTTAATCCTAAATGTTGGCTGTCGAAGCTTTTTCTCTCCCTCTTTGTTTTGTTTTCAACTGCCTAATTTAAAAATGCTGTATATAGATTAACTTTCCACCAGCTTCATTCTTTCCTTTTCTCTGATTTAATGGACAAGGGCTAAGTGCTTTGAGGTGTGTTCTGTTCTAGTGGGATTTTTTTTTTTTTTCCCAAAGAAGCATTTTCTGTTTCTGACAGGGCTGTAATCTTGACTTTCTGACTCCTGAGTCCTTGTGCCCCCTCCTTCTCTGTTTCAGGAGGAAACAATTAAGCAATCATGCCATGTTTGTTCTGAAAGTAGAAGAAAAAAAAAGTAGCTTCAGGAGCCCTTGTGCTGAGTCACACCTCATAGACAAGTTTTCTATGCTTCTCAGAGCACTGAATGGTGGCAGAAAGCCTTAGGCTAAGCTCTGGGAGAGAGAACTAACTGTGGGAGAGGGAAAGAAGGTTAAGGGAAAGGAACTTTTTCTGAGCAAACACTCCTTATCTTTCTTCTTCTTCTTTTTTTTTTTTTTGTCTTTTTGAGACAGGATCTCACTATGCAGTTCAGGCTGGCCTTAAGCTCACTTTGTAGCCCAGGCTGGTCTCGAACTCACAACAATCCTCCTGCCTCAGCCTCCCAGTACTGGATTATAGGCCTGTACCACCACGCCCGGCTTCCTATCTTTCTTCTAGTGCAGAGTTTAAAAGTGTGGAGTCATTGGTGTGATTTTAGGTTGCAGTTTGCTTATAACAGATATTTTGATTAGACTCACTGAATAACCCCCTTTAACCGGAGTGGCAGGCACATCCATGGGGTTAAAGAGGATGAAATTCTGAACCTTCCTGATGTACCTGTCTCCTGCCATCCAAACCATCACTGCCTTGTTTTGCCTTTTGCAGAAGCTCCTAGAAACACATTTGCTTTCAAGCTTGGGCAGCTGTGGGAGGTGCATGGTACCACGGCCTTAGGTGTCCTGGGATGGGCAGCTTGGTGTGTCCAGGGAAGGCTGCATTCCTTTGGATACAGAACCCACACCAAGACCAAGCCTTCTGAGTTCTGTGAAGCTGGAGAGAGAGGCAGAAGTGAGGTATACTGAAGCAAAAGAGAGAGACCTCTCCTCTCCCCCCGGGGAAGACAACCCAGTGTATCACTATTATTGTTCTACTTCTGTTGGAAAGAACACAGTACCTGGTCCCCTGTTTCATTCAAGATCCCATCAGGAGCTTAGAGCCACTTCTTCCTAGAGGGAGTCCTCCAGATTGACTCCAACCTAAATCACACTTCCTGACATCCTCGATGGGCTGCTTTATTTTGTCTTCTCATGTAGCTAGCTCATGTTCTGTTGTCCTACTTCTCACTGGTATTTGTTTGGATTGGAGGAGTCTTCCTTCAAACACTGGATTCCAGGAGCTTTGGAACATCTTTTTGTCCTTCTGCCTAGCATTTAGTAGATGTACGATTGCTAACTGCATGAGCACAAACTGTGGGAACCCACAAAGCCATTCTGGCTTCCTGAGTACCCTAGTAAGCTACATTCATGTTGCTTTACATAGACCAAGCCCAACAGTTCTTAAAGGAGGAGATGCTTTGAAGGGCTTTGGGGTCAGTTTGGGGAAGAAAGCAGTGAGAGAAATCTTGTTCTGGTAAACAAAAGTATGAGGCTTTCAAAGGATCACTAAATTCAAAACAAGCTGGCAATTTCCTTTTTACTGCACCTAGAGTATTGTAAATACAGGTCCAGGGCTGCTGAACTTTTATCAGAGTACATAGTCACAAATCCAGTTGGGTCAGTTTCCACAGGGATTTTTGTTCCGTTCTGGGGAACACTTAGAGCCATGAGCATGCTAGTATAACCTGTACCAGTCATCTTGACAGTTGTCATTGATTTTAGTGTTTATGTATTGCTGAGGGCCTCAACTAGACTTTGGAAGTTCTTAGCTGTGAAGACTAGGATTTAAATTTATCAGCCTTCATCTTTTCCTTTCATATAGCTATCAATTCCATGCATGCACACATACTAATGTATCCTATACATTATTAAACAATAACATATAAATCAAGAGGATGATATAAAAGTCTAAATACAAATTCCAGTATTTCTTTCCCAAACCTGATCAGGGCCTGGTGTACCCTTTACCAGAGGTGTGCTACCATCTGTGAACTGCTGTGGACAGGCATGATCTCTCCCACTCATTACTCAGTGATGTGGACAAAATCAGGACTCTGTTCCTGGAAATTGTTCTGCGAGTCAGAGGATTATAATGTGACCAGGAGCTGCTCATTATGTTTCCTGTGCCTCAGTTTACCTTTCCTAATGACACAACCTTATTTATCTCACAGGGCTATAGAAATTAATAGTTATCACAGTTGATATAACCGACTGTAAGGGTTAAGTCATTTGGTTTTTTGCATTATATAATAATTCCTTCTAACCATTTTTGTTTTCCAGGAAAATCATATTATTTAATTACCTTGTGTTGATTGTTCCATTAAGTTGAGATAATATCATTATCTTTGAATTTGGAATCTTAGCAGCCAAAGAGATCTAGAAAGGATTTCTATTCTGGTTTTTACCTGGTGACATAAGGAGCCTGAGACACAAAGAAGACAGTAGATTCCTTGATATGACTGATAATCCCTGTTGATTGTAAAATTGACCTCTTCTTTCCCCCAATTTGTTTACTTTCCCCTGAGTGCCCACAAGCTTGAAGACAGGCTGAGCTCTGAGCTCCCGCCTCTCAGCTCTGAGGGCAGTCCTCACTGGGCGGTCCTAACTTTCCATACCTGTGTCTTTCCACTCCCATCTTTTTTTTTTTTTTCCCTGGTGGAACTGGGGATTGAACTCAGGCCCTTGCGCTTGCCAGGGAAGCACTTATTCCACTGAGTCATCTCCCTGGCCCCTCCATCCTTATCTTCACTTTTAGAAAAAAAGAACACAAACCTCATTATCTTTAGGTGATACAGACACTTCAGGAGCCACCTGCGAGCCATGGAAGATGCTAGCCTACACTAGAACAACATGCCCAAGAAGTATTGTATAGTAGGGGGAGAGTTGGAGGTTCTGGAGCTGCCAATGGAATCATGTTGAAACTTCCATACCGCTGGGCTTCATGCTAAGCAAAATACTAAATGCTGTCATTGTTTGAATCACCTTGACTTGCATTTTCTATTACTTTCAGCCAAACATGTCTTCTCTGATATATTTATCCAAAAGGACTGGGGGTGGCATAAATGGTGCAATAATCCAGAACTTTAAAATAGCAAGTATTGTACAGCCTGGTTTTTACTTGCAAATAATGGCTTAAAGGAATTATTTGTCCTCCTCAGTAAGGGCGGTTTGTTTCTTTCCCTTCAGGAACTTTAGCCTCTGTGTACTTGGAAGGCTCTGAAAGAATGAAGTATTTGATTATAAGAATGTTCTCCTGTCTCACTTCTATTGATTGTTCAATTCTAGTGACATCGATGGGCTTCTTCTGAGAATATATATTTACTTTTTAATATTAAGCTTCTAATGCAGGGATATCCAGTTACACTATAACTTTCATCTATTGGTGAATATAACTCATCTACAGGAGCCTGGACCAACAGTCCCTGGGTGAATTAGTGGCAAAATGCCTGGGCGAGCAGTAATTAGCTGTGTGTTCAAATCCAAGCTTCCCCTAAGGCCAGCCTGGGCTACTGCTGAATAGCCAGGACACTCAGAAAAAATACCCAGAAGCTTCTAGAGGTAAAACACATGGTATCGAGTCACCCATACACACCCCTAGAAAATGGAAAAGCTTTTGTCAACATCTTTAATGGCTTCAGTTTGTAAATTATTAACCGAATATATGTGGTATCCTCAGCATTTCAAATACATGTACTTTCTGAATGGGAACACAGGGGAACAGTCTCTCCTGCCAGCTGCCAAGCTGCAGGTGCCTCCCTGGCCCCTCCTCTGTAGGAACTTCCTTCCCTCATGAAAGGGCTTCTTTTGCCTTCATTGCTGAGGTCTCTTGGTTTCTTATGTGTGTTTATCCCTGTCCCAGCGCTGTCATGAGGATACTTTCATTCCATTTGATTTCTCTTCTCCCAGCATGTGGTGAAAAGGTCACAATTAAAACAAAAATAAACAAAACTTTAGATTCCAGTAAGGGCTCTGGCACTAACTAATTATCTTATTAACCTTGGATAAATCACTTAACTTCTTTCAGCTTGTCAATCAGGGATAGTCACACTATTTGTGCTATCTACATCTCAGAGATGTTGTCAGAATCAAGTGACATAATCCTCGTGGACAGGCTGTGAACCTTGCAGTTCTCACTACTGGGTATTGTGTGTGTTGACATTTTTCCTTCATGGGAGGTTGACACACATCCACTCACAGGTTCCCATTCTGAATGACTCAGGAGGCAGGAAGAACAAGTCCACATGCCATGAGTGGAATGACCTGCAGTGCACATTTGCTGCAAAACACAGTTGTTGTTTTCACACTCACAAACACTAGAGAAATGGATCTTGTTAATTTTTTTTGCAGCTACATTTTCTGGCTTTGATCTAGTATTTGGGTAACTTCTACAGTATTCATGGGAGAAAGAAAAGCTCAGCGGGATAAAGGAGGGTAGAGAGACAAGGCATAGTTTATCAAGACGTTTAAAGTACAGAGATTGTTGTATTGCTGGGATTTTATCTGCAGGGCAGGAGATACTGTCCTGAACTAGCAAACAATAAAGTACATAAGGGTAATATTGTCATTAATTCAGTGACTCTAGGAAAAGCATGTAACTTCCTTAAATTTTCTTATTAATTAAATAGAAATAAGAATGGTATGGGCCTACCTCACAGGGTTGCTGTATAAACCGAGGAGACACACCATGTAACTAGTACATCATGATGTGTGTGTGTGTGTATGTGTATGTGTATGTACAAGTGGGTGTGGGGAGGTATCTTCTTTACTGCTACCCAGTTGCTGTTACACCAGGGCCCACACATTCTACTGATCCCTTATAGAGCACCTCAGCAACACAATGCCTGATGAAGAGAAATTAACTCTCAGTGGGCTTAGAATCTAGATAAGGACACAGAACATAGGAAGAGTACTGATGGAAAACAAAGATGCTAAGGGCCAATCTGTACTGATCATAGATACTGAGATTATGAGTTGATTGAGACCTGAAAATTCACACATGTAATTCAGAGGTAGTGGGTCCTTTTGGTGGGTTGACAATTGATGGTCCACTTGTAACATTCACCTAAACTGAACCAGTGTGGTCTTGAGTGTGAGAGGCTTGCCTGAGGATTGTTGCTGACAGCTTAAGAGGCAGAATTGGAGAGGAAGAAGTTTTGGAAGCTGTTGGGAGGATATTGGGAGCTGTTGGTTTTCTTGAAGGAGCTTGTGATGCTGAGTTTGGCTGTTCTCATCAATGAAAGAGCTCAGGACCTTGTTGAGAATGGCTAAGGCTCACATTGAGGGAGCTCTGGTCCTCACCTTGAGCTTTGCTTTGCAGCTCCAGAGGGGAAGATGGTGCACTGCACAGTCTCCTGGAGAAGTTTGACATGTTGGATTTCCTGGTGGAACTCAGCTTTCCTTACCTCTGAAGCAGGACTTCACTGTCACTGAGGATCACTGTGGTACTTCTCGGGAGAGCTCTGGTGCTTACCTTAAGCATCACTTTTTTGCTCCAGTACAGATCTTTCATCCTGCCAGTGCAGATCCTTCACCCCACTGGCACAGACTGTCTAGTTTCCACCATTAACCTTTGGGCCTTCTGAGAGCAGTTCCATGAAATAGAACTGCATAAAACATTATCATGGACTCTAGACTTCCAGTTGGACTTCTGGAGAGCATTGTTATGGGTTCTAGGTCTTCTGCTAGACTCATGGAGGACATTGCCAAGGGATGCAGGGCCTCAGCTGGATTCTTTGGTGTGTAGTGTGTACTCTTTGTATATGATTCTTAGGGTGACTATTGTAATCTTATAAAATATGTGTCCATCAAACTACAATAGTCATGAAGAATGACTTTGTTTTGAACATAGGAAAAAATTCTAGGTGTAGAAACAATGAAAACAATGCCACACTGAGTGAAGAGGTAGAAGTCAGTACTTTCAGAATGGCCAGCCAATGAGAACCGGCCAGATAACAAGGTAGGGTCTTTTCATGAATGCTGACATTGGCTCCAACACCAAAGGATCTGCTCAGTCATGGCATGAGAATTCTTGCTTCTCAAGGGGGTAGCTGCAATGAGCAATGCCCAGGCATACTCATTAATTCCAACTAAACAGTGTGCTCTTTCTCTTCATGGAAAATTACCTGTTGATTAAAACATCTTTGGATATTTAAATGTGTTGGGCATTATGAAAGATGAGGAATATCACGACCATACGTGATACTTCACCAGAAGATCATTGCATTTATGGAAAAAAAGGCTAAAATACACACATATAGAGAGCATACATTTTCATAGAATAGGATAGCCACCCACTATTGAAAGAACAAAAACCACACTATATAAATAGAAACTGGGATGATGTGCCCCATCACTAACAAAGATGGAGTCATTGTGCGGTTGGTGCGTGTGTGCAAAGAATGGTTTGGAAAACCTGAAGTAACCATTTGATTGTGTTTACCCTGATGTGTAGAGGCACACTGTGCTCTGGGGGACCAGCTAACATGCAATAGTATCTCCTGTTTATCTATCTATCAGGTTGCCCTTCATACATTGAACTTGCTCCATCAAAGCAGTGATGATGTGTTTAGTGACTTTTTGCTTAATCCACTTCCACACTTTCTTCTTTTTTAGATCTATGACTCACATATCTCCACTTATCCCCCCTCAGTTTCCCCCACACCCCTGGAACCGGGGATTGAACTCAGACCCCTGCACTTACCAGACAAGCACTTATTCTACTGAGCTATCTCCCTTGTCCTATGAAAAAGTCTTTGAATGTTGCAGTTGGGGTG
The DNA here is from genome assembly GCA_004027165.1 of Ctenomys sociabilis. Lineage (NCBI taxonomy): Eukaryota > Metazoa > Chordata > Mammalia > Rodentia > Ctenomyidae > Ctenomys > Ctenomys sociabilis. The sequence goes on along the minus strand of PVKA01000566.1, from coordinate 116,741 downwards.
AGACAGGTGGATGTTCCCCATGTTTTTCTAAGTGTTGTTGCAGAGAATACCCTGACAGGTGAGTTGGCTACGCCTGAAATTTAGAATTAGAACAGGGGAAAATATAAATGTGGATTCTAAAAACAGATGATGCTAATCTTGGAAAATGAGTTTAATTATAGCTATCTAGGGTTTGTATGTCTCATAAACACATTGACAAAAACAAAGAGAGCCAAGTGCTTCCACTTGGACAGCTGACAAGTCTTCAGAAAGGTGCAGAGACAAACACAACAAAGGAGGCTATGGTGGGATTTCCCAGCAGCTTGAGTCCCCAAGAGCAGGAACTAACACCTCTGTATCGTGTTGGACACCCTGGAAATGCTGTCTGAGTACCTTGTGCACATGAATAAATGAGCACACACCAAGAAGGCTCCATAGATAAGGAGGAGCTCAAAACAGCCACAGTCATCTCATCCTAAACTCTAGGTTTAGCAGAGAATTGCTGTATTGTTACTGGACTGACACAGGCTCTGATAATTCATGTTCCATGTTATGCCTATGATGTCTGATATTTAGACTAATAGTGTGGGTAAACTGAACTGCATATGTTGCAGGGTAATAATAAACTCTTCTGGAGGGTTAACAACCGAAGTTTGCAAATCAAAAATTGGAGAATGAGAAAGGCTGCAAGCCAACATTTTGGCCCTGGCCTTTCAAGGTCAGTGAAGACTCAGGACATAGGAGAACTTGTAATGTAACATTATGTAACTCAGTAGTGCCCCAAATTTTCTGATCAAGGAGATTATGGGGCCACAGAGGAATCCAATCGATGATGTATAGTGTGCCTAAGGAGAGTCACATGGAGAGAAAACTTTCTCTCAGACTTCCACAGAGAGCAAATTGGTCAAGCAACGGTCATGACTCATCCACAAGGCTGACACTGACAAGGGATCTACAAAGAGCAGTACAGGGTTACAGGATAAACCCTGAGGTTTATCCTGAGTCAGGATAAAACCTGACTGACCTTATCTGATACAAAAGTTACATTTTCTTGTTATATAGGTCTTGCTTAGGTCTTGCTTTAACTCGGTCTTAACCATCCAGGGGAAAGGTATAAAAATGGAGGTATATAAAGTAAAGTCATATTATATAATGAGCTGTGAATGGCTTTATTCAATAACTTCTGTGAATAACCCACTTCTACTGTGGACTGCTGATCTGTGTTAGATTTTTTAATTAAAAAAATACATAAAATTAGCCATCCATGTTTTGAAAATCTGTAACATGTGTATCGTATATTACCCTGTTTATGTCATTTTTTTCTCTTTGTTTTGCTTCTATTTTTCACTCTTCAAGTTAAGATACAAGTAAATAAATTAAAAGAAAGAAAAATACATAATAACATCAAAAAGAAACAATAAAATTGTTAGTAGTAAAAAAAAAAAAAAAAAGGCCTGTGCAGAAGAAGGGAGAGTGTGTAGCTCAGCATAAAGGCCCTAGGTTCAATCCTTAGTACCCACTCCTCTGATGTTTTCTTTCATTGGTTCTTGTCATTAATATTAGATTTACTTTTAAAATACCTTAAAAATCAGTGTATAAATTTTATATATTAGTTTTAGTATTTAACACATAAGCATCCAGAATCCATACCCACTCCTTTTCAAAATAAAGTACACATAGTATTACATAGAATGAAACAGGAGAAAATCTTACATGGGTGAAAATCCACATGGTACCTTTGTTTTAATAATGTCCTTGGATCCGTATTTTTATGAAGAAAAGAAAGGCTTATTTGTTTTATGGTGTAAGATACAAATGTTTTGGGGACAAAAAAAGATATCATATTTTCTGTTTTGAACCATTTTTCTTTTTCCTTTCTAGCAACCAAAGAACAGAACAAAACAAAAACTCAGAGAACCAAAGCAACAACTACAGTAGAAGCAACAATAAAAACAATAGACAGGAAGATTCAGGTAGACTGGCACAAAAATCAGATCAGCAGGTGAGATTTGAGAATTTTATGTGATTATGTAGTTCCAAAAAAAAAAGTTTTATGTATTGTTCCTAATGGAAGTGGTAAACATTGTAGGAGAAAAAAAAAAAATGGAAAGAAAAAGAGTGAAAAAGTTCTTATGGTGGTCAGGGTGCTATTAAAATGTAACAGGTAGAGGGATTAATTTATCAGATACACTGAAGGGTTCAGCTCTTGATTAGTTGTACATTTCGTTTCCACTTCTACAATTCCTAATGTTTAACTTTTTTGAAAGAGGATTTCTTCCTGCTACAGTTTAAAAATATCTCCAGGAGTGGGTGTACAGTGAGCCATTCCAAATTCACCCTCAAAGCAGCATTCTTTACTTTGGACTGTCCCGGTTTTCCATTTGACTTGTGCCTAACAATCCTCAGCTCATTCTGTGTTTCTGTCTTTAGATTTTCTTGGGTGAACAAAAGAATTCTCCGGGCTTCGTTGCTGTTGATGGCCTAGTTTTTACACCCGTCACTGATATGTCAGCTCCTCTCTAGTCCGACTCACGCAGGAGTGGGGAATGTGCCCATGGGTCTCGTTTACTCGTTTCAAATAAGAGAAACGAAATTCGTCTGTAGCTATTACTTACTGAGTTTCTTACCTCAACCAATACTTATGTGCCATTTATATACACATCATGCTAAGGTCGAGTGATACAATCATGACCACAGGGGCAGAGTCCTTGAGCTCATGGAGTTTTATAGCCTACGATAGCAAGGTATCAGTAAAACAAACACATAATGACTGAGATAATGATAATAACAAAAACTAGTGATTCCTACTTGTGCAAGATATAAATCATTAGTCAGGTAGTCTGATCAGTCAAAAATGACTTTCCAGCCTGTGTTTTCTTTTACTTTTTTATCCAGTCTATTATTAAGTCTGGTTGAAGAGTGGTCCCCTCACTTTTAGGTTTGCAGCTCTTTTGGAAACATGCCACCCCTTTCTGACATTTGGATTATCCTATTTGTGTCTTCTGAGATATCAGCACATGGCTGTCATGGCAAAAAAATTTTAGTGTTCATTTTTATCACATCACTCCCCACCTTAAGAAGCCACCAGGATCCCCGATTCCCACTGAATCAGCCTCAACTAGACTCCCTAAATACTAAATACTTGCATAGTGCAGAAAATCGAGCAGCGGCCCTTTCCAGAGCTCTGCACATGTTGTTCTCCCTGCGCAGAGGGCTGCCATCCTCTGCTCTGTTCCCTGAATGTTCTGCTCATCACTGATTTGCAAGCAGTGAAAGCCTTGCAGAGGAGAGGTTATGGGGAGGAGCAGGGGAAGATGGAGCCACGAGATGGGTTCAGTGCCCACTAACTCCTCATTGGACTCTGATGTAGGTTTTTCATCTGAGGAAAGAGGTTCCAGACAACAACCACTTGAAAAAAAAAATCTGCATCTTATTTACATTTCCAATTAAGGCCCATCTCCTCTCAGCACCCCTCCTTTCCTGTGACTTTGCTCTGCCATCTGCAGTCCCTGGAGTGGTGGATCCATGCCCCTAAGTGAGAGGCACTTGCTGAGCTACTGCTGTGCATTGTATTCTTAAAATTTTTGCTTTCTTGAGCCTTTAATTTTGTATTCCTTAAAGTGCTTTATCTTTGCATAAATGAATAAATTGATGAACACATGAACACTTTGTGGTTCTTCCAACTTGTTCAAAATTCCTGTTTATAAAATTAGTTTTTAAGTCTATTCTTCATTTAAGTGATGAAATAAATCCGTCATTATATCCAAAATGGAATTCTACTTCAGTTTCCCTGCTGTATGAGAATGAGCAGGCACAGATAACCACTCATCTTACTTTCTCATCATAATATACAGTTCCTGACTGTAGGGGGGAAAGGTCTCTCTTGTGGTTCATGGCTTGCAGGGGTTTCAGCCCCTAATTGGCTCACTCCAAGACAGGGAGGCATGGCTGTGGAGTAGCTCAGAGGAGTGTAACAGGAAGCAGAGAGTGCTCGAGGAAGAGGGAGGGAGATGGCCTGCTAGGCCATGCCCCAGTGACCACCTCCTTCAGCCAGGCTTCACCTACCAGCATCACATTTGGCTGCAAACTTGTCAGTGGTCGAATCCACTGCTGAGTATCACATCCTTGTGATCCATCACCTTCCCAGAGCCCCGCCTAAGAGTGCAGGAGGCTTTCGGGGCACAGCTAGGCATAAACCATAGCAGCAGTATGTAAGGGAGAGGGTTGGCTTGAAGTGGTGAGCATGTTCTCTCATTCACTAGACTTGGCCTCCTGTCTGCTCTCTCTCTTCTTCCTTCCCTTAAAGTTTACATTTGCTAATCTGTAACACAGAGGCTCAGACTGTGTATCTCACATCTCGTAGGGCAGCATGGACGATGTCTCTTTTAGGACCAAGCTCTGCTTTGTTAAGTTGAAATAATGTGAGTTTAATTGTATTACCAGTACTTTTAGCACTTATTATTCAACTCTGTTCCTGAATTATAACGGGACATTGATTTATCCCAAATTCCCAACTGGGAACAAAGAACAAAGAGAACAAGTCCCTGCAGTGGTTTCTCCACGGAGCCCGAAAAAACCACATCTGATAAGCTATGTAATTTGCTATAGCAATTTGTGCCAAAAATAAAGGCACACTTCTGCAGAGTCTTACATTTCTAAGAAAAACCAAACTCCGCCCCATGCTAATCTAGCTCCATTTCTTTCTTTTTTGAACGATATTTATGGACAGAAAATACCACAATGCATATTAGGTCTCGTATCATTGATGTCCCTGGGCCAAATGACTGTCTGTTACCTGGTGGACCTCCAACCCTTTCCACATATTACACTGAAAACTGAAGAGGGAGCAGAGGCAAGAGCAGTGGTCTGTTTTGCAGTGCCCCAGTAGTGTGGTGTCTTTAGCAGCACAGCAGATCTTTGGCTCTGAGCCCTGTTTAAAGGAAGAGAGGCACAGAATCTTCGAAGTCATCAATTTTAATGAGCACTGCAACTATTCCAGTAAACTAAATTCCTTTATTTTTGTTTGCTTGACAAAGAAATTTGATACATCCAAGACATTTATTCCTTTTTAGTTCAGGACTAGGACAGGAACTTATTATTATTTTTTCCAACAGTACTAGGTCCCAAATGGTGACAAAAATTCTTGTTACAGTTTTTGCAGGCAAATAATAAAACAAAGAGGAAAGACACATACACAGACACACACACACTCACACACACCCCAAGAAAAAAAACTCTGAACAAACATCTGATAAAATCTAGTCTTTTCTAACTTTTTGAGTCAGAGGAATTGTTAGAGTCCCCTGTCAAATCTGGATTTGGCAAGGTTTCTTATACATTTGGACAATTTTGTGGAGGTTGAAACAGAAAAAATTCCACCTATACTTTCCAAGGCAAGGGATATTCAATGATGTGTATGTGCGTGCATCATGTGTGTGTGTGTGTGTGTGTGTGTGTGTGTGTGTGTGCATGAATGTGTAGATAGAGTGGGGAGAGAGTAAAAGATAAACAGACAGATAAATAGAGCAGGAAGTAGATGAACATTTGACTGCTCTATCAATTAATACATTAAAAATTTTCACAGAAATGTTTCTGAACATTCTGGGAAGGTACTGTAGAGTTAGTACTTTCTAAAGTTTGTGGTGAAATAAACACAGCCAAATTGGTTGAGATGTTTGTGTTTGAGAGAAAACAACAACCCAGCCTTTACATAGAATCTTTTTCATTTCTCTGCAGACTCAATGGCCTCTTATTATAGAACCAAGGGCAGGAGGCAGACATTTGTCTTCAACTCCACAATCAAGACTCATTTTCTAGAATCAATAAAGTTGAAAGTTCTTGTCTAATTCACTAGGTTACCTTTCTTGTTAGGAGGGATTCCTTGCTTAGGACAAGCTGGGTTTTGTTTTTAATGAATACTCAATGAAAAATTTCCCTCCTTTTTTGCTGTCAAAAAATTTCTTAAGTGGAGAAAATTTGAAAAGAATAGAAAAAGAAAAACACAAACCTAAAATATTTATACAAACAGCACAATATGTAGTGACAGGGCATCCATTAAAATGGCTCTGAAATTCCAAATTTTGAAGTGCTATAAAAGATTATTATTAATGATGATTGACTGTGTTTTCAGAGCCAAGATATTTCAAGGAAAAGTGAGGGGTGCTAAAATGGCTATAGGGGTTCCACTTTGTTTCTGCATTGATTTTTAAGTAACATATGAACATTGTCAAATTGATGATTTTCATTTTGAATTAGTTTGGCCTCTGTCATGGAACACCTTCCATCTTTCCTGTCACTGTCTCATTCATCTTCATCAGGTCTGCAGCAGGAAGATTCAGCTCTTCTTACTCTTTGTCTTAGAATTCCATGGTTTACAGGAAATAGGGATGCAGCAAAAGAGAACAATTTACCTGAATTTTTAGTGGAACTGCTCAAGAGGAGAAAGCCTATTTCCATTTCTCAGCCTCAAAGTGCAGAAACAACCTGTACTGTTGCACCACAGTACAGGAAAGAGCAGAAACTAGAATGTGAGGCACCCTGGAAGCTTTATTTTTGTTTACTTTTTGTATCTTTCACACTCCTGAAAAACATTATCTCTTGTTCTGTGTAAATTTCATCCTTTTGTACCTGATGTTGCTGCTGTGCTTTTTTGTGTGTGTCTCACTGTGCAGTTTAGGCTGGCCGTGAGCTCACTTTGCAGCCCTGGCTGGTCTCGAACTTACAGTGATCCTCTTGTCTCAGCCTCCCTCATGCTGGGATTACAGATTAGAGGAAATAAATGCTACAGTAAGTATTAAAGGCTCCATGAGGCTTAAATTTGATAATGCTTACCCTAAATCTTAGATTGTACTCTCTAGATTCAATCATTTTCAGGACTAAGGAAAATGACAAGGACAGTTTTCAAATGTTCAATTAAAATGTGCTTGAAAAAACAAAACTGTGCAGTTTAGGTAAGGTCCGATGGGGCAGTCAGAGGACTTCTTTGAGGACTTCTTGGGGACACTGGAAACACCATCCACACCCAGAAACCCTACTATTATTGAACAGAAATTGCCTTTCTACTCCTTCACCCTCTTACCTTTCAACCTTCTGCTTTTACCAGTCAGCATGGCTACAGCCTCTCTGAAGGGCCCCTTTGCTTGCAGTCCTACTGGATGATCCCAGCACTGCTTGTCAACAATGGAGAAAGGGAGAGTTCTAGCAACTGTCAGCCAGAGGACGTTTAGTTTGTTCATTGTTTTTTTAAAGGTAGACTCAACAATTTAGCCAAGATATTTCGTCTAAGTTACAGACTGTCATTCTTTATAGTCATTCTTTGTCTTTCAAAATCTTGCATTTTCTTTCTTTTTTTATGTTTTTTTCATTTATTTTTATTTTATTAAAATACAAATGTCAATCAGACAGTTTCAAGACACCTTAACCTTCGATGAATTAATACATTGCAAACAGTTTTCATAATGTTTTGGTATTGTACAAGGTGCATACATGATATTATATTTACAGATATTATTTTAGCAGATATCTCTTATCAGTGAATTAAGAGTGTAGTTGCTTACTTATCTTATTTTTTATACCTGAATTATATAAAAAATTCAATAATTATTTACCTAGTGGATGACCATAGTACTAAAAGCCAACATAATATCTTGTCCAACCACCATTAGTGCAGATCTTGCCTCTCATAGAATTATGTAGAAGCACAGCGTTATCTATCCCAACTGTACTGTCTATACACACACATCATGATTTTTTCTTTCTACAACCCTTCCTTTGTCTACACATGTCAAAAGTGGGCACTCCATTGACATAGGAGAACCTGTACTGCAACATCATGAAACTCAGGTGAGCTCCAAATTTTCTGAACAAGGAGATTATGGAGCCACAGAGGAAAGAGATTGAAGTTCTAAAGTGTGCCTGGGGAGAGTCACATGAAGAGAAAACTTTCTCTCAAGCTCTCACAGAGAGCAATCTGGTCAAGCGTTGGCCGTGTCGATTCACATGGATGACACAGACAAAGGAACTACAGAATAATGTACAGGACTACAAGATAAACCCTGAGAGGACTTCAATGACCACATAGGAAATATAAAGTTCTTGTGTTGGTATATAAGTCTTGATCTACCTAGGTCTTAACCATCCAGCAGAAAAGTATAAAAATGAAGTATACATCGTGAGCCCATAATATTAAGCTGAG
>PVKA01000566.1:55908-108468 GCA_004027165.1 Ctenomys sociabilis | reverse complement strand
AATCTTGCATTTTCACCAAGGGTAGATAATCTTTGGCTTTATCCTCATGGGCATGGCTTGCCACGGCTTTTGGTCTCTTGCGTTCTGCTATCTCTCTAAACTCTCAGCTTCTCAATCCAATGCTGGCTCAGTAAGGAGAGAAAAAATATCAAATTGAACAATAAAATTCAAGCTCTAGCATCCGTTGTGACTCAAGGTCAGAAAATGTTTTTGATGCCCCCGATTGCCAAGAATTTAGTGTTTCTCATTGAGAACACCAAACAAATATCCTTTTGACCAACTCCAATGCTAGCTAGAGTTGGTAAAGCTTTTAAAAGGTAGCTATCTGATTGACTCAACTTAGGTTGCATGTTTTGAAAACTCTTTCATAAAATTAAATCCACCCAAACCTTTTTCTTCTTCCTTTTTTCCCCTCACACCTGCCTCTTGTCTCTTGCTCTGTCCTCAGCTGCCCGGACACCTATCAGTTTCTCCAAGCATGATGAGCTTGCTGGGATCTATGGAATTCTCCCTCCTCAAGAACTTGAAGCCTATGTTAAGAAGTCCTTTTATTTATTTGAGGTCAGACTCTTTATTTTAGTTTTGGGGAAGCCCTGGTGGCTTATAGCTCTAAAAAATTGTGGGTTTTTTTTTTTTTTTGTTGTTGTTGTTGTTTGTTTGTTTGTTTTTTCAGTGCTGGGTATTGAAGCTAGGAGTTCAGCAAATTTTATGTTTGGAGTTTCATGGTACAAATTAGACAATTTTGGAAAAGATTTCTGCAGTCTCACTGCCAGAACATTTTGCTAGTGTGTGTCCCTGCAATATGAGGTGTGATTTAAGTATTCACACTAAGTTCAGAGGAATTTTTTCACTGTCACTAAAGTGGTACACAAGTCATTGAAATACTCTTGCAAATTCTAGGAACAGAATAATTGATTTATGGGGCCCATATGCATGTTAATAATAACAAAGCCCCACACTTGTGGAGCTCCATTTTCCTTCATGCAGAGACTGTATCATAAACTCACATGCAATGAGGGATCTCAGTTCTTCGACTTGTTCTACTGGTGTTCAGCTACAATATGTGTGGTGCACAAAAAAGTCTAAAAAATTATTTTTCTCCGTGATAGGATCAACAGATTGAATAATGAAGGTCTTTGCATTGTTATATGCTTTATAGGCAACTAATAGTGGAAAAGAACTACACTGCTGAGAGCTGTCTATGTACCCTCTCCCCAGCTTGTCCCCACAGTCCTTCAGAGACATCCTTACTCCCCACTTCACAGATGAGGAACCAGAGACTCAGGATTTAGGTGACCTGTTGAAAACATGAAAGAGGCAGCTCTTGCAAGATCTAGGTCTCTAAATCCATTCTCTTTTCCCTTGAAACCTGTTGCTCGACTGGGTGAAAAGATTCCTTGGCATCTACTGCTACTGCCTGCCTAGCCAGGTAATTTTCACAGAGAGTGCTGTCTCTTCTAATGTTCTCCTGACAAGAAGCAAGAAGGCCTGTTTTCTTTTCTAACCCATAGCTTTAGAGATTCTGACGATAACCCATGGTCCTTATCACTGAGTTTTCCAAGGGAAATCGAAAGCGTGGTGATGCCCCTCCAAAGTTTCAGATGATGGCAAAGTATTGAAGGGAAGTGAGGTCAACAGACACTAGCGTGTTATAGTAAGCACACTGAATAAGCATGAATGAGCCTGATATTTTCTGTGAATATCTATTTGCAGTCTTTTCATAGATCAGAACAAGTCCATGTAGGGATAACAGTTTTCTTGGTCCTGTACACATTGATAAATTAGAAAGACTCATTTTCTCTGATATATGCTCCTCCTTCAGAGCATTTGTCTTGTTGGAAATTCCTTTTTCTTAGGGCCTCTTGGACCTTTACATTCTCCCTTGTCCCCTCAGCATTATCTGCTCTGGTAGGCTATTGTTTGGATAGAATCTTATCCATACCTTTATCACTTGCGGCAATGACTCTAATGGTGGAATTTCAAGAATGAAGGTAGGCCAGTGAGGATAAGATTCAGGACAAGAGAGGTTTCTCAGAAGCCTCTAATATATGGGACATACGTGATCACCCTGATGGGCCGGCTACGAGGAACTGTTGTATTCCACTGGTAGAAATTAGGCCCATATATCATTCTTTCCCCCTTTCTCTTCCCCTCCTTTCATCCTTTCCTCCCCTTTCTTCTTTCTCCTTCTCTCCCCTTTCCTCTTTCTCTCCCTCCCTTCCTTTCTGGTTTATTCCTCCTCCCTCTTTTAGTCTCTCCTTTTTACATTTTTCTATACTTTTTTCTTTCCATATTTCTAGAACAACAGTATTTTTTTTGTAGATTATGAACCTGAATCTTCTTCATTATTTTGTCCTTACCATTAAGCATGGAGTCAAAAAGCAACCTAACCTGAACAAGGCTAGATTTTTACCAATAGCTAGAAGTCAACTTTTCTTACGGCAAATTCACTGACTCTGAAACATGAGTATTATGAAGTTAGCCAAAGAGGCTAAGTGACACAAAGGGGATTAAGAAAAGTTGAAGACTATCTAAGAACAGGGTTCCAGAAGGACATAGTCACAGCAGGGCCAGCTTCCTGAGCGTTCCCAAGTGAGTAGTCACTTAGACTTCCAGACTCAGAGGGCCCTGTACTGAGTTTAATCTTGTACCATTGCTATATTAAAATTCTCCATGATTTTGAACAAGGGGGCCATGTTTTCATTTTGCTCTGATCCTGGGAATTGAGTGGCTGGTCCTGGCTGTTTGTAAAATGATGGAAGTCATCAGGGCCAAGATCTGAGAAACTGTACACAGCTAGTATTTGAAAAAGAGGGTAAAAAGCCAGCACCAGCTGCAAGTGGAACTTGTGTATGGCTGGTGTGTGAGCTGTGTGTGCTACACAGGGCAGGTCTCCCCGAACGATGATGGGATGGGTGATCAGGGGAGAATCTCCTAGGAAATAAACGAGGTCTCTTCTCCTCCAGGGAGGCAGGAAAGAACAAGAGGAAGGACTTCTAGGATCAGAAGACTGGGATTGGTTTTAAACATGGAGAAGGAGCTGAAGGACTTAGAAGGAGCCTTTGGTTATTTCTGCCCTGTGTCCCCATGTGGCCCCAGTCAGAATGCCAGGTTAGTCAACCCAGATGCTTTACATGGGAACAAATATTATAACAAAGGTCATAGAAGGCATTAAAAATTAGCAAGATTTCATTCTGGTGTCTGAGCATTATAGATAGAAAGGGACCTGGTGCTTCCACACCAAGGGAAATAGCTAGGCCAACACTTAGATGACCTCACTTTGGGATAAGGTTTTCAGAATTGTCATTATCTCCATTTGATTCTCCACATTATCTTACAATGGAAGGACCTATGTGCTTATTCTGGGGCCTAAAAGGGAAGGGAGGAGGTGGGCGAATCAGACTCTGCTCTGCAGTCTGCCCTGGGGGCGCCTACCTTGGAGGAGGGAAATGAATCATAAAGGTGGAGTGGGAGGGGGTGGCTTTCTTTTTTTAAGGTTAAATATCCAAAGCTATGCAGAAGATAAAAAAGTGTGTCCAGGAGCTGCAAATGACTCCAAGGCAGTCACTGACAGTAACTTGGAGGTTCTGACACAGCTGTGGATAAAGATGAGGAAATTAGGCTGGGTGGAGCATTCACCACTCCAAATTGGTTCAAAGAAGAGGCTTGATTCCAATTCCTAAGAGATGCTAAGCATTCGCAGTGGCATTACGTTTTCCCAACCAAATACACACAGGCACTTCTTAATGGTTTGGAACTGTCTGCTGGCTGGACACAGGGGGCTGTGGATGAAGCCGGCCAGAGAAGAGAACGACAGCGTCATCATGGGTTCATACACTGTCTTCTCGGAGATAGGAGGTGAGCCGCCTCCAGAGAGGATGGATAACCCAAAAGCTTAGCACACTCTTCAAGCCCTACTACTGCAGGAGTTCCTGTGGGACCAATGCTGCCATCACTGGTCCAGAACCAGGAAAGGAAAAAGGAAGGGGAGAAGTTGGGAGAAGAGTGGGCCTTCATGCTGTCCTCAAGAGTGTGGTACTGACTATGGAAAAGACAGGAGAAAGGGGAATGATAGCTGGTTATAGAAAGGCATCCAATGGAAAGGGTCTGTGTCCTCGATGATGACAAGAGGGTCACCATGGAAAGGGATACTGGATCAAACTGGAGAGAAAAGATAAATAGATGCAGTGCAGAGAGAGAAATCAAGGCGAACTACGAACAAGGTAATAGGAATGAGAAGCATGACAGAGAGATAATTTATGAAGTGGAGGTGGTCCCTAGTAACTATCATTATTTCACTCATTCCACAAATAACAAATTATTTAGCAAATTATTGCTAAGAATACATGCATGATTATAGGAAACTATAGATATCAATACAATGACCAATGACAAAAAGAAATCATAGGTTTTAAGCAAAGAGTCAGTGGAGGTGGAGGTGTAGCTCCGTGGCACAAATGCCTGCCTGGAAAGTGCAAGGTCCTGAGTTCAATTCCAGGTACCAAAAAAATGTTATGGCAAGCAGTAACACTGGATGGGAAAAAATACAGTCGAAAAATATTGAGTGAAAGACATACTTTATTCAAAATATTACCCCAATGAAAGGGAAATAGAATAATGCTATATATGACTGGGATGTACATCTTGATGGAGACAAAATAAACAAGAAATTAATTGTACTGCTATGACTATGTATTTCAGAGAACACAGCAAGAGCTAGGAAATGATAATTGCATTTTTGGTGTTAAATCTTATTAGGAAGTAATCTTTTTACAGCTGAGAGACATGAAGTTAGTGTTTTAGAAGGTTAACACTGCTCAAATTATAGTATTTGGTAAATGCTTAACTTTTATGTTGACTTATTTAATCTCTAGAAAAAGAAGGAGAAAGTAATAAAGGTAAATGTCAACAAGACAATGCTAAAAGGGTAATAATTTGAGACTCAGAAGAATCTTGGAGATTAAACTACTTAGAAGGCATGTAGGTGCCCTTTTCACTCTCTCTCTCTCAACATGAGGTCCCAGGGCAGGGTGGGCACACACATTTTTATTGTCTGCAGCAAGGTATAAGTTAACTACTGTATGCTTTCACAGTAATTTACTGCAACATTTTAATTGTACCTCACAAAACTATAATTAACACTTAGAGAAGAGCCACCCCAGTCTGTGATAAAACGAAATTTAAAAAGTTTGCTATTCTGTGTCTTGAAAGTGAATGCAAGTTTATATGAGAACATCTGAAGAGAAAAATGTGTGTGAGAGAGAAAATTTGAGTATGTACTTGAGATTTCTTCCAATGGGCCCAATGAGAAAAATCATCTCAAAAGTAGTATGAATGTACTTGAAGCTCTCTTGATGATGAGAAGGTTTAACCCTTCTTTTGAGCACTTGTTATATATTAGCCACTTTTATTGAGATATTTATTGTTTTCCTCAAACGATGGCATTTTAGTGAGGGGAGGTAGAGCATCGCCAAGGCCTTCCTCATAGACAGGTCTGTAGTCCAATCTGTAGAACCTGGCAGTATTATTATTTGTGACACAAAGCTGTCAATCATAGACTAAAAAGAAGCTTCTCCCAAAGGGGTGCTCAAGGCCTTCCTATCCATTCATGAATGACAGGTAGACACACCGAGGAGGAGGTGGACACAGAGAAAAGATAAGGCCCAATATGACCACAGAAGGGATTGAAAGGAGGTAGCCATGAGGCAAGAAGTGTCTAGAGCTGCGTGGAGGTGGGGAGAGGCAAAGGACAGATTCTTCAGTAGATCCTTTAGAGGAAGGAGCATAGTTCTGCTCACACCTTGGTTTCAGACTTCTGGCTTCTAGAAGGGTGGTGGAATAGTTATATTGCTTTAAACCATTAAGTTTGTAGTAATCTCAGGAAACTAATACAGCGACCTAAAGTAACTGCTGGGAAAACACACCTGGGACTTAATTTTAGGTATGATTTCTAAGCCTTGACCTGTGATCCATCAAATAGACTTTATAATTCTTGGATCGAGATTAGAAATACATTGGGGGTTAGGGAAAGCACAGAGAACCAGGGAGTATGTAGCGCAGTCCCAAAGCCTGAATTAGAATTATGGTTCCTTCACATATGTTGCGTTCTTTGAGTCTTAGCTCCCTGAACTGTAAACTAAGTGTCATACACAAATCAACGTGGAAATTGTCAAGATTCAGTAAGATGCCATATGAGCAAACCTGCTTTGCAAATTGTAGAGCACTATTCAAGTGGTGAACACTAAGATCTTTGCCCCCCAAGAGCAACGAAGCAAAGATGCTTGCAGTAAGCTACACAAACACTCTGTGGCATTCTGGTGACATCATTAGTTATAAGTGTTGTGCGGCAGCCACAACACCACCTTTGTGCCAGAGCAGACTCTGGAACGAACATCTCTGTCTCTCCAGCTGCCCAGTCCTCAGCTCCTGTGCTTGCAGGAGCAACAAGAAGCACACGAACCTGTTGAGCAATTTCTGTTTGAAAGAAAACCCTAGAAGCTGTGATGCCAAAACAAAATAGTTGTTTTTGGCAGATACTTTTTTCAGCATTCAGATGGACAATACTAAATAACTCTGTTCAACAGGCCAGTTCGTTTTAACTTGTTTACTTATACCCTGCCTTGTTCCAGAAAGGATTTAAGGTGGATTACTGATTAATACCACACAAGATAAAATAAAGTGAAAAATAAGTGGGTGAGGAAAGTAGGACAACAGGAAAATGAGATTCAGAAAAAATAAGTAGAGCCAGGGGTGGGTTGGACTTATGATCTGCAAGCTCGTCTGTGCTAACCAGGGCTGGCTAACTGTGCTTCTAAGCTTCCTCTCTGTTCACACTTTAGGCTGCAAGTTAAGGTCCTCAACAATATCCTCTCTTCAAAGCAATTTGTGTTTTCCCTGCGCCCTGGCAGTGGGTGATGATGTTGATATAGAGATCTGGACACTGAATGTGAATGACAAAAGTCTTTACAGGCCAATATGTTTTTCTAATTCCTCAAAAATTATTAGTGAAATTTTTATTTGAGAAATGGAACTGTTAGCTGATATTCCAGCCATAGAGTTTATATTTGCAGGCCTGATGATGAACGAATTGCACAGGATGATAAACTCTAGGGCAGTAAGCAAGGGGGCATGATTACCCAAAGAGATGACTTTAGTTTCAGAGCCATTTATCTTTTGTCCTTTTTGCCAGTAATCACAGCAAGCTTGATCAGCAGCTACTTTCCATTCATGGCCGATAACTTGGTGTCTGCTTACCAGAGAATGTCCATTTTTCTGTTCTTCAGATCAGAGGGCAATACATCTGGCTTATGGAAAAGTGTCATTAAGTTATTCAGAGTCAAATGAAAGGGAAGACAGAGGTCAGAGCACACACCTCTGTTTTTGTACCCTTGAAATAACTAACTGAATACTAATTCACTTAACTTTTTGGGTATGAATTTTGCACTTAGTTAATTGGCAGAAGCCTTTGTTGGTTGGGGCGCTCAAAGTAAAAAGTCCTTCATGGGCTATATTCAATTATTTCTGATAAAAATTGATGAACTATGACCATCAAATCCCATTAGATCTGAATGCAATCTGTCTGCTCTCTGGCAGAAGTTGACAAGTTTTTTCTAAAAGGGGTCAGATAGTAAAATGTTGGCTGTGTGATTCTATGTTGGCTATGATAACTATTGTTTTTTTTCTTTACATATTTATTTTTATTTGGTACAGGTTCTCACTACACAGCTTGGGTTCATAATGATCTCAGCCTCCCCAGCGCTGGATTACAGGTATGTGCCACCACACCCAGGTTCCTTGGCCTATATGGTGTGGGCCCGCACAGCATGAAGTAGTGGGGTTAGAACCTGGGTCCTTGAGCTAGCCAGGCAGAAGCTCAAACCACTGAGCTATCTCCCTGGCCTCCTATAACTATTTAATTCTGTCTTTGCAATACAATATCTATGACAGGGTGATTCATCACCTAGTGGGTATAGCTGCGTTCCATAAAATTGTATTTTATAAAAATAAATGGTGAATCTTAAGGAACAGCATTCCCACCTCTGCTCCATGGAGTTAGAAGTTCTTGTTTAAAGTTTTGCTATGTTCAAAACTGTCTTCTAAGAGAAATTTCAATTAAAGCATACCTCTCTAAAGATGGTGGGTGGGCCTTTGTTCTAGGGAAGAAGACTTTATTTTTTGAAATAGATATTGCCACCTCCATACCAGCTATCTGAAGCACAGAACTCTCCATCTTCTCAGTGATGCAGAAGAACTATTTTCTAGACTTCCTGCTCTAAGCTGTATGCCCAAGCAGCCTGACCACTTGCTGAGGTCTGGCTAAAGCAGAAAAAATACATACCGATAATCATTCATTACTTTAGATTTTTAAACTTTTAGCCTTCTACCTGGTTATGTTACTAAAAATATTTATACATGAATAATAGTACCTTCCCTTCCCTGGAAGTAGCCTCACAGAATTGTAGTTTGACAAGACTAATTTAGGAAGCACCGTCTGTTAAAACTAACTACTTAGCAGACATATTATCTCCCTTGTAAAATTGTTGTTCCAGAAACTTCCATTGGATTGTCTGGTGTTCTCTTTGTATAATCTCTACTGGAGTTCCATGGAACATGAGCTATCAACTCTTCTTTTTTTTTTTTTTTTTTTTCGTGGAACCAGGAATTGAACTCTGACATTTGCACTAACTAGGAAAGCGCTTATTCTACTGAGCCATTTTCCCAGCCCCTCTTATTAACCTGAGAGTGCAGTGTAATACCTCTTATGCCCATCCCCCAAACTTTTAAGCTGTTTTCCAAAAGTGAAGCTAAATATATATTCAACTGCACAGATTATAAATTCAATTTAGCTTTTCTTTCCCAATCATTTCTTTAATTCTTGGACTCTTCGTTTTTTGTTTTTTTTTTTTGTTTGTTTGTTTTGTTTTCTGGTTATACTGAATGTCTTTGTGCTTGTACCTTAATATGAAATACCATAAGGGTATAAATAACAAGTAAATAATGAAATTTGGGTGTGTTGAAAATGTTAAAGACCACAAAAAGATATTTTCATTTGTGTTTGAAACTAGAAGAACAAGGAAGTGATCGCCAAGCTGCCTGGGGCAGATGGTGTAAATGATAACAGATAACAGAACTATTAAATTCATATTTTGCTTTCAAGTTCTGCAACAAGGGAAGAGGTCTGCAAACTGAAATGATAAGAACAAATAGTACTTCAAAAGCTTTTGTGTGTGCATGTTTTGTTTTTGGGGGGACTCTTTTTTTTTTTTAACACCTCATCTCATAGTTTCATCCTGCAAGTAGTCATTGTAGCTATTATTATCCTACTTTGCTGGGGAGGAAATGGTGACTCAGCGTGAAGTGACTTGTCCACACACACAAACAATGCAAAGAGGGAGCTGACTGCAAGTCTGAGTTCAGCAGAGCCTGGCTTCTATAAATGAATTCTAGCTGCCAGTGCTGGAGGCTAGTTATACCCCACAACTGGAAAGTTGGGCAAATATTATTTGTTCAAGATTCTCTTGAAATGAATAAATGTGAACAGGAGATTAACCTCAGAGTTTAATTCTAGCGACCAATAGAGATGAATGAAGAATGGAACTGTTGACCCATTCTTCAAAAAGGAAGATGGTTCCCTAATCAGCCCAGTTAGCCTCAGATGGCAACAGAAAAAGGTCAACAATAGATTATTAAGCTAATGGTTTGTGAGCATTAATGACTGAATATGGAGACTATAAGGTAGGGACATAAATTCACAGGGATTTAAGTTAGTTCAGAGGTGCTTTTGGCTGGTCTAGTTTATTTTCTTTTGAAATAATGCTTCATAAGACTAGAGGATCAACTGGAGATATTTCACAGTACTGTCGTAAATATAACCACTGGTTGTTAAACACTTACTGTGTTCTGTTTAACATGTGGATCCTCTGGAGCCTTATTTTGTTTACCCTACAACAGTCCTAGTAGACAAGTACTTTGTTTATCTCCCTTTTAAAAGATAAGAAGCAGAAGATCTGTGAGATCAAGTAATTTAGGCAAATAGCTGAGCTGGAATTGAAGCCGATCTTGTCTGCCTTAGAGCTGTTCATGGTAACTACTACACCATAATATGTTGACGGAGAGCCAGGCTCTTACAGTCTTTGTGGCTAAGGTAAATTACGCAGGTTGGGTCCCAGTACCTTCCAGATAGTCACAATAGGTTGTAAACAAACCAAAAGAATGTTGACTAATATTTTGGTTTTAATCTGCTTGGCACTTGAGTCAATGAATTGGCTAAAGACATCATCTCCATGGCTAGCAAAAATGGGGAAGAAAACCAATACGTTGCTGCTATTACCATTTAAGTATTGTTTCCTAATTTATTGAATGCTTTCACTTAAATTGTCTCATTTGAGTCTTAAAATCCTCTGGAGAAGACTTATTGCTAGACTTTAGCTCCTCTATGCCTTTCCTTTTTTCTGTTTTTTTTTTTTTTTTTTTTTTTTTTTTTTTTTTTTTTTTTTTTTTTTTTTTTTTTTTTTTTTTTTTTTTTTTTTTTTTTTTTTTTTTTTTTGTCTTTTTGAGACAGAGTCTCACTATGCAGTTCAGGCTGGCCTTAAACTCACTTTGTAGCTCAGGCTGGTCTCGAACTCACAACAATCCTCCTGCCTCAGCCTCCCGAGTGCTGGGATTATAGGCATGCACCACCACACCCGGCTCACTATTTATGTTTTTCACAATGAATACAACCAAGACTCAGCAAATCAGGTGACCCAGTGAGAGTCATATAGTGAAGAATCTAAGGACTTGTGTTTTCTCTCATACTGCGACTGATTTGGAGTTAAGATTAAAAAACAATGTCAAGACTTCAGTTGAGGGCTAGCCCAATAACTCAGAGGATTGAAGTGCCAGCAAGCAGGCCCTGGGCCTGCTGTGCGGGCCCTGCCCCCAGAGCATGCTGAGACAGTGATTGAGACTGGGCCTGGTGGCACTTGCCTGTAATCCCAGCACTTGGGAGGCTGTAAACAGAGGATCATTATGAGTCCGATCTAGCAGTGAGACCCTGAACACCCTGTAGAGCCTTCCCCAAAATTAAAAAATAAAAAACTTCTATTAAATGGTCAAAGCCAGAAAGATGAAATATGAAGATGATGAACATGAAGTCTGATATTGAAGAAAAAAAGTGTATTTATTAAATATTTAATATAAAGCAAAATTGTATCATCACTATAATTAATGTTAATGTGCCATAGGCTGGATTACTGGAAGCAAGCCTATATTATAGCAGGTCATACTCTCTGAATGTAGCACTGTTCAAAGCATGTATGCAACCCATATCCTCTGGGCCCAGCATCTGTGCATCACTAAATAGACAGAGTGTACTTTGAGGCAGGTCACAGCTGCAGAGATCATTAGCTGCATATAGCAGTAATAGATAATGAAGAAATGAATGGAAATGTAAATTTTCTTCCAAAATGTATCACTTGTAAGGGGAAAGATATTTTATCTCTAGGGTGAACAAGTACATATATAAGCAAATCAGATTTTAAATTGATATAAGGGACAACTCCATCTAAGGTGTTCCCAATAGAATGAGCCTTGCTGTGAAGCTTGAGTGCCCCATGATGGGGAGAATTCCATTAGAGGCTGGATCATGGTCTTTCTGTCACTTAGAACAGTCACAAAGTGAAATTAGAATGATTAATCCAATATAATATGTGAAGCTTAAAAAATTTTCCAAGAGATCAAGAATGATTCTGATTTTGATTTTCATTTATCTGTAAGTACTGCTTTTAATATAGTAGATACTTCAAAACTATGTATTAAATCTTCAAAGGGAGCCAAGAGGACTGGGGACCGATAGTGAACTATAAGGCCAAAAACCATGGGACAGATTGTCCTTCACAGGCCTATTTGTGAAGTCATACCTGCTAACATCTTAGTTTTAGAGACTCCCGGCGTCCAGAAGGGACAGCATGAATGTCTGTTATCTAAGCCCTTCCTTATGCGAACCCTAGAAAGCTGTATCTTCTATATCACTGTATCTACAGCTATGACAAGATAGAGTCGGCATTCAATAAATATTTTTTCAGTGAATGTTTAATGAATGAATAAATGGGAGAATAAATGAATATATGTTACCCCAAGAAAGCCATCTATTTTTTTCTAGTCCTCAGTGTTGTCATTTGTAAAACGACATCCATTATAGTTTAAAAGATTTATTGAGTTTTCATCTATGCTACCACAGTCATAAAAAATAATACATATGACAGAAAAATTGATCATAAATTAGAAATTATCCAGGAAGCTTATTTAATCTAAAGGTCTATTTAAAATATACAGACATATATGGATTTTAGGGATGGTTGAAAATTTAATTTGACCTTACTAAAATGTCTTGAGATGAATAATTTCCTGAAATGGCTCTTAGATATTAATCTTGTGTTTTTTTTCTTGATGAATTTATCTATTTATAGAAATCAGGTCAGTGAGACTGTATGATTATAGGCAATACGGTTTCATTGCACTTCAGTGCTAGTCTCTATCGACTAGAATCTTCCTCACTGAGGAAATGGGCTGTTAGTCAAACATGCACAGGAATCAATTCAAAGTAGAGTGCAAAAATCTCCATGGCTGGGAAGCTGTCATTACCTGAGATGGTAATAGATTTATTTATGTGCCCTCAGGTACATGGCTTTGAAGAAGGATCTGGGAGGAGGGACAATGACTAAAACTTCAGAGTCTGATCTGGATGTGAGTAGATACATTAGTCTGAACTGTATATGGAAAGTCCCAGCTGGACAGAGTAAATTTAAGTGTTTAGTCTTTCAAGGTAGCTTTCCTGGGCTCATCCATGAGATGGATTCAGAGGAACTTGGTCTACTGGAATGTGCCAGTATACAGAATTGAAACAGAACTTTGATTTCATTTTCCTTTTCACATTCTTTGCCTTTTAATAGGCCAACACAGTTAGCTTCTCTGTCTCTTGCTGTAAAACATTTGACTACTTGTATGTGGAAGTTTCTAAGTGTCCTGTTATTGAAATTTAACATGGCCACTTAATTCTTCTTTTCCTAAGCTCATATTTCCTGACATGAATCTTGAGTTCAATGAAAGAAACTGAAACTTCTTTGTGGAAAACCCAGATTCCTAGGAGACACATAACGAGGGTACAGAAATTACAACTCCAGAAAGCAGTTACGTTTAGATTTAGTTCACATTGGTGACTTAATGGACTGAGTGGGAAAGATATTTTAAGCTGAGATCTAGGTACTTTTGGTTTTACCAAATCTTGTGTTCCTCTTGATACACTAATGTAGTTCATTTTCAAAAAGTATTCCAGGGTGCTAAATATATGAAATGACAATCATCAAAAAGCAAAACATACCTTATAGTTTTCCAGCCCAATATATTATAGATTAAAAATTGATATCCTCCACCTTTTATATGTTAGATCTAATACATGATGTGATAGTGCTAAAAGGAAGGACCCTTGGGAAGGGGTTTTACATGAGGGCTTGCCCCTCTTCAGTGTGAGATTAGTTCCATTGCTTGACCAAGTTTCCTTCTCCCTTTTCCAGGATCTGAGGGTATAACTGTAAGGTGTCACTTATGGAGTGGTGAACTTTGACCAGCCTGAAACTTCTGGAACTTTGACCTTCGACTTCCCATCCTCCAGAACTGCATGATTTAAATATCTGTTGTTTATGAATGACCCAGTCTGAGATCTTTAATTGAAGCAATATGGATAGGCTAAGAAACTGTTTCTATCTCAGTATTGGAAATGAGTCAGCAAAATAGAGTCATTGATGTGGGCAAGAGTGTAAATTAGCAGAGCGATGAGTCAAATAGAAAATAAATCCCCAGAACAGGAGCTATTTATATTTCACATCTTTGGATTATGGCGAGCAGTTATAGAAACTCTTAAATGTCATTTAGTGTAACTCACACATTTCAAAGATCAGGACAAGGACTCCTCTGAGCAAGAGACAGTCTCACTTTCAGACCTTATCTTTTTCATGTAGTACTACTATATCTTTGCATCTTTAGGATTATGTATTAAAAAGTTAAATACATTAAGAAATATTCTTCCTTGCTTTTTCTCTGCTTAATCCAGGGATATATAGTTTACAAGGGTAAATGAATTAACCATGATCATAAAGTCAGCAAAGAAAAGGGTTTCAGAAGAGAAACCACGTTCCCTGGCTCCTGGTTCTGTGTTCTGTGATTACTGGAACATTAAGGCAAATTAAATCTGGTTGAGACTTAGACTATGTATTCTCTAAACTCTTAGGAACAATGGGCTCTTATGTTACTTTATGTAGCCTAATGTTCACCACAGTCTAATGGCATCGGCCTATATAGCAATTATTCTAGTGTCTTTGGAGGATGGAATAATGGTATTCATTTCAAGGTCTGAAAACAACGGATAATCCACTTCCCAGAAAGAGGCATGTGTGCATGTAGAAGTTCAGGTGATTTATATAACTTCAATATGAGGACATCACCCTAGGCTAAAATAAAAGCTTTTAATTATTAATATCATCTATGAGTGTTTGTTTTTGCAATGTTTGCTGTGTTCCAGGAATTATTTTGTAGACTTTACATGTGCTATATCATTCAGTTCCTGCAAAAACACATGAGGTAGGTGTCATTATTATCTACTTTTTTCAGGAAATTTAGATTTATAGGACATGCTCATTAGCAGCTATGTCCTATATATCAGATGTGTGGTATTGAGAAGACAATGGTGTACCAAAGGGGCCTAGTTCTTGCTTTTCTCCAAGTGAGAATCCAGTGAAACAAAGCAAATGCATGTGTGTGGAGAAATGTGTCATGAAGGAGAGGGACATGGGCAGTGACGTGCATGTGGGGGCAGGAAGGTCTAGGGAGGAAGTCATGCCTAGAGCAGCATGAAGAGCTGGGGGATGGGACAGAAAGCGTGAGGCTGCGGGGGTGCAGAGGGGGTGGACCTCACGTAGTTCAATCATTCCCTGCAAATGAACTCTGAAAGGAGGGATCCTGATTTCAAACCAGGCCCTTGTGCCCCCCAGTCAAACTCTGCCCCATTATTGCCATAGTGTGGATCTCTTCATCATTACAGGAACTATAACTTTCTAAAGTGCTCAACCTGTGACACAGGACCCAGTTTTTACATTTTTATCCTGGAGAGTCAACCTGCCATGCTTTCCTGGAATCCTTATGCTTAAACTTGCCCTTTTGTATAGAAGAGCATTAGAAAGTGCAGAGAATATTGTGTAATTACCATGTGCTTACGCATTTTCTGTATCATCCCATATGTGGAGGGAGTATGCAGCTAGATTGATGCCTTAATTTAATGAAAAATGATCTCTGCTCTTATAGCAGCCCTTACTAGATGAACAGCTTTAATATAATATGATATGATATATATGATATAGTATATATGATATATATGTATTAATATAAGATATATATACGTATATGAAACACATGATATATAAATGACTTATAAAATATATATTATCCTGAATTGCTTCAGCTATCACTATTGCCTTCACCTTTGCAGATCCCTGCTCTAGACAGTTGGGGCTTTATTACATCTTTCCAGGGCAGCATCTTGGTGAAACAAGATTGCCAAGCCTGGGGCTGGATTCTTGCCAAGAGTCCAGGCACCTGAGGATAGGTACTTGGGCTTCATATGACTCCTATTAGCTGGCCAGCTGATGTAGTTGGTGCATCACCACTGGTAAGTATACCATTCACAATAGGTAGAAGAAGAACAGTGGTAACTCCAAGCTCTGAGAAATATAAACAAGGAGGAACAGTGGTTGATAGATGGAAATGGTGGAAGTAGCCAATGTAACGAAGTCTTAGTCTCAAAGTTTGTGGGAGATGTTGACAAAGAATGGGAAATAGATACAATTTATGATAATACAAATATGCATGACAGAGTGCTTTGGGATGAGCTCCATGGGGGACTGAAGTGGACAATATGTGACCTTTGTTTTTTGGTGCACATCATCCTGAACTGCTGATAGGGTTCGGCAGAAAGCAAGCAGCTATGTGCTCGTGTAAAAGCGTTTGGAATGCAGAGTGTTCCCAACAAATACATTAATAACTTTCAACAACCTTCACTCCTGGACATGATGTAATTAATTGTTGAGTCAGGGAAGCAAGATGGTCTGTGGTTTGATATTTTCATTTGAAAGCAAAAGGGAAGACAAAAGCAAACAGGCTTTTTGGCTATGAGAAAATGAGTGACCTTCCAAGTAAGGAATTTCAACTGTAGCTTTCAGCTTCAGAGTGGAATGAAGCTGGAGAACCTTTCTGTGGAACAAATTTAAGGTGGAGAATGGTGTGTGTGTGTGTGTGTGTGTGTGTGTGAGTGTGTGTGTGTGTGTGTGTGTGTGACAGTGTCCCCCCACTGCTCTCAGATTGTACTCATTCTTCTTTACAAACATAACTGTTAAGGGCTTGGGTGTCCCCAAAATATTTTTGAGCAGGGAGACCATACTGCTAAGATTTCCTTTTTCTTGCCTTCTTTCTTTCTTTTCTTTAAATACAGGGCTGGCATGCCAGCACATGCTTGAGGGCTTGCACAGTTACCTATAAACTTTAAGAAGAGGCCCTCTTTCCCCCTAGCTTGACTCATACCCCATGCATCATATAACCAGGGTTTGGAAATGCTATGAAGAGTGCACATGGAAATGGGAGCTATTTGCTTAGATCCAGGTGATGCAGTAGAGGTGGGCATAGAGGTGATGCAGGGGGGAAGTTGTCATGCAGGGCAGTCAGAAAGCTCGTCACTCTTCAGAAGATCTTTAGCATATTTAGAATATAAAAGCAGTGGATTTTGAGGGCATGAGAGAGCTGAGACTCCTGTGCTGAAGAGTCAGAGATGTTAATTGCCAGTGCAAAGTTGTACAGCTGAGGAAGAGCAGAGAGGACCTGCCAGACCCTATTTTGGCCACAAAACCCATTTGAAAATCTGATAAGGATGAAAAACATTTCCTCCCGAGAAAGAAAACTGCACGAAATACTTCTTGTATCACTTTGAAGGATTTATGCACTCTATAAATTAGCCCATACAAATGAGGGTCAGAGGAACTCTCTTCTGTACTAGTACAGGTTGTTGATTGAGTATCTAAGTAATGTTCCGATGGACTAAAATTCAGATTCATTCTGCTTTCCACTTCAGGGCTGTTTGAGAATAAGAGAAAGCAAACAGTTTCTAAACCTCAGTTTCCTGATACACGAAAGGTTCAACAATCCCACGTACTCACAGGTTTCACGAAGACAGAACATGACCATGGGCATGTCCTACTGAAGCTATTATAAAATCTAGCTAGTGCATAGGAAGGATAACATCCTGTTGCTGTTGTTTGGCTGCTATGCTTTGTTATTTCATTGCCCCAATCCACAGACCTCAAGGCCTCTGTGGTTGGTTGTTGATGGGCTACTCCCAGATTTGTTCTTATTCCTTTTGCTTATTCCAATGCAACACCATTTGCTTCTTGACCTTTCATTTTTCCTTAAGGGTCTCTCCATTTCACCACATGAAAGGCATCTTGGGTTAAGATGTCTCAATGAATTTGTTGTGCAGAAGGAGGTTCCTTGAGAGGAGGGCCTGCCTGTGAAGTGCCTCCTCACTGTGGCAGATATTAAACAGCAGAACAAGTGGAAATATCAGGCCTGCCAGCATGGTTTGGACCTGACATTAAAATTGTGTGTTTTCTTTTGTAGTAGGAGGAAGGAATAGCCATCCTTCATTGTAGATTATTTTTTAAAGGCCTAAATTTTTAGTTTGGAATACATCTGTTTTTAATGTCATGTTTCTCTGGTTGATAGACTCCTAGCAAATTCGAATTAATTTCCCTCCAACCACCTCCAATCCATTTCGTACCTGTATTAAAAAACACGAAGATAAACTCAACAGGAGGCTGATGTTAGGAAGCATAAACACAGAGCATCTGCAGCCACTACCCTTCTGCTAGCTCAAATTGCCCATCCTTCTGAGTGCTGGAGCTATTCCTGTGGATGGGTCTGGAAAATTACGTGATGGGTTGGAAGCTCAGGAATGCTTGTAAACTTCTCATCGGTGTGGCAAAAACTGGATCAAAAGCCTGGTAACCCTTCCTGTATTTTAGGTGCCAATTCAACTCCTACTCACCTGGATGTTGAGCTTTAAGGTTCTTACTACAGGAACCAGGACCTTTGCCTCAGTGGACTTTTAGGAGGGCTGGAACAGCAAGTCTGCATTCTCAATAGGCTACTGAGCTTAGCTTTGCCCACATTAGACTTAGGTGCGTATAGTCGGAAGAATGTGTTTTGGCTTTGTAATGCTCAAACATTAGAGATTCTCTCTCTTTTGTGTTCTCCTTTCCCAGATGACTGGGTAGGAATGAAAAGAAAGTGCAGGTAGTCATTTTAATGTCTAAATCTTCCTCTTGGATTTGGGCTAGTGGTTCCTCAAAGAGCTAAAATCAGGGGACACGAAATTGCCATGTCAGGAAGCCAGTTTTATTTGGGGTGATCCTATCATTCTACTCTGCTCCTAGATTTGGGCTTAAAGCTGTTTTTTACTATATTCTAGTTGAGGGAACTGAAATATTACTTGTAACGTCATCATCTCTGTTTTTTTTTTTTATTTTCCCAGCAGCTGAAGACATAAAGACATTGATCAAACCTGTGCATATATAGTACCTGGCACAACATACCTAATTCCTCATCTTGGGACACGTGGTTTCATTGTGGGTCATGCTTAGCTATTCTGGAAAATGAGAATATGCTTTTTGGATAATGACTTTATGTTTGGAGGTAGTGGAGATGGCAGGCTTGGGAATCGGAGAGTATATATGTTGGATGTGATGGTATTTATGTTCTTTGAAGATAGTGAACTTTTATTCTAACCTGTTAGAAATATGGTAGAGCCTTATTTATTTTTAATGTCTCATAGGACAATTAGTAAAGCAATCAATTAGTGTGGTGAAGTACAAGTTCACCACCTGTGCTATCCAGGTGACAAAGTGACAGACTCATCACCCTTCTATGACTAGCTTTGGAAGGCGATCCCTGAGGAAGGCCCAGACTGTACTCCACCAGGACAAGCATCTGGTCTACCAATTCCTATGTACAGCTGTTCTGTTCTAGACACTGTGTTATAAAGATGACAAAACCCAATATTATGGCAGAGAGTGAATGAAAAGAAATCTCAGGGATTCCATGATGCCAAATATTTTAATGCTTTTTACTTCTGCTCAGGAATGGATTTTTTAAATAGTCAGTTTTACTAGTCATAAACACAGAAGTTTCTAACAGCAATAACTCTGAAAGATACATTCATACATCAAGTTTCTTCTCCTGATGTCTAAGAATATACTCACATATTCTCATTCTCAGGAAGTTTCCTTTCATTCGGGATCCAGATATTGTCAAGGTTATTGTGCCATTAGAGATCTGAATTTTTTTCCACCTTAACCATAAATGTGGCTTGTGTTCTTAGCCCACACAGTCATTTCAACTCATTTGTCCTAAATCTTGCTCTGAAGATGCCAAGACTAGGTAGGCTCTGTACCTCTTCCAGCTTTCATAGTATATGCTCTGTGACTTTCTCTCTAGCTGGAGTTAGGATCTGGATTTCTGTATAATTTCTGGTTAAGAAGAGAGAGCACCTCCTGGACATCAGATTTGTTCTAATTCTGCTTTTAGAAATGGTTGTTCAGAAAATACTGATGAAATAACTTTCTTTCTTTGGATCTTAGGCTTTTCATTTAAGACATAGGAATGATAGCAACAAGCAACAACAAGAATATTAAAACTCCAATAAAAATGAGTGATAGCATATGTTTGAAAAAGCTTCCAAGACAGGAGCAATGTTATTATGAAGATGAGTCCTGCTGTGACACCTAGCAAAGGGCCACATTTCTCTCTCTGGGAGGACACAGGGTATGCAGTCATGACAACCCTAAAGGTTCATTTGTGTTACAAGTCGGTGGAGACTGGCAGGGTGCTTTCTCTGCTTATCACAGTCAGTGAGGGGCTCAGGCTGCTAACTCCATGGAGATTCATACTCTGAACATAACTGGAGCAGGGAGGAGAAGATACACTAAGTTGCTTATTGTCTGTGTATCGCATTTTATTGGCTAATACAGGTCATATGATTATGCCTAAATTTACAAGAGATGGGGTGGGGTGAAGAATAGCAGTTCTGTTTTTGACAAGAAAGAACAAATCATTCATATTTGTTGAACTATCTCCATACATTTAGCACCCTTAGCAGGCTCATTTAAAACCCGGAGACTAAAATATAAATTGCAATTCCAAGTAGTGATCATTATAATATGCAAAATAATCAACGGACACAAGTTGATTTTGGATTTGATATATACACTTCTCAGAAGAGGAAGTTTTCCTGGAGAGAAGGTGAAGAAAGAGAAGGAGTCTATTTGGCAGTTGTTGATTGGTGGGTTGCCTGTAATGAAAGAGTTGGCAGGTAATCATTCTTACCAGGGAGAGTGCAAATGGAATGAAGCAGAATTAACTAGGGCTAAAGTTCATGGATCTCAAAAGAGCATAGGCAAGGAAGTGATCAAAAGGACAAGTGGCTTATGACAGAATTTCTTAATTATGGACAAGGAAGTCAAAGTCATGTTTGTTTGAAATGCAAAGAATCTAACATGGGAAAACAGATTGAAAAAGAAAGAAAGGTGTTCAGATTAGGAAAGACTGGACAAACAGTAGAAAGGCCTTTGGAGGAAGCACAATGAATATTTGAACCTCTGTGTCAGTTCGCACAAATTGGTCCTGCCAATGGCATGCCTTCCAATTCCTGAGATTGTCACTGTGTAGCGGACTTTAACCCTGCAGAGTAAAATTCTGTAAGAGAGATTTTTTTTTGTCATAGTATGCAATTAGATGATCACATAATTCATAGATGTAACAACCTTGCTTTCATTTAGTATCCTGTCATTGATCTGGGAGAAAAAGTATCCTGAATAAAGTGGTTTTATTGTTCCTTTGAATATAGTTCTTAGAATGATATCATGATTTATGGTAAAATATTCACTTCAGAATCACTGAAAACATATATTCAGATATAAATATAAAATATATTAATTATGTATAATGTAGGATGTATACATAGAAATATATGACTGTATGCATATATGTATATTAGCTGTTCAGTGCTAGCTGACTGCTTATATTTGCATTGATGTCTATTTAGATAACTTTTGTTATATGTATTTGGTACAGGATCTCACTAGGTATCCTGGACCTGTTTACAGCCTCCCCATTACAGGTGTGCACCACCATGCCAGGTCTTGGTGTCTGGCTCAGAGTGCCTGGGAGCAGGGCTGGTGAAGCATGGCATGCCTAGGACTGAACCTACATCCCTGTGCTTGCCAGGCAGGTGCTTAGACTGCTGAGCTATCTCACCGGCCCTAGGTTATTCTTAACTACTGCCCTTTTTAATGGTATATTTAGCAAACTGGCTATTATACAATTAAAAGCTAAAGGAAGAAGAAACCTGAAATGTGATACATATGCTATGATTAAGAATGTTCTCCAGCTGTGTGTCTAAGGTGAACACGGCATTAGGCTTCAGGTCCATCCTCAGAACCATTACATTGAAACACCAAGCAAAATACAGCCTGTAATAATAATGTTTATGACCAAGAGGAACTAATTGCACCCTAGAATAGAGAAAACAAAATTAGTTGCAAAAAAGCCCTATAATGATCGAAAGAATATTCAGCTTTTTGCTGGCTGTCACCAGGGTTGTGATTTTGGGGATTATATTTACTTTATGATGCTTGATGTGTTTGTGGATTTGTCATGGGTCTGTTGTCATTGAATACCATTATAATGTTTGACAAATGTACTGTGCTTACAAAGACAGTGATACTTTCACCAAAAAGGATGAAACATTTGGAGAACCAGGTAGTTCTTGCCTAGTGTGCATGCCTGCGTGTGTGTGTGTGTGTGTGTGTGTGAGTGTGTACACATATATACACACATGCACCTGTTTTCATGTCTACTGCACTAATAAATGTAGCAAAGGTGTAAACAACGCTGAGTGACTGTAGGACTGGAAGGGTCAAGGTGATGGCTGGGGGATGGGCCTTTTATTCCCTGGAGCCTGAGAAGGCTAAGGATTGTTATCTGGCAAGGTCTAGACATGAATGCAGGTTATTATATAACTTGTTTTCAAAACTTTCTTGTGGGGCAGGAAGGTTGCAGCTATTCACGGCCCCTCTGGCACCTCTGGGCTTGATACCCACTGCAGTGCAGCAGGCTTATCGGGTCAGCCAACCTTGCAGATCCTGTTGGGCATAGAATATTTTCTTCTCTCTCTGCTTTTGTTGTTTGCTTAGCAAAAGGCGCTCCACCCTTACTGCAAGTGTTGACACTCTCTGATCCACTGGATGGCTACTGTACCTTGACTTTCAATTACTTTAAATCCTATTATAATCAATTTTTTTGGGTAACAAATCCTCTTTATCATCTGAAAAGCTAAAGTCCCATGGGTGTAATTTTATGCTGTCAAAACAAAAACAAAAACACCCCCCAAAACTCAGAAGGGCCCAACTAGAATTGCAGCAGCTATTGTGTGTGCTTGAAAATAAGATCAGCATAAAGACCTTACCCACTTAATATTCAACTCTGGTGGCAATAGAGGAAAAAATTATCCTAAGACATTTAAATGTGGTCTTAGTTCTATGGTTTTTGGATCAATCTGGTTCCATATTAAAATGCTTTTGCTGGAAAAGCATTTCTTTCAGAAACAGGTACAAGAACTACTAATTATTACCATTATAATAATTAATGTAGAGGAGAGTATTCTTTGCCAATAGATAACAAGAACACATTGCATTGGAAGGCTTTTGTTTGTTTGCTTTGTTTCTTTTAATGATCCTGCTGTATTGATTGAGTCATAAGCAAGTTTTAGATTTTGGGGTTAGAACAGGCATGATGTTTCTACCTTTATTGTTTTCTGCCAACATTTATAAATGTAGCTCAGAAGCCTGTTTTCTCATGTTCCATTAATTTAATTGATGTTCCACATAGTTTGCTGCTACTTCGGGGTGCTCTCATTTTGAGGAACACTATCAGGATCAAAGGATAAAAATGGCTGTCTAAGGACAGTAACAGATTTTGCCTGCAGTGTAGTGTCAGCACTGGTACCTATGGATTATTCAAGCTGACACCCTTCGATACATTTCAGGTGGTGGTGACCTTCAGTACAGTAGTGATCAGAAGGCTGTCTTTCTAGTTATTAAAACCATGCCGCCATGAACACTTCTTTCCACATATAACTAGAGAGTTAACCTATTTCTCTTATTTTTCATTTGGCTGGGAAATGCACAGTTGAACAACTATATATCATTTGGAGTGAGAAAATTTCTGCTTCTCATTTTTTTTTTTTTGTCTTTTTGAGACAGGGTCTCACTATGCAGTTCAGGCTGGCCTTAAGCTCACTTTGTAGCTCAGGCTGGTCTCGAACTCACAACAATCCTCCAGCCTCAGCCTCCCGAGTGCTGGGATTATAAGCATGCGCCACCACGCCCAGCTTCTTCTTCTCATTTTTGAGCCCTTAACTCCAACTGGCAGGTTAACAAACTCTTCCTCAGTCAGGAGATGAGCATATGCTATACCTTGTTCACCTTTCTGGAGGAAGAGTAAAATTGTCAATGTGCTAGTCATCATACACAGGAGCCAGATTTTTCTGCTATGGCCGGGGAGAGGTGGAGCTCTCTGCTTTCATAGTGCAGCTTTGGTTGGCCCATCTTTGCAGGCAGCTGGCTTAACCTGTTTATATAAAGACAGAACACAGCCACTGATTAAGAGAGCCACCTCCTACTGGTTCGTTTGGAGTGTGGCCCAGAATTTTCCATGGAGATAGCTTTTGAAAGTTGGGTCAGCATCTCCGTGAAAGATAAGGGCACACAAGAAAGCCCTTGTGGGTTTTCCTGTCTTCAGAACCCCCACTGTTTGGCTAGGATCAGAATAGATATATTTGACCAATAATCTGCTTCTGCTAGGTTTATCTCCACGAGAGGATCACACTTCCTGGAGCGATCCTCGCGACTGAGGCTAAGTGGGTCAGTTTGAGCCATGCTTATTATTTAGCAATTTATACAAGTCCTTGACTTTCCAGTCTGGGGCCCTCCAGGGTGGACTAGTCAGGGATAAGATCAGTTTGTTGACAGGACATTTTTCATGATATTTAAATGATTTATCATTTTTAAGTGATGGGGGAATGTTATAAAGAGAGGCTTCTGCTTCTAAATTTAAATTGGAGAAGTAACGAAAGGAAAGCAAAGAGGGGTGGACAAGAAAGTGAGTCTGGAACAAGGACTCTATGAAAGAAATGCAGAGAAAATCAGTGGAAAAACTAGGCAACTTGCACGGTGTCCTGGATTTGACCACTGTGAAACTGTCTCTAATGAACTCTTCTTAATGAAAGTAGCATTAATGAAATACTCTTGAAACAACAGTATTCCTGTTAAGGTGAAAAAATGACCTTTAGAACATACTTATCAATGAAAAAGACCCCTTACACTATACTGGAATTTGATTTGATTTATTTTATTGATTTAGCAAACAATCTATTTCCTTGTCAAGTTGTGGAGTTGTGTACGTAGAAGTGAAGCTGAACACTGAGGACTTGTGGGCTCAAGGAGTGGAGCAGTGAGCACACCTCAAAGTACTCACTGGAAAATCTTGCTGCTTCTAGTTTGCAACTTCCAGAGGTTAAAAAAGAGAACACCCCACTTTTATAAAAGGAAAAAAAAAACCCTTTGCGTAGATTATTATATAAATAAATCTTAACAAGCACTGCTGTTCTTTTTTCTTTTTTTTTTTTTTTACAAAGCACAAAGAGTTATTGTGTGATTTATGTGAAAAGGTTATATAACTGTACTCTGTTACTTTAAATAGTGTTTTTTATTTAAACTGCCAACTTCTTCATCACCAGCAAAGGAAAAAAAATGCATATTTGCTAAGCACAAAGGTAATTTTCAAGGACTGTAATTAGCTCATGATAACTCTATCTTTTGTGATGTCTTTGCTGCTGAACTAGAAAAGAAATGGACTTTTTTCAGTGTTAAATCTAAACTGTGGCACCTGCAGTGTGTCAGTTCAGTGAGAAGCGGGGAGGGGAAAAGCTGGAAGTATTACACTGGGTTGGGAAAATTACGGATGTAATAAAGTAACAGATCCTGCGACTTTCATTTGGCTTTATCTCTTCTTTTTACAAACATGACAAAGCTCCATTTCCTGGTCTCTGCAGCTCAAATGACCTTTACTATAAATATGTGAAAAGATGTATTTAAAACCCAAAGCAAATACACGACATGAAAGATGAAAACAATCATGAAATTATCACACAAAAGGCAGGGAAAAAAATCAGAAGTGCAAAGCAGTGCATTTAAGGAATGATATTAGGACAAAACACTGGCAAGAGGAGGAAAACAAACATTCGAGGAAGAGAACGTTAATCTAATTCATCTCAGGAAAATCAATTATTGGGAAAATTTTTATTTACATGAAAAATTCTATCTTTAGCAGTGGAGTATAGATGTGATATGGGGTGTTTGTGTGTGTGTGCGTGTTTTTGTGTGTGTGTGTGCAGGGTCACCAGATATTTTTATGACACTGGTTGAGACAACATTATGGAAGAACACAGGGGTAAGATAAGAACATTTTCCCCAGGGTAAGTAAGAAACATCTCCAGAGAAACCCAAGAAAGTTTCCTTCTTAGGAAAATAGTTTGTTGTAGGCAGTGGAATGCCCCGGAGGTCAGACGTGTGGAACGTCCTGGGACATAGAGGGCTGTTTCCTTCTGAAGAACACTTTGTCAGCTGAGCTCTGGGACTTGAAACCTTGTTAATCACCCAAGGATTGGACTCTAACCACATGCGCAATAGGACTCTATAAAGCCCTGGAGTCAAGGAATTGCACTATAGCAACGTGAAGGGGTGTGTTTTCTGCAGGACTGTGAGAACATCAGCACCTGTTTGGTCACCAACCTGGTTGGCCAGGTGGCAGTTTGGCAAAGCACCAGCAGGAACAGTAACTCCCTCTTGCAACGAGCTGTAAAATATTCAGACCCAGTTGTTCTCAGGCATTATTGATCCTTTTGAGTTCAAACATTAGATTTAAATTTCAATAGTAAAAACAATTGACATGAGCCTAAAAATGAGTAAATACTTTGTAGTTCAGAGTTCACATATTCACTTTTGGCAAGAAGGCAATTGAGTTTTTAAGAGAGCCTTGCAACTGGCAGAGAGGTGTAAGATGGGACAGCTGGCTGATTCAGTCTGTTATGGACAGCAATGTCAATCAATATGTTTTGCAGCTAAAATTCAATTGTAAGTTTGGTTGTTGTATCTTTAAAAGTTACATGGGAATGTGGGCCTCTATCAGGTAAAGTCTTCAGCATTTTAGGTCTCATTAAATCTTGTTGTCTGGAAGGTGTCTCACACACTGTTTAATAGACCAAATAAGAGAGGGCTAAAAGTTAATTTCCTAGGCAGGAAGAAGGAAGTCAATTAAAAACATACATCTAAAGAATGATCAATTTCCTTCTCAGGATAACTCAAAGGAAGTGTTTTGAAATGTGTACTTAAACTGAACTGGAGAGTGCATATCAAAGGGAAAAGAAAAGTTGAACTGCAGAAGGAGAGAGCGAAGTCAGCCGTGGCAGGATGCACGCCAACAGGTGCAGCCTTGCCGAGGTCCACAGCCACCTTCTCTGACTCTAACTGGTGAGGGGCAGATCTCCTCAAACAGCATGTGCATTTTCAGAGACTTAAAGACTATCTTAGGCTTCCAGCAAAGGTTGGTACATAATATAAATTCCTCCATGAACTCAACATGAGGATCAGGCTAAAATTAACTCCACTTGCAGGCAGAAGGCTGCCAAGATGACACTCTTCTGCATTATTCTGCAAAAGAAATGCTTCTTTCTAAACCTAGGGAGAAAGGCAGACAGAAAACAAAAAGTCCTTCCAGTGAATTGTGTGCCTGGTTTTATCCAAGCTGGGTCACTTGGAGAGACACCTCTTCATTTCTGTCTTCTCTATGGGCTACATTTAGACTTTGAAGCAATTAGCCCTCTTTAAGCATTTTTAAAAGTCACCTGTTCTAGAAATTCCAGCATTTTGTATTTTTAGTTGCTGAGGTCAGGGCAAGTGAAAAAATGATGACATTTTGTGCTCTTACAAGCTATTCTTTTTTGACTTTTGCGGCACAAAACAAAGTGAATGCTCAAAAAGTGGCAGCATTTCACTTTAACCCCTTAGGGTCAGAAGCACAAAACGTAAACACCAGTATGTTTTAAGAGGCTAATCTTATTAGAGTAAACCCGCTGAGGAAGTGTTCTTTGTTATGAAACCTCTTGAGGTCTTGAAACCTTTACCATTAGACACATTTATTTTATTGATCTGCTGCTATTTAACTGTAACAGTGAAAGTAAGGCAAAGAGGCTACTTTCTGATTTGATTCCCCCATACCTAACAATTCTAAATTGAGTGTTCTGGGAACATTTTAGTTTTCTAAAGCATTTTTAGGAGAGGATATGTGTGTTCTATCAGAGGATAGAACCTCCTGTCCTCTCAGTTGCATTTCAAAATTCAGCCCAAGGTTCTTAGAATAAATCACCTAGGAAAGGAAAGGAGGATAGCTGGAAAGAAAGAATGGAAAAACACATGGAATTGCATAAATATTTTAACTTTCAAGTGAATATGGGTGATTCCTCACTGTGGTCAGCCCTTATGAATAGCCAAATGTACACATAAACATCGAGCCTCTGACGCCCAAGTCCCTGCATGTTATAACTGAGTACTGCCTGCTCTTACCACATTTCATTCAAATGTATCTTTATTGATTAGTTCCATGCTATATACTAGATAAGGGATTAATGACACAGAGATGAGCAGAAATAAACTAGAATGAGCCTCCTGGAGCTAGCAGACTAGACTCTAGAAGAACAGGGAGCCTTCAATTTAGCAATTACAAACATAGGTGTAAAATGTCAGCTCTGATGAATGCAGTGAGGGAAAAGACTGTGATGCTATGAACACAGACAGTAGACAGAGCCTGTTCCAGGGTTTAAGGTCGATTTTCTTGAAGTAGCGATGAACACTGATTTGTTAAGGTTGAACAGGAGTTGGTTCCCTCAAGAAGGAAGCAGGAAATGCCTAGATGAAATAGGGAGTGTCAAGGTAGGACGTAGGGATGGTAAAGAGAAGGCCAGCGGGGCAGGTCAGAGCAGGCAGAGGGCAGCTGGTCCCAACTGAAGAGGGATGGGAACCAAGTACAAGGGCCTTGAGGTCCAAATAAATGCTTGTTTTTGTCATCCAATAATTGCAAAATCTGGCTTGTTAGATCAGTGAGTAGAAATGCTAACTTTGATGAAGTAGTCAGATATAAAATATTTTTGAACTTCAGTGCCTGGATAGTCACTCTGTCTGTCTTATGCTCATTTTTCCTGCCTACTTTTCTTTTTCTTTTAATTTTTAAAATTTATTTATTCATGTATTTGTTTGGTACAGGGTCTTGCATGCAGCTTGCACTTGTAATGCTCCTCCTATCTCAGCCTCCACATCACTGAGATTACAGGCGTGCACCACCACACCTAGTTTTAGTAACCAGCATGATGTTCCTAGGGTTCCAGGGCTGACACAGCATGCAGTACCAGGTATGGAACCCAGGTCCTTGGGCTTGCCAGGCAGGTACTTAGACCCCTGATCTATCTCCCCAGACTCTTGCCCAATTTTCCTTGTACCTAAGCTCTCACCTTTGATTTTCCCCAATGAAAGATTATTTTAAACATTTCATTAATTAGGGAGGAATTGACCCCAGTGGCCTAGCAAGTAGAGCAGCATGGCCAAACCCTGCGGGGTGCACCTGAGTGAGGAGGCCCACAAACAGGTAGACGTCTTCAGACCAAGTCTTTTCTAGGAGGCTGAGGAATTTCCTCTACGGATTTTTGCCACAGAAATTCATATACATGACTCAGCTCTTGCATGAAGGCTTCCTCAGTGTGGCAAACCTGACCTCCCTTCAGGCCCCACTAGACGCCCCTATCCCAGACCCTCCACCCAAGGATGAGGAGATGGAAACAGATAAGCAGGAGAAGCAAGAAGTCCCTAAGTGTGGATTTCTCCCTGGACTGAGAAACTCCTGGCTCTGCTTGCTCTGGTTAAGCCAGAAGCATGGATTCTCAAAGAGAAGCTGGTGATTGCATGGACCAGCACCTAATCCCCAAGATTGAGGATGGAAATTATTTTGGGGATAGCAATCCAGGGGAAAGTTCTGGAATGAGCGAATACAGTCAAGACCAGAGTAAAAACCTTCCAGACAATCTCTCCCATGCACTTCTCAGAACGTGGGGATGCTGTGGCCAAGGCCTCTAAGGAGACCCATGTAATAGATTACCGGGCCTTGGAGCATGAGAGAGATGAGGCAGCTCTGGGCACCTCAGGGCCATGGTGCTGCCCTGAGGGCCTTCTAGTATCATCACCAGAGCTTTCTCATATCATCAGCAGCAACCTAGAGAAAACTGTCAACCCAAAGGGTGGGGAGAAGCCATCTATGTATTGAGCCCAAGACTAGAAGAAAAACAAACAACCTGTTCCTTGTATGGGAAAATAAATAAATAGTGAGAAATTGATTTTGATGGGTTATTTATTCAACAAATATTGTTGTGTGCTTTCTATGTGCTAAACACACAAGGTTCTGTGATGCGATAGGCATGACACAGTCCCTGGTCTTATGGGGTCTGTGGTCTGTCTAGAGCAATGCTGTCCATTATAAGTTTTTGTGGTGATGGGAATGTTCTACTGTCTAACCGTGAATGTTCACAATATTGTCAGCGAACTGAAGACTAAAGTTTTAGTTTTATTTGATTTTGACTACAACAGTAATTTACATAACCATGCAAGGCCACTGAATTGGATTAATACAAGTCTGTGGTGTCAGAGACACAGGCTTAGTTAAATATAAAGAAAGTAAAAAAGATAAAATCTGATAAAATTAGTATCTTTTCATACATTCAGATCTCAAAGAAGCTATAGAGTTTCTGATTTTAATATGGCAGAAAGTTGCATGCATGAAACGTATACAATCTCCCAGGAAATGACCCAACTTCTAAGAAAGCTAAATTTCACCAAAAAAGAATGGATATTTATTGGCCCTTCTCTGAATTGATACAGATCTCGTTCCTACAGCTTTCTTTTTAGGAAGAATCCTGTGAGGATTTCCAATACCAAGTACACAAGCACTGTGAGCTTTTTGGAAGCAACAGGAGACCCTGGCACCATCCTTGTGTTGGAAATCATTACTTAATTGAACTGCACAAGAGGAAAGAAGTAGAGCTTTTAAGGATAAATGGGTCATGCAATGATTTAAATCACCATAAAAAAATCTAGCATAAAATGTTTTGTTCTGGGAGAATATCACCTATTTTAGAAATCAGTTCAGAGGAACTCTTTGGCTAGAACAGTTTGTATCAGACAGAGCTGTTTAAAAGTTGTATTTGTGTTACTGGTAGCAACAGGCTTCCAAGATATTTTGTAGTTAAAAGTAATCATACCTAGTTCACAGCTGTTAGAGAAAGAATTAAGAAAACAAGGAAGACTTTCCTTCATATTCTAAAGAGTAAAAACCAGGGGAAAACTTCCTTGGATTGAGAAGAGTTGGTAATGGAGTATGGAGGGGAGTCTTAGCATAGAGGGACTCCTTGAATATCTGTGACCAATTTGTGCTTCATCTGTGTGAGGACAGACAGTTCGAGAAAGAACAGAGGCCTTCAAACTAGTGCACAAGGGCTGGAAAGGAAATTAAAGCTGCATGTGTAATTGTTTCTAGAAGGCTAATAAGGGGAGAGAGGCCAGGTAAAGACAGAGCTGGGTGCCCCAGGGGTTAAGCCTAGGAAGAATGGGGCTTCTTGGTGATAGATACAGTGTGGGTTTCAAAAGCGGCCTAAAAAGTCAAGGCTGGAAGGAAGACCAGGGCTGGTTTACATGATGATAAATAATACAGATTTCAGAGGCAGTCCTTCACAATAAAGTCAACTTTAAGCTATTCAAAGGCTGTCCAGAACACAATGTAACTGAAATAATGAGATAATACATTTTAAATTTCATTAACCTTGGCCTATTTCTGTCCATCATTGGCATTCCAGTTTAAAAAAAGAACCTGCCTCACAGTACCCGATGACAGTTTGTTTCCAGTGTATTTCCTTAAACCATGTTTGTACTTCTGTCTCAGACTCATGATAATTAAATGAAGTCAGTAATACCTAGATCTATCCCTGTCTGCCTCACCGGTGTGACAAACAACCTAAGAAATGTAGAAGTTTTGTAACGCTCTAGCACCCCTGCAAATGTAAGTGATTTTATGTACTATTTGAGTGGCAAGTGATCTCCCTGAAAGTCAAGCCCAGGAACTGCAGCACAGAGTGGTGTCAGCAAGGGTTGGGACACTGCTGAGTCCTTCCCCACCTAGCTGCAGGGCAGTGGGCAGTGAGGGATACTGAACCTGCAGTTCTAACGTGCAGTGTCCAGGTCTTTTGCTGCAGACCTGAACTCTAAATATTTCAGGGCCTACAGGAGGAGAGGATAAAATGCAAATAACTACCAGAGTCTAAATTTTTTCATTTACATTATAATGGAATTTGGAGAATATAAATAACTTAATTTTGGTGCAGTTTCTATTGTTGTATGCTATCAGCTTCAGACACTTCGATAATTTGCTGTTTGTTCACAAAACATCTTTAATCCCAGTAGAAAGTGAACTATCAAAGTTGCTTCTGTTTTCTATGTCACATGTTTAGGGTGAAGCTGGCCTTTGGTTAGGTGACTTTAAATAATTTACTTGTTCCTCTAGGGTACAGTATTCTTTTAAAGTCCATCCGAAGTTTTGGATATTTAGAATACAGACATCAAGGATCATAGAAAGAACTTATTTTGTTAGGATTTTTAACTCCAGTAAATAGCTGGGATTCCTGGGCTGGAATCATCAACTACATTTCATATTCTTTTTCTTAGTCATTGTAGGTCTCAGGAAAAAGGATGAAGCAATGGAAGGTGCTTAAAGGAAGGAAGAGGCCTTGAGGAGCTTTGATGAACAGCAGATGCGTCTAAGGGTTGCCTAGGAGAGACTAGGAGTGAGACATCCCAAACGTATCAGATTGTCCAGAGTGTTACTAAGGTTTAAGTATTCAAATGTGCAGGAACGTTTCTAGGCTTCTTGTATATAATCATTTTGTTTCATTAATAGTGAATAAGAGCAGAATAATGTCCTCATTAGTGGAACCCAGTTATAAAGTTAAACTCTGCTCATTAGATTCCAGTTTCTTACTGTCTTTGGTATTGTTTTAGACATTGTCTCCATTGGCTATAGCTGCTCCAGAGATCTCTGTTCTGGAAGGTTCAAATGTCCAATGATCAACACATGTTTGTGTCATCTCAGTTCTAGTTAAATCTGTTTAAAGGGATGTTGTCATCATCAGTTTTATTTCAAATGCATATTTATTCCCCACAAGTATGCTGGGGTTAAAATATTGTCATTGTCACCAGATCCCAGACCAAGAAGGTATCGTTGGGGTTTTAGGTTTTGCAAATTCTAGTCTCTGCCTCTGCCTCTGTCTCTGTCTCTCTCTCTGTCTCTCTCTCTGTCTCTCTCTCTCTCTCTCTCTCTCTCTCTCTCTCTCTCTCTCTCATATTTTTTAGGGAAGGATCTAGGGGTAGAGTCTCAATACTAGATTGGACTCATAGTGATCCGCCTGGGATTATGGGTACACGCCACCACACCCAGTCTCAACTCAGAGTGTCCCGGGGGCAGGGCCCGCTCAGCAGACTAGTCTCTTATTTCCATATATTCAATGCTGACTGTGCAAGTTCCCTGAGAGGGAGGCTGGTGGGGGCCCTGGAGACAGATCTGGACTGGTCTCAGGCCTGTGTGGGGACCAGAGACCAGTGCAGCAGCCAACCACAGTGCTCTTAGGGTTTTCCTTCCAGAATCACTACTACTACTCTCTCTCTCTCTCCCTC
Source organism: Ctenomys sociabilis (assembly GCA_004027165.1). NCBI lineage: Eukaryota > Metazoa > Chordata > Mammalia > Rodentia > Ctenomyidae > Ctenomys > Ctenomys sociabilis. The sequence goes on along the minus strand of PVKA01000566.1, from coordinate 75,454 downwards.
CCTCCCTCCATCTCTCTCTCTCTCTCTCTTTTCTCCTGTCTTTCTTTTTTCTTTTGTCTTTCATCTTTCTTTCTGCGGCTTCCTCTACCTCAAGGACATGCACCCGCCACGCACAGAAGCCCTGTTCAAATGTTACCGAGAAGACTGATAAGAAGAAAAAGCATCCACTGATGAGTTCTGAGAAAGAAAGCATTAGATTTAACTACAGGGCAGTACTGCTCTGATTACCACGGCCCAGCTGAAAGGAAGGTTGCCAGGCAGCACTTGCTCTGCCAAGGGTGGCGGTGGAATGAAGCAGCCATGTGGTTTGTATTACCATTTTTTTTCTTCAGTTTTTTAAGGTTTAGAAAAGAGAACGTCACCAACGATGATAATTCACTTTGGAATGAATACATTTTCAATGCAGTGCTCAGCAACTGCTGATTTGTTTTAAGTCCTAAACGTTGGTATTCACATTTTTACAATGTGGACAAGATAAAGCACAGGATATGTCCACATCCTACTATATGCAAATAACTAAGTTTTAGGCCAAATCCATCTTTTAAAAAAAGAAAGAAAAAAATTAAAAACCTTGCCAGCATTTTTGAAGCTGCTACTTACAGCCTTTATAAAGATAGCACAGGAAAAAAAGAAGCCAAAGCCAAAGAGTAAAGCTAAATTCTGCCTCCCATTTGCTTGCACCATCTTTTTAAAGTTGGAGTTGTTTTTTTAAAAAAGTCTCAAGTCATAATTTGCCACAAACTAATCAATCTGTGTAGGCCAATCTGTGTTAAACCATAAAATTCAAATGTTTTAATTGGTCTTTTATTATCTATTTTTTTTTCTTCCATTTACAAGACAGGAGACAAGTCTGGGATTATTCACACTCTGAATTCTCCTGGGTGTTCTTGGAAATACTATTCTCAGAAAGTCTGAAATACTAAATTGGAACAAATGATTCAATGCTTAGACAAATTTGCAAAGTCATTTGGTTGGAGGATCTGCATTGTGCTTAGTAAAATTCCTCTGAAGTAAGCCCCTTCCTCAAAGGAAAACACCTACCTCCCTGTCCATTGAGCACACCAAACTCCCCGTGGCACTGTTCTGAGTCTCTCCCTCAAAGGAAACATGTTTTTAAGGAGACAGACTTTAAAAAACAACTGTACCAGAATTCAGCTGTTCTTTAGAATGCTATTGCTTTCTTATCACATTTTAAGGATTCAGGGAAATCTACTAAGACATTGTACTCCTGGAAGCAAGGCCTTTCTGTCAGGAGTTATAAGGCAGCAGAAACCAGAAAGAATCCATAGCTGGTAAAATCAGACATTTCTGTAAAGACCTTCAAACAAAGAAAAAATATAACTTGTCAGTCATGATGCCCTGGCCTAAACAAACTGCAGGCCTGCTTAGAGTGAGGCTGTCAAACATAGTCATTTGGACTCCAAAATTATGCTTGGCAAAACACTAAATTAGTTTTGTCAAAACATAACCTTGGTTCTCAAAACATTGTCAGAACTTTTAAAGTTCAATAAAAGAAAGAAACATTTATGGTTTAGGTGACATTATATTCTACATAAAATTTATCTGTCTGCCGGCCCATCCATCCATCCATCCATATCAGTCCATCTATCCCTGCACCCACACAACTACCCACCCACCCACTCGCCCAAACATTTCATTCAGTCATTCAACAAGTACTGATGTTTTACTATGTGTCAGGAACTTTTCTTGATTCTTTTTTTTTTATTTTTGGTGGGACCAGGGATTGAACTCAGGTCCTTGAACTTGCCAGAGAAGCACTTATTCCACTGAGCCATCTCCTCGGCCCCAGGAACTTTTCTTGCCTATGGTCACAAAGACAAAAAACTCAATTATGTTCTCAAGGATAGTATCTTAGTGAAGAGAGCTAGAAGTTCTTGAGGAGACAGACCTGAATAAATTGTTACAATCTAATAAAATGACAACTCTACTCAACAGGCAGTGAGAGAACGAAGAAAACCATGACCCTAAGGTGGTGCTTATTCAGGGTATTCTAGGAGCTCAGCTGAAGGCAGCCTATTCTTTTCAGATACTCTAAAAATTCTTGGAAACCCTACTGTCTGATATCATTTCATTTTTTTTTTTTCTTGAGATGTACAATTGGATTGATGGCACTATCACTAGAAGTATAACACCACTGGGATATCCAAACAGGTGCTCAAACACACATTTCTTAAAAGAGGCTTTCATGGAGAAATTGAAGAAAGAACATAAAGATCATTGATAGGTATTGATTGGTGGGTGGTCCCTTACCACCCATGATGACAAATGTTTACTCCTCAAGGAAATGCATTGGAATGCTAAGGAGCTAGTGGGATTATTGTACAAACAAACTAAACCTGATGTACTTAAAAATAAACAAATATTTATTTATAAATTTTTATTTATTTAGTACAGGATCTCACTACACAGCTGAGACTTGTAGTGATCCTTCTGTCTCAGCCTCCCTTGATTACAGGCATATGCTACCACATCCAGTTTTGATGTTTGTCACGATGTTCCCGGGGTTCCAGCAGGCATAGCATGCAGTGCCTGGGGTCAAACTCAGGTCCTTGTGCTTGCTAGGCAGGTGCTTACACTGCTGAGCTTTCTCCCCACTCCCAATAAATAGCTATTTAATGAGCTCTTTTTTTTTTAAGCTCAGGCCTATCTCCCTAGACCCTTATACTTCTGGTAGTATTAAAATAGATTGTGTTGATTCATCGCAGCTGGCCATCACTTGTTGAAAAAGCTTGCCCTTGCCAAAGACATTGTTAAGGAATTTACATTATTCCAAAGAAAGCGGGCCGGGGATATGGCTCAGTGGAATAAGCGCTTCCCCGACAAGTATAAGGGCCTGAGTTCAATCCCCGGTTCCCCAAAAGTACGAAGAGAGTGTTCGAGGAGTTTGGCATTTGTAGACACTGAGTCGTGATGTGTCGAAGATGCCTGGTGGAAGCCGAAGCTGCACTTCTGCATTCCCTCTCCCAACAGCCAGCTCCTCAAATGAGAGCTGCACCCTGACCAGCACCCAGGCCTGCCCCAACTGTCCAGACTCCAGTGATGGCCCCCACCTTCCGCTGTGGGCTCACCTGCTGCACCCCAGCAACCTAGTCTGATGGCCTCGAAGGCCACCACTGGAGCAGGTGTGGCTGTGGGCTCTGCAGTGGGGCATATCCTGGGCCACGCCATCACAGATGGCTTCAGCGGAGACAGCAGCGGTGAGTCCTCCAAGCCAGACTTCACTTATCAGGCCTATCAGGGGGCCCTGTGCAGGATGGCAGATGGCCTCTAAGCAGGAAGTTCACACTGAAGAACTGGAAAGTTGACCTGACCAAGTTACTGCAGCATAAACATTACTAATGCGAGAAGTGTAAAACCATTCAGTTCCACCTCTCTGTAGCCTGAGCACTTCAGAACAGCGTGGAAGGTATTCCACCACACAGATGGGCTATGCTTGGACACGTGTGGCCTCCTTAAGCCAGCTGTTTTGATTTTATTAATTTGAATAAAGTGATTGGTGGTTTTCATAAAAAAAAAGTAAGAAGAGAGTCAGTGCTCTTAATTCATTACTTCAGGAATGATCTATAGAAAGTACATTTCCACGTGCAATTAAAAAAATTTTTTTCGGATGACTGTGTAGAGCTTACTCAATAGAAAGCAGAGGATGAATGCATGGAGCATATTTCAGAAGTTTGATTCTTTAAGCGTACTTGCCATCTATCAGAGAATTTTTGTTGAATGTGTTGCATATTGGCTGTCCTACTTCAAGTTGTCAGAGAGAGAGAGAGAAAGAGAAAAGAGAGACAGAGACAGAGACAGAGAGAGAGAGAGCTCTGTGGTTCTGCAGGACCAAGAGCTGCTGAAGGAAAGCAGCTGCTTCTCTGGAAATATCAAGTTTGTGTGAGCCCATGTGTGTTCCTATGTGTGCTGCAGGCTTGTGGGGCTACTGCGTTCATAAGTCAGTATTTATTTATTTAAGTTAAATATACTTTTCTAGTTCAAAAAATAACCAAGAAACATAGCTGTTAAGTGCACAGATGGCCCCCACTTAGGATGGTTTAGTTAATGCTTTTTTTTTTCTTGACTTTATGACAGTGAAAAAGCAATATACATTCAGTAGAAGTTGTAATTCGGATTTTGAAGTTTGCTCTTTCCTCGGGCTAATGATACTGTGTTTGGTACAACCCTATTTCGTGATGCTAGGCAGCAGCAGGGAATCGCAGCTCCCAGCAAGCCCTGCAATAACAACAGGAAGCAGCTGATAATCTACAGCACACTGTTGCTGAGCTGTGGTGGTCAATATGTTAGGTGTATTACATGTATTTTTGACTTACGATAGTTTTAGTTTTATTATGGGCTGATCAAGATGGAGCCCCACTGTAAGTCAGAGAGCATCTGTATATACTTCTGGGTCAGTCCCAAGCCCAGTCTACCAAAGAATGGAGAACACCTTACTATCTACCCTTATCTTAGTGGAGCCACAGTAAGGACATTGGACAGGAGTGCAGGAGGTGCCCTGGTCATGCAGTGTGGGGAAAACCCTTCATGCCCTCTGGAGGATGGGGGAAGCCAATAGGTATGGTGAATCTATGGGTCCTAGAGCTTCATTCCTGACGGGCCTTTCTTCCATTATCCAGTGTTTCTTAATTTCCTGGCCCAGAGAGGTATCCACTCTCCACTAACACTAGTTATTTGGGAGCTTTTATTCTGCCTTACCCCTTCAGGCCTCTTTTCTCAATGCTTTCTCTTATTTTGCATCATATTTCTTATTTCATTCACTTCAGAAAGACATGCCTAGACACACTCTAGCTCTACAATGGACATTTAAAATTTTTTATTTCATCCCATTTTTTTGAAAGCCATATCAATTTTGTATTTCTTGGATCAAGTGGAATTGGATTCAGAAAGCTGCCAGGTATCAGCCTCTCTTCCCAATGCTTTGTCTTTGTCTCCCATTCCTGCCCTAGATTTACTTCATGTTGCAAGCTTTCACTTGGATGCTTCCCCTCTGCCACGGCGTGTGTACTGTTTTCTTCTCATTGCCTCTACCTCCGACTTCCCCAGGATCTTCCCAGAACAGTGCAGGTAACAAATACTTCTGTGTCAATGGTCTTATTTGGTATTTGTTGCCAATGTACATTGAGATAAAGGTTTTGGAACCTTTGAAGGTAGATCAGGGAGAAAGGGAAGGGCTACTTCTTAAGCAAACAAAAGACTCTAGTGAAGATGAAGAGCAATGAAAAGCTCAAGACACATCAAGAGGCAAAATTGATCTTGGAGATCAACTGGCAAGGAGGTAGAATACTAGAGGGCCTTGGATTTCTAGTTTGTAAAAGTGAAAAATGCAGTGTATGGTGACACAGAGAATGCTAGGAGAATCACACTTCTGGTCCAGTGGAGGAAGTGGGGGTACTCATGAGTTTTTCTTAAGATGTTATAAGTTTTAAATGTCTAAATATGATTACAAATAACTCCTTGGTTAGAAAATTCTAGAACGAAGAAGAGTTCTGAGCTAGAATGATGTCAGTGGATAATTCATGCAAAGACAGGAAAGAAACGTCTGGATTTGATGAGATTTAATGGATAAAGAACGGTGTTATAAGAGAGTTTTGGGAAACCAAGTTTTGTTCCAGCATTCACTTTCTTTTTTATTATGATTGGCATTTCCTGTGAGAGGGGCATGCTGTCTTGTCCCATTCACTTGGCCGTGTGACTTGTTTTGGTGAATGAAGTATCAGCATTTGTCACAGGAGCAGATGTTTGAAATGTGCTCTTCTGCGCTCTTCCTTTTTGCTTTGAAAAACACATGATTTAACTTAGAAAACTGCTGGTTCTTAGAATGAGCAAACCTGGGATCCAATTCAAGACTTGAGGTCAAGTGCAGTTAAACCTAGCTTACATCAGCCTACTATGACTCACAGGTATCTAAGTGAAAGATAAATACCTACCTTTGTAAGCCACTCAGATGTCAAGATTTGTTGTTGTGAAGGGCTGTTGTGATAGTAGCTGACTGGAACAAATGTGTATGGTCTAATAGTAAGGAGCACCATTTAAGGTTCTCACAGGACTGAATGCAGATTAAAAGCAAGATTGACATCTGACAGATAATTGTATTAGTGAAATCCAGTGTAAGAACTTGATCAAATACTTGGAGAACATGTGAATACATGGATACAGCTTAACTTAGTCACAATTGTTTAACTATCATGAGTGTCTGTGAGTTACATATATATTATAACTATTCTTCTTCCAAGCAGGATGTCTTTAAATAATGTGAAGAGGTTCAGACCAAACAGCCAAGATCAACAACTGTATCCCTTCTTTTTCCCTGAGTACATTTTTATTATGTGTTGTAAAGAAATGCTTAAGAAAATTGATGTTCTATCTAAATCCTACGCGAATATTTTAGGCTATGTTTTATTGTTGTTGTTGAAGTACATTTCAGGGAACAAATTTTAAAATTAAAAAAAAAGAAAGATATTAGTGGCAGTAAACATCCCTGTAAATAGTATGTCAAGGGAATAAAGGCAATCAAAGTGGATCTTTTGGCTACTAACATTTTCATAAAAACCTTGATTAGTTATGAGGTAATTATGAGAGCTGAGGAGTTAGAACCCAGCAAAGAAAAATAGCTTCTTTAGCTTAACAGCTGTGGAATCTTGGGGTAATTGCTAGAATATTCCTTCTCAGGAAATCTAAAGCTTGCTTTTTATGTCACAGTAAAATGTAAATGCTTGATCTGAAATATATACATTTTAACTTTATCTTATTTGCAATTTTTTTCTTCAGTGTAATTCTAAATTATAACTGAGAGGAGAAAAATTCGGCACCTGGATTTGTAAGTTTTCTCCACTAAAAAAAGATAGGAAAACTCATAGGAAAAGCAGAAAGGAGGCTGCACTGAAAACATTTCAGTGTCAAGCTTGGATTGGTAGCGAAAGTGTGATTTTTTTCCTCCAAAGGTCGCCATGCTAACTGCTCCGAAGTAATAGTGTGTGTGTGTGTGTGTGTGTGTGTGTGCCCACTACATCCAGCGTCATGTTAGATGACACTTTACCTACTTTGACCACAGTGTGATATTTTAAAGTATAAACATGATCAAAAAGAAGAGAAGCTTCAAAAGTTGAGAAACAACAATATTCCACTCTCGCAACCTTTTCATTCTCTCTGGCCGCCGGCTGCCTGGTCCATTTCCCAGCAGGCACCAGAAACAACACCCCATTCCGCACACCACCGACGCCCGGAAGGACAGGCACCATCGTTTCTGGGGAAGGAACTGCCAGAATCACAACCTGCGCTGGAGTGGGTGATTGCCACATCGCCAATCAGCTACCCATGCAAATCTGCCTTCCTATTGCTCATCCCATCGCGTACTGGGGGTAACGCCCTAGTGCAGAACCGAGTTTTGCTTACCCTCCTTTCTGCCTTCTTTATTGCACCCAGCTTCCCTTTTATTCTGTGGGGGGTGTGTGTCTCTTCGCTTCATTGAGAGTTCAAGATAGCGCATGAGCAAGGTTAAAGAAGCAAACAGTACAGAATGTGTCTCTCTACCCGCGTTCTTCACCCCTGTTCCCAATTCTTAGACTTCCATGGCAAAAGAGTTTGATAGAAGACATGGGTGTGTGTTTGAGAGACATAAAGAGACAGAGAAGGCTATCACACAACAACAACAAAAGCACACAGACACACACACACACACACACACACACACACACACACAAACAAACAAACAACAAAACCAAACCAAACCCCCACAAGCCATCTGCTGTTTAGGTGGCCAAAAGAGTGGCTGGTTAAAAATCTTTCAGATTAAGCTCATTCCAGACATTCACAGTATAACCAAACAACAAGAAACACTAGTATCCAGCCAACCGCAGACCCTGCCAGCTCTGACTTAGTGCAATTTTATGGTGATTAACTCAAAGACAGGAGGTGAGGAGTTCATGTGAAAGGAAAACAAATGAGAAATCCCTTTCATTTATGCACCTTTAAAATATCTTTTATCAATTATTTTAGATAATAAATTAGACAACAAATTCGTATACATTTGGGATAACTTTGTCCTAAGGAAACATTTCTTGGGTCTTGCCTTTCCTTCTTAATTTTAAAGGTTTGTAGGAAGTTTTGAAGGGAATAGAAACCTTCCTCAGGAGTTATTTTTCCTAGAATATTAGAAGCATCTCTAATAGATAGGCTATGTCATCAGCACAAATATTTGCACCCCTTCTGTCCCATACAAACTAGCTTAGGAATTCGTAGTTCTATTATATGACAATTTTAAATAGATAGAAAATTTGCTCACCAAGTGAACAATAATTAACAAAATCTGTAAATTTCCATTTCACTTGGTAATTGATAGCTCAAAGGAAATTGAGAATCCATGACTAATAGTTACAGCAGTGAATGGCTTGCTTAGAAGAGTGGTGTGGATGAAAATACTAGTTTAGAAATCTTTAGATATTTTTTCTTCCTTTCCCCATGGCATTCTGCATTAAAAAAAAAAAAAAAAAAGAAAGATAGCTTTTTGTTTTATGCATTTACTACAGGGTCTACAGGGTCTTACTACACAAATCAGACTTGGAGTGATCCTCTTGTTTTTAGCCTCCCAAGTGCTGGGATTACAGTTGTTCAGTCTCAATGCCACCTCAGCATGCCCCCACGGGCAGGGCCAGCACCACACACCAGGGTTCAAACTCTAGTCTCTGCATCTGCCTAAGCAGGCGCTTTAATCTGCCAAGCTATCTTGCTGGCCCACACCCTCTGTTAATGAAGAAATATACTCCCAGCATTCTCTTTTTAGCTGCACATTAAAGTCTCTGTGGTTTTTCTCAGGATATCTTTTCTTGGATTTGCCAGGAAATTCTATAGAATGGGCTAGAATATGGGCTCTGAAAACACCCCATCCTCCACAAGACCTGACTGGCCATAGGGCTTCTGTAAACCCTGCAAACTGAAACATAGATGAAAAGTAATAGGATTGTTAAGAAGACAAAATGGAGTTTTGCCTAAAATATAAAAGAGAGAAAACCAAAAACTAAAAACAAATTGTCAAACTATATGACCTTAAATTAATCAATGTTGAGTTATTTTCAGGGGTTATCCTATTTCTCAAACTGAAGTAGGAAAAATTATCTACCTATCTATCCAGATATATCTATATACCTATATCTACATATTTTTTGAGTCTATAAAAAGTTGAGTATAGACAAATAAAGAAAAAGACAAGAAAAAAGAAAACAAAAGGATATGAATTATACCAAAGAACCAGTGTATATGTATATACATATTGTATTACTGATTAGATACCATCAGTAATATCCTTAGCATTTCAATGAATCTTTACATTATTGCAAACACAGATTCAAAGCCAAAGAGATGATTGATTCTTGGCTTTATTGGCCTGAAAATTTAAGTTCCAGTGCCAGAATGTACATATCAAGGCGTTACACATACCTAAGTTGATTTCTTTTCACACACATGTTGTCCAGAATAGTATAATTTATTAATTTCATAAAATCAATCAATAAATATCTTTTTCGTTGCTGTAGGCAAAGCCTATTAGCCCTGCCCTCAATGCCAGTGAGCTAAATTGATAATTCCAGCAGATTATTCTGGAGTGGTGTGTAAGTCTTTGAGGGATGCTTCTAGCATTTGGTGGGATGGATTGTGTCACAGCTAAAAAAAACAGATACCTGAGCTCATTCTAACTGGAGGATCAAGGGTCAGCAGAGTTCAGGGAGAGGAGAGAGGTTGTGGAAAGGATAAAATGAGCAGAGATAAAGAAAAGGGAGATAGGCTTCAGCTGAAGATGGAGCCAACAAACAAAGAGGTTTGAGTAAAGATGAGAGTTGTGCAAGTATTTTCAGGTTGGCTAGAAAGGTTGGAAAGGTAGGAAAGGTGAAAAGTACAGACAGAAGGGGCAAGTCTGTAGAAGAGGGGACAGAGATTTTAGAAGGAAGAATGCCAAGGATTCTGGCGTGAGCGTAAAGTCAGTGAGATTAGATGTATTATTATTATTATTATTATTATTTTATTTTATTTTTTTGGTGGAACCAGGGATTGAACTCAGGCCCTTGTGCTTGCCAAGGAAGCATTTATTCTACTGAGCCATCTCCCTGGTCCCTAGATGCGGGAAAAACGCTGATTATTGTCCATGACTACACTCTGTTTACAAAAGAAATCTTTCATTAAACACTGGAATAAAAAGACAAACATGTACCAAAAATTTTTTTTGAATGAAAAAAAAAAAATTAGGGCAATAAAAGACCAGTGAAATGAATTTTGTAGTTAACTACCTATTCATTCACTCTTTGGAAGAATGGTGGATTAACTAATGGTCAATTCGTAACACCCAGCTGAACTAAATCAGCTGATGGCTGGGTGGTGTGGAAGGTCCACCTGAGGGCTATTGACAGCAGCATAAAAGTAGAACTGGAAGGGAAGACGGCACGCTGCTGATTCTCCTGAGAAGCTCATGCTGGTTCTCCTGATAAAAGCTTAACTATTCTCATCACTGAAGGAGCTCAGGACCTCACTGTCACAAGGGTGGCTGTGGCACTTTTAGAGGGAGCTCTGGACCTTTGAGTGTCACTTGCTGACTCCCGTGCAGATCCCTCAGCCTGCTGGCACACATCCTCCACCCCACTGATGCAGACTTCATAGCTTCCACCACTGCCTTTGGGTATTTCCCAGCACAGATCTTTGATACAAACTTGCATGAGATATTACTGTGGGTTCTGGGCTTCTAGATGGTCTCATGGAGGACATTGCCATGGGCTCTAGGTCTTCAGGTGGACTAAGGCAGGACATTGTCATGGAATCCAGGCCCTCATCTGACTCTTTGGGTCTCTAGTGTGTGGATAGATCTCTGGCACTCTTCTACACTTGACTCTTTGAATGAAATAATCCCATAAGTTATGTCTTCTGTATTAAATCTATTCCCTTGTAAACTTTGACTACAGCAGAAAGATTTGCTCTGTGTGGGTGGCAGCTGGCTGAAATCATTTTACACTAAAAAAACCCCTCAGTTCTTTAAAAAGTCATGTATACACAAGGCAGGGACACTCTTTATATTATCAAATATTTTATTTCCTGGGAGGTTGTCATTTTTCATACTTTTTATTTCTCACTTTTATGAATTGTCAGTTTTGTCATCTGAAAGAAGGCTTTTCATGAAACCCCTTCAAAAAACTAGAAAAAAAAATTGTCTGGGATCAAGAGAATTTGAGATGCTCTGATCTAGGGCGACTGACTGGGAGACGCAGGACAGAAATAACAAAGCCAGAAAAGGAGATGCATGGAAATGCAGATGCTAGTACATGAAAGGGTCTGCTATGGCTTCTGGCGGGTTGATATCAGCTGAATGAATCCGATGTGTAATTTCTCCACGATATACTCATCTTCTATCAGCTTGATCACTTCTAGATAGAGAAAGCGCACTGCCTCTTGAGGCTGTAGGTTTCACTGTGAGTCCCCCAAACTATCTTTCTATGAAGAGGGAAAGATAACTAGGACTTACAGGGAGCTGGATATATTTCTAAGAACCTCATATATATTCATTTATTTAGTGCTCAAAGAAAGACTGGAAGAAGTTATCTCTATCTTACAGTCAAGGCAAATAATGGTCAAGGAGGTTAGATGAGTGTATCAGTGTCACACAGCTAGTCAAATACAAAAGCCATAGGACCATAAATTCTAGCTGTAGGGCCCACACACTTAACCACATTCATGTTCTTCTACTCACTGCCTGAAAGACTCAAGCCTTTCTTCAACCCTTGTTGGATCCAGAAGGTCACAGTCTTTTCCATTCAGTTTCTTTCCTTCTTTTGTCTCTCAACAACACATTTGCCATTGCAGTAGTGTTTGTTTAGATTTTGGTGAAGCAGAATAAGGAATGGTTTTTTTTTTAAAAAAAAAAAAAAAAAGCATGCAGAGCAATTAAGAGCCAACACTGTTGGAGAGGATAGGGAAAGTTTAGAGACTGCCACTGGGGATTATACACTTTATTTCCCTTAAGAAATATAAGGGAAGACACTGGATTATTTTTACATTTCTTTTTCCTAGCTGAACCATGTTCCTTGATTATTGCACCAACCTAAAATTAGGCCACATGTCATAGATTTAGTGGGTTACATGTTTCTAAGAGATCTTACTTGTTGTTCCTGTGAAGTGCATGTGGAGCTGTCTGGTCGACATATACACTTGAAAGTATTTGAGGATATCTATAATATTTCTCTTAATTTTTTTTCTCTTTCCTTGGTTAAATATTTCTAATCCTATTAGGTTTCTTTCTTTCTTTCTTTCTAAGAAGCTTATTCCATCTACTTGAAGTCACTGGATTTTTCAGGGCACACTGTACATAGTAGAAAATATTCTTAAAATTATCTTCTTAGTATATTTATAACATATTCCTCATAGGAGTACATGTGCATATAGATTTACTGCCCTTTCCTGGCCTTTCCCCGTCTTTCCCTACCCTCAGATCCTCCTTCCCATTCTCTTTCTACTATTCTTCTCTTTAAATCACCTAGACTTTGGGGTTTCTCATTGAAGAGAAATCATGAGATAGTATTCTGTTTCTACTTTGTTTTACTTGGCCTTGTGGACTCAAGGTGCACCCCTTTCCTACAAATTGTCCTTCTTCACCCTGAAAAGTACTTGACAGTACACATATGTCACGTTTTCTTTTTGCCCCCATCTGTTGCTGGGCATATAGAAAAATCTTCTTCTTCTTCTTCTTCTTCTTCTTCTTCTTCTTCTTCTTCTTCTTATTATTATTATTATTATTATTATTATTATTATTATTATTATTTTTGTATATAGTACAGGGTCTCACTACACAGATCAGACAATCAGACTGCTAGTGACCCTCCTGTTTTTCAGCCTCTTAAGAACTGGGATTATAGGCATGCACCACCACACCCAGTCTCAATTGTCCTCTCAGCACACTCTGGCGGTGGGGATGGCATGGCTTTTGGTTCCAGGGATCGAACCCCGGTACCTGTATCTGCCTAAGCAGGTGCTTTAATCCATTGAGCTATCTGGACGGCCGTATATAAAACATTTTAATGTGAGAAAAATTCAGATGTTTAGACAGGAAGGTGTATATACATACACAAAATAAACTGACCATGCTAGAAATGCATACTTTATTAGATTTTGACATGAAGCCAGTATCATAATTAAGATGAATATATCATCTTTGCGACACTTTTGGGTCACTTATGGTTTTTGTCACTTTTCCCCTTTCTTTTTCCTTTTCCAAGACACCAGTAGCCACTGTTCCTACTTTCTATCACTATAAATTAGTTTTGATTTTCTCAAGGTTTGCATAAATCATATCGTATACCATATGCTACTTGTTCAAATGATGAGTAAAATCTGGATTCTTTTATTTAGAATCATTATTTGAAATATAACCATATTGTTGGGTACACCAGTAGTTTATTCTTTCATATTACTGAAAATGTTTCATCTTAGAAATATCAGCATGTTTTTATGTAGACAACTAACAGACAGTTGTTTGTCAAATTTTGGATACTATAAACAAAGCTTTTATTTTATGTGTACAGAATGCATATATGTAAAATTTAACTCTTGGATAAATAACGAGGATTGGAATGATTATATCATTTGCCAAAACTGGAAGTTTCACTAAAGAGATCTCTAGCAAACAAAATGTTTTCCAATGAGGTTGCACTATTTTAAAGTCTCATTAGCCACCTATGAGGGCTCCATTTCCTCTGCAGGAGGAAACATTAACATTTGATAGGCTCCCTAGTTTTCATTTTATGCATTACAATAGTTGCTTAGTAAGATTTCAATTTGTGGTTTCAATTTATATTTTTGTAATGTCCAGTGATGTTGAGTGTTTTTCAGTGTGCTTATTGACCATTTGCTTCCTTTCTTTTGTGAAAATCTGTTTTGCTCATCTTTTTATGATTCATTCTTTGCTTTGAGATTTCCTTTTATTCTCTTGATGCAGTTCCTTTACCAGGCATAAGATCTGAAAAATTCTCTCTCTCAATTTGTGTCTGATCTTCTTTTTCTCTGAGCAGTCTTTCAAAGGAACTTTTAATTTTCATGGACTAATGAATTATTTTAGGAGGTGTCATGCTTCTAGTGCTGTTATCTATGAAGTTGTTGCCCAACCCAAGTTCGCAAAGAAATTCTGTTAGGATTTCTCCTAAAAGCTTTACAGGTTAAATTATAAATTCAGATATGCAATCAGTTTAATCTAAATTTTTAGACTTTATTTATTATTATTGTTATTATTATTTGTATGTTTAGGGAAGGGTCTACAGGTTGTTCAGGGTCTCACTAATAGATTGGACTTGGAGTGATCCACTTGTTAACAGCCTCCCAAGAGCTGAGATTACAGGTGTACATCACCACGCCCAGTCTCAATTGCATCTCAGGGAGCCCCCAGGACAACCTGGGGGATGGAATCCTGGGCCCCCTTGCCTGCTTGCAGGCGCTTTAATCCGCTGAACTACTTGGTCAGCCCTTAAATTTTTAGACTTTTAGATAAGGTGGAATTGAATATTTTCATATAGTTATCCAATTGTTTCAATGCCATTTATTGAAAGAATATATTTTTTCATATATGTGTAGATCTATTTCTTATGTCTATTCTATCTCACTGATTTATTTGTGCATCCTTATCTATTATTTTGATTACTATTATTACTATGTCTGGACTACATGTACAATTAGACAAGCTTTGCCTTGTTTAGCTGTCTTACTTTGGTTAATGCATAGGTACTTTGCATTATCCGATGAATTTTTGGAATCATGTCAATTTCCACAAAATGACCACAGTGAAATTTGATTGGGATTGAATAGAATCCAAGGACCAATTTGGGGGAGAACTGACACCCCAGTGGAAGATTATTACCTCTTCATTTACTGGGGTCTTCTTTAATTTCCTGTAGCAATGTTTTTTTGAGAAATCTGAGTATTCACCTTATCTATTGTCAGATTTATTCCTAAATACTTAGTGTTTCTACATAATTTTAATTGGTATTTAAAATTTTCAAATTACAATATTTCTTTATCAGTTTGTAAAAATACTTTGTGTTTTACTCTTGCAACCTTGATGCTATGGACTGAATGTTTGTACCTAGCCCACCTCTCTTTACATGTTGAAATCCTAATAATAAAGTCGAGATGAGGCTGCGGGGTCTTTGGAAGGCGATTAGATCCTGAGGCTGGAAGCCTCATCAAAGCAATTAGTGTTCTTACAAGAGGAGCCTGAGATAACCTGACTGCTCTACCAAGTGCAGATATTTTGAGAAAGAGCCTTCTGTGAGTCAGAAAGGAGACCCTCATCAGACCCTGAGGATGCTGTTTCCCCGATCTTGGACTTCTCAGCTCCACACCTGTAAGAAATAAATTTCTGTTGTTTACGAATTACTCAATTTATGGTGGTGTTTTTCCTAGCAACCTGCATGGACTAGGACACCTGCCTAAGCCATCAGCTCTTGCAAATTCTTTGTAGCTTCCAATGTAGTATTTGTACTATTGTGTTGCTTGACATTATAATTTTACTGATTTTCTTTTTTCCAATATGAGTGTTTTCTTAATTTTCCTTTTTTTTTTTTTTGCAGAACCAGGGGTTGAACTCAGGCCCTTGTGCTTGCCAGGGAAGTGCTTATTCTACTACTGAGTCATGTCCATGGACCTAAGTTTTCTTTTCCTTCTTTCACTAGAAACTTTTAAGACAGTATTAAATAGACATAAGTTCAGATATCCATTATTTTTTTTTAAAATTGTAATATGTACCAGTACTTTGATTAAATAATGAACATTTTGTACATATTTGATGTCTAATATCATAAATGTAAACCATCACTTTCAACAGAAATTAAAGGTGATAGTAGTGGCAATGTGACAGAGCTATTTCTCACTTTATTCACCCCATAGCTATGTATGTGGTACATGATTAAGGCAATAAGAGAAAAACACTTGTGCTCTGGCTCTTTCTCTACCTCAACTTCCACCTTTCCCTAGACAAGAAATGTGGGAAAAGCCTGGTATATTCTGAGCCCATTTGCTTTGTTTCTTTTTTGTTTGTTTTTTAATGTATTTGCTATAGGGTCTCACTAGGCAGCTTGGACTTGTAGTAATCCTCCTGTTTTTAGCTTCCCCAGAACTGGGATTATAGGCAGGTGCCACCACGCTGTCTCTGTGGCCTGCTCAACGTGCCTGGGGGCGGGGCCGGAGCAGCATGTGGTTCTGGGTATCCAAGCCTGGTCCCTGCACTTGCCTAAGTAGGAACTTAGTCCACTGAGCTACGTTGCTGGCCCTCAGATATCCATGCTTTTCTTCATTTAAAATATAGCTGGCCCCGCCCCAGGAGAGCCCTGAGAGGGCGATTGGGACTGGGTGTGATGGCGTGTGCCTGTAATCCAAGCTCTGGGCGGCTGAACATGGGCAGATCACCATGAGTCCGATCTATGAAGTGAGACCCTGTAGATCCTGTCTTAAAATAAAATTATATATATATAATAAAATTGTTTATATATATATATATATATATATATATATATATATATATATATAATCATCCATCACCATATTTGTACATTTCTATAGATTTTCCCTCTGGAAAAAAAAAATTTCAGTCTCATTTGATGAGATTTTGTCAGACATGTATGTATGATTTTGTCAAATCTGTTTTCTGTTTCTATTGAAATGATCATATGGTTTTTATTTTTCAGTGTGTTGATAAGATAAATTAAATTGATTGATTTTAAATATTACATCAAAATCACTTACCAGCATTGCTTTACTGGAATAAACTTTATTGTTTCATGATACATTATACTTTCTATACATTGTTGGTCTTTATTTCATATTTTTTAAAGCATTTTTCCTCAGTTTTCTTCATGAGGGATATAGGAATAAAATTTTCTTGTCTTATAGTCTTTTTGATGAAACCAAGGTGATACTAATCTTATAGGTTGGGAGATAACTTTCTTTTCATATTTGGTTTTGAAGAATTTGTTAGGAATTGTAATACCTTTCTTAAATTTTAGAAGAATTTTCCAGGGAAACCAGATGGGAATGAAATTTTCTTTGTGAGAGTTTTGCTATTACAAACTAATTTAAACCTCTTTAACAAGGTTTACTCAGTTTGCCTATTTCTTCAGTAAGTTCTGATTATTTATATATTCCAAGAAATATCTATTTAATCTAAGTAAATTTATTAATAGAAAGTTCATGTTATTTACTTCTTTTTCATTTGTTATGTATAGAATTTAGATTATTTTCACTCCTGCTAGTTTTCATACTCATAATTTATGTTTATTCGGTAAGTCTGGTTAATGATTAATCACTTTTATAGATTTTTCTCAAATAGACAGCTTTCTTTATTAATTTTTCACTAAAATTAATCCATATATTTATTTTATTTACTTTGGATTTAATTTGCTCTTCTTTATCTAGTTCTGGAGAAAGCAGATGTTTTATTTAAAGGACTATGTGGGAGTAGTTTAGATTTTGTGAGCCATAAAATCTCTACCTAACTATTCAGCTTTAACACTGTAATAAGTATGTTTATCATAGAATATAAAGAAACGAGCATGATTATGTACCAATAAAACTTTATCTATGACACCCAATCTGATTTGGCCCAAAGACCACTCTTTGATGAATGTAGATTTTCAATAAGGCTGATTTCATTCATTTGAAACTTTTTGTTCTGACACGGATATTTGGTGCTATGAGCTTCTGCATGGAAGATTATTCTTGTGGCATTCTACAGGTTTTGATGCTTTTAATTTAACTTACAATAGTTTTCAATTTGATTTTTGAATTCTTTGAGTTTTGGATTACATAAAAATAAATGTATTTAGTGTTTAAAGATTCCCCTAAATTCATGGAATACCCATCTCTGATAAAACTAAACAAAAATAGGGGACATAAATGAAGGACCATTTTGTATCTGTATATACAAAATAGGATAGATATACAGCTACTTTCTCTTAATTCAATGAGAAGAAAGATTTGTACTAATAGTGTTTGGAGGTGAATAATTATGATGAAGACAACAATATGCAATGTATTAATTATTGAAACTGTCCTATAACCTGTTTTGAAACTGTCTCATTGCTATTTTTTCTCAATAAAATTAATTAAAAAAGAAAAAAAAATAAAGATCTCCCTGGTATTGATTTCTACTTTTATCTTCTATAGTCAGAAAACACTTTTTATGACCTAAATTTTTCTAAAATTATTGACTGATTTTATCATTTTAAGGCCCCAAATGTGATCTATTTTGATGAGTGCTTCAAGTGTATTTGAAATGAATGTGCATTCTCCTGTTTTGTGGTGGATTATTTTATAGATGTCAGATTAATTTCACTGTTAGTGATTTCAGGTATTTGGTAGATCATTTTTTTCTACTTGTATCAAACACTGAAAGATGACTTAGAATCTCTGTAATTGAAGACTTGCCTTTTCCTTTTGAGACTTGTATTAGGTTTTCTTTCCTTTATTTTGAAGTCAGCTATAAGACACATAAATGCTCAACATTCGCCTGTACAACTAATAGTCAGAAGGCTGTGATAGGAAGAGCTTGATTAATTCAAGACCAGCCTGGGCTACATAGTGAGTTCAAGACCAGCCTGGACTACATAGAGAGACTTTGTCTTAAAAACAAAAGCAAAAAACAAACAAAAGGTTTAAAATTGTTATATGTTCTGGATTAATTCATTCCTAACCTTAGAAACATTTTTTGTTTTGTTTTGTTTTACAATAATGTAGCCAAGATAATTTACTGTTTGATAAGTTTTAGAATATTATATATTTTTCTATTTATACTATAAAATCTTTGTGGTTTTATATTTATGGTACAATTTGGAAAAACTTGTCTTAAGTTGGGGTGTTTATGTATTTATACTTAACCTAATTATTGATATTCTTGAGTTTATGATTACCTTGTTCCATATTTTCTATTTTGATATCTGTTCTTAGATTCTTTTTACTTTTTTATATCTTTAATGTTAGTATTTTAAGACATCTTCTTTGTTAGCTTATTAATTAAAATAGCTTATTAAAATAGTTGCTTAATGGCTTACAGTATGTACTTTAACTAACTACCCTAGCTTTGTAGTTTTATGCTATTTAATGAATGATACACAGATTGTAAATTGGTGTTCTTTCATTTCTTTTTTTGGCCTCCATACCATAATTGTTAGACAATGTATGTTTACACTTGTTTTTAGCTTCATAGTACAATAACATTTTTCATTAAACAATTAACTGTCCTTTAAAATTTTTAAACAATATATGAAACATCTTGAATGTAGTGGTCATCTCTGGTGTTCTCAATCCCTTTATTCATTTATATTTGTATGAAACCGTATTTATTTCCATCTGATTAATTATTTATGTATCACCTAGAGGATTTTCTTAAATATTTTTGTAGTGTGCTTTTTCTGTCACAAAATTCAGGTTTTTTTTTTTTTTTTTTTTTTTTTTTTTTTTTTTTTTTTTTTTTTTTTTTTTTTTTTTTTTTTTTTTTTTTTTTTTTTTTTTTTTT
>PVKA01000566.1:0-55808 GCA_004027165.1 Ctenomys sociabilis | reverse complement strand
CTGGCTCAGTGCCCCCTGGGAGTGGGCCAGCATGGCATGCGGGACGGGGGACTGTACCTTGGTCCCTGAACTTGCCAAAGCAGGTGCTTAGTCCACTGAGCTACCTTGCCAGCCCTACAAAATTCAGTTTTTATTGGTCTGGAAAAGCCTTTATTTCATTGTTTTTGTAAAGTTTTCTTCTTTTTCTAGTAAAAATTTTGGGATAACAGTCCTTCTTGTAATCTCCTCAAATAATAGAAGGATTTTTCTTTACTATCTTCTTCTTCACACTATTTCTAATGAGGAGTACTTTGCTCCTCTTGCAGTAACATGCCTGTTTTCCCTTCAGTTGTTTTTAAGTTTGCTCCTTTATAACTGGTTTTGAAGATGATTTTTAAAAGTGCTGCATGAGGTGGGGCACCTGTAATCCTGCACTTGGGAGGATGTAAACAGGAGAATCCCTACCAGTCCGATCTAGTAGTGAGACCCTGAACACCCTGTAGACCCTTCCTTTAAAAATACAAAAAAAAAAAAAGAAGA
The DNA here is from genome assembly GCA_004027165.1 of Ctenomys sociabilis. Classification (NCBI taxonomy): domain Eukaryota; kingdom Metazoa; phylum Chordata; class Mammalia; order Rodentia; family Ctenomyidae; genus Ctenomys; species Ctenomys sociabilis. The sequence continues at coordinate 55,289 of PVKA01000566.1, read as the reverse complement.
AAAGAAATATTTTAAGTCTTCATTTCTTCAAATACCTTTTTCCATCCCTTGCTTTGAGGACTTCAATTATGAGTAAACTGGGCCAGTGGAAGCTGCCTCAAAAATGTTTCTTATTTTTAAATTATCTTCTTTCTCTGTGATGCATTTTGAAGTTTTCTTTGCCATTTCTTCAAGTTTGCCAGTCCCCTCTCCTGGAATATCTGATCTGTTATGAATGTCAGCCATTACATTTTAAAATCTAAAAATTGTCATCTTTTATAGTCCGATTATGCTTCCATATAATTTTTAAAAATATTTTTTAATGTTTTATTTATTTATTTGCTACAGGATCTCGCTAAACAGCTGAACCTCATAGCGATCCTCCTGTCTCAGCCTCCCAGGTGCTGGGATCACAGGTGTGAAGCACCACACCTGTTTTGGTGGCCTGGCCAGCACCGCATATAGTACCAAGGATTGAGCATGGGACCTTGTGTTTGTCAGGTGGGCACCTAGACTACCAAGCTAGCTCCCTGGCTGCTTCTATATAATTAAAAAAAAAAATTCACTGTAAATTGAATGCCTATTTTTATACCTGGCCTTGTCGATTCTAACCTTGCCATCAGTTCTAAGTCTGTTTCTTAAGTTTTCCTTATTTTCTGTCATTTTTGTTTTTTCAGATTTCCCCTTAATATTTGATAATCTCTGTTACTCTTTTTACATGGGAATATTTATTGGGTACTGGATTGTTTTGAGTTTGTAGAGATAATCTTGAGATTCTTCTGCGATACAGCTATGTAACTTGAATATAGTTTAGATCTTTCTGAGCATTCCTTGAAAAGCGTAGCTGTTAGAGCAGCATTCACTCTGAGACTAACTATTCCCTAAGACTGAATGAGTCAAGCTGCTCTGGATTTACCTATGCCATGTAGATTAGGAAGTTCATCTCTTCTGGCTTGTGGAGACAGACACTGTTCCCATTCCAGTGTGAGCTCTAGATATTATTTGCTTTGATGCTTTCAGATGTTTATTTTTTTTTCTCTCTCTTACTTCAAGGAGTTCCTTTAATTTTGCACTGTACTCAGTACTCTGCCCACTACCCGGGCAGATCCTCCTCTGCAGATCCCCTGTCATGCGTTCTCTGGGCTTTATTTCGTTCTGGAGGTCTCCATTCTATAAATCCTCGCTGCCACGGTCTCCCTGGATGCTTGGCTCTGCCATGTCAGCTCCGGAGATCCACCCTGTCTCATCTAGCAGCCACCTCCTCCTCACGTTGCTGCTTGGTGCTCTTGCAAGAGCAGAGCTGGGAGGAATCACAGAGCTTACCCCATTTATTTCCTGTTTTCAAGAACCACTGCTTGGCACCCAATACTCAGTTTCTGGGAAAGTATTGTTTTATGTATTGTTTTTTTTTTATCCAGGATTTTGTTTATTGTTTTTAGACAGGGATGGCAACACTGCACTGGTCCTTGTTATTTTATCTTGGTATGTTGGTTGAGGTTTTTTATTCATTAATTCTCTTCTCTGAAAATTCTCTAGTTTTTCTTTCAGATGGGTTTCACATCCCAGATAGTGTATCAGGCACATTCTAAAAGCTTCAGAAGAGAGCAAAACATTTCCTGGTAGGATGTATTCCTGTTCTTCTATGTGTGCAGCGTAAGAATGGGAATGGATTGCATCGTACGACAGCCCATCAATTTGCATGCATATAAGAGCACAGATATTCCTTATTCAGATATAAAGTATTCCTTTTACCTAGATATGGGTTGTGTCCAGGTGTCCCCCCAAAGCCTCATGCAGTCACAGGTCAGCTTCTGGACTTTGTGATTGATTCTTGACCCCATGCTGAGACTCTGCATACAAATACAAGGAAGTGGGGAGAGGCTAGCTGGCTGCAGCGCTGCAGCCCCTCCCTGGCTTTTCTTGCTCTTTCCCTGGGCTGCTCAGTGCCACAAGCCGCTCTGCCTTAGAGCCAATTTAGTATGGACTGAAACCTCCATTACCTGTGAGCTAAATAAACCTTTCCTTCCTTAATTTTGGGAGTTGGGTGTTTTGTCCCAGCAATGAGAGAAGAGTAACTGAGACATACCTTTCATTTGTGCCATTTTTCATATTTTTTTTTCCTAGTTCCAGGATTCCTTACAAAACAGAATTTCACTGGCTAGTTTTCACCAGAACTTGCTAATTCACACTAACAGAACAGATTTTAAGAAGTACTCAGTATCTAGCAAGAGAACATCATAGTCTCCGGAACAGAGCTCAGGAAAGACTTGTCAGGTTGCTGATATATGGTGGTTGTAGCCAGTTAAAAGGAAAAAAATAAAATAAAATTTGCATATGGAATGTACGGATCTGTAGGATCTGGAAAAAGAACCACTTGGGAATACAGAGAAGTGAAAAAAACAAAAAAAGTCAGAACAGTCACAGATATTCGGAGCCTGTACTGGGGTGACTATTAGGGTTCATTAGATGAAGAGAATCAATGTAGAATATAGTTATGTGAAAGATTTATTAGACAGGCTCACAGGGTCAGAGGAGGAGGGGTCCCACTGGCTGGCTGTAGAATCAGTGGTAGAAAATCCAAAAGGGTCACCTGGGTGCTGGTGAGTGAGAGATCTGCTAGTCCCCGGAGGGGAAGCTCATTGCTGTCACTGATGAGTTTATGAGAAAGCTGAGGAGTCTGAAGGAACTAGAGACCTTTGACTGAAGGCAAAGGTGATGATTGGAGATCTTCCAAGGAACACAGAAGACTTTCTTCTCCTCTCCTTCTCATCCTTCCCAGGCTATAAGCTCATACAGGTGGTAGTTTGTTCCACAGGCAAAAGGTATCATGGATGAACCATAAAGAGGGGTGGCAAAGGAATAATTGTGCGTATGGGTAAATGCATTTGTAGCTGTATAATGGAGGACCAGAGAGGTTGGCTGCACTGAGACCAACCAGGAAATAGGAGCAGGAATTGGAGACCAGTCTTGATGAATGTTGCAGCTGAGCACAGGGGTTATGGATGAAACTGCAGAGCTAGATAACCTCAGTTAGAATTCTGGACCTGCTGTGGGTAAGCCACGACCTTGGGAGAAGTTATATGACTTCTTTGTGCTTTGGCTTCTTTCCTTGTAAATCAAGGATTAGAACAGTAAAATCCCAAGTAGTAAAAAGGTTCACAACAGTTATTTCATGAAGTTGTAAGAATTGAGTGAAATAACAGGTGTAAGGCACTTAGGTCTGTATTTGGCAAATAATATGCACTCAGTCCTGTTATGTAGTATTAGTAAAATAGAGGACAGAAGAGACAGTTAGCAGTGGACTGAAAAGTTATTCTACTCTATAATTATGTCATTATTTATTGTGGAGTTATTGTCAGCTATTTGCTTATGAAGTGTAATTTCATCATTTAGTAAGCAAAGCAAGAAATGACACTTTTACCATAGGACTTATTATATTTCATTTATTTCTTGTGATTGTTTTCCCCTAGAATATGTATCAAACTTGGAGACAACGTATTAAATAGTCATTGTACATTAATTTAGAAAAAGCAACTTGAAAAACTGGGGACGTAGCTCAGCAGCACAAGTGCCTGCCTGGCAAGCTCAGAGTCCTGAATTCAATTCCAAGTACCAAAAAGCAAAGAAAAAGAAAAAGAAAAGGAAAAGAAAGAGAGCTGTAAAATGTGATAAGATCATTTGAACTGTGTTGGAGTTAGTTGCAACTGATCTATCATCTGCCATATCTATCTATTTATCATCTATCTATCTATCTTTCTATCTATCTATCTATCTATCATTTATTACATACATGCATAATTTATTTTACTTTCTTTTATAAGGGTTAAACTCTGAGAAACTAAAGATGTTTTGTAGCTATAACTATGTATATTTCATAATTCTTGGGAGAAGGGAAAAACTATAATTTAAATTGAAATTTATACACATAGATCTAACAATCCTGCAATTTTCTTGCTCCCTTGTGTTGCCATCACTACTCAGATCATCTCTGCAAAGCAGACAAAGCTCACAGCCCACACAAGTTACCCCAGAAGCAATGGGTAGAGGGCCGGCAAGCTTCCTGGGTTGCCCTGCCTGGTTCCTTTGGCTTCTCTCCCACAAGTCCTGGGGTAAAGTGGAGAAGGCAGAATAAGGCTAAATGAGAAGGCAACAAGAAGGACCTTTGTTCATTAGGAACAGAGAAAGGAGGGAAACAGGGAGAGATGAGTAATTTCCCTTTACAGTTTCCTATGTAGCTGGAGTCTGAAGTGGACTTATCTATGGTCTAGGCCACAGTCAAATGTGAAGGTCATGATAACAGATAACACTGTAGCCAACCTCTAACTGTAAGATATTTATCTTAATGTGCTTTAGGGTTCAGTAATCATCTGGGACCTCAACAAGAAGCCATAGGTGAGTACTAGTGAAGTGACCAAGACAGGCTGGACAGCCCAAGTCCTTCCACTGCAAGACAGAGATGAGGAGTGTTCTAGGGGCTCTGGAAACCCATTGGGTTTCTTGGTTCAGGGGCTTCTCCTCAGCAAAGAGGTAAAGCTGCCTTTCTTTCTTATCTCTCTGCTTGGAAGTTGAGGTTAAAAGAGCATAGACTCATCTTATTTTTCACCCTAAATGCTCACCTGACTCCGGTGAGTCAACCAGAGGCTAAGGCAATTATGGCAGTTAAGACAAGCTTTTGCCACTGTTTTCTCAGCTCTGATGGGAGGGGTGACCCAGTGTCAGAAAGGATTAACTCACATGCAGCCTTTAAAGGGCATAATCTCTATATGTGAGACCAACCAAGTCAACCATGCACATCGCACAACTGCTCCTAGGGAGGCTGAGCCAGTCTAGGCAGGGCCTCCACTGATGGGAAAGGCTATCATGGCCTGAGCTGTCCCCTGAGTGTCCATGCACCACAACCTTCATTGCCTCATGAGCCAGTGGTGGAGGTGAGCTCTGTGGGGATACCAGGGTCGAGGTCCCATGAGTGGACTAACACCACTGAGTGGGAGTCACTGAGTTCCAAGACTGGACCAATTACTCTGCAAGGGCTGTTGTAAGGCAAGGTGGCCCTTTGTGCTCTCTCTTCCACATGCACATGCCTTCCTTTCTCCCTTCCACCATGAGCTGGAGTGGAAGCAACACAAGGTTCTCACAAGAACCCAGCCCAGCCAGCAATGGCATACTTTTCTGCAGCATCCACAGCCATGGGCCAAATGAGCCTCTTTTCCTGGTAAATTGTCAACTTTCAGGGTTTTATTTTAGAAACAAAACACTGACTAAGAAATGAAGTTTGCTCCACATGCACACATTTATATGTATGTATTTAACTTTTTCTATCAATAAAAGTCAATGTTAGTTTTTGCAGTATGACAGATGTTGCCTGTGACAGCAGTAAGTGATACAGCTTTCTCAGAGATCCTTGGACAATGATTCAGTTCCCATTTCCCTTTGGCTTTCTCATATAGTCTCATCTCTCTCTCTCTCTTTCTCTCTCTTTTTTATACAGAAAGTCTGGAGTAACACCCTTCCTTTTTTCCTCCCTCAGTAAGAATCTGGGAGGGTGACTGACTGAAGCAACACAGAAAAAGAGGGGGAAGACCCTCCCCCACTTCCATTTGCCCATTGGCTTCCTGATAAAATCACCCTATCCCACCTCCCTGCAAAAAACTCTTTTTTTCCCCCATAATTTTATTAAAGAACAAATAGCAACGAGGCAGTTTCAAATCAAATTAGTAGCACAGATTTAATAATTAATTCATTACACATTGTTTTTGTGGTGGTTTTTTGTTGTACAAGATGCATACATGATATTCTATTTACAAAAACTCTTCAGCAAGAAAAAAAGAAATGGGTCAAACTCTTAACATGTGGAGAAATATCCCCTTCCCTACCATGCTACCCACTCCTTTGGGGAGTGGTGTGTGTGTGTGTGTGTGTGTGTGTGTGTGTGTGTGTACTGGAAGAATCCCTAGCATGTACCTACCCTGTTCCACCCTAGGCACTTTCAGCCAGTAGTGTCTTGATACTGGGCCAGCCTCTAAGCTCTCGCCTTCCTTGGCTTTTTGTGAGTAGTGATCTGCTTTCTTGTCCTGATAGCTTTTTCTTTGCAAAGTTGACTTTTAAACTGACACCCAAAGTAGCAGTTACACTTACACAAGAGAAGATGAGGAAACCTCAGGCCGGTTACCTTGTGTGCTCATCAACGGACATTATCTGGGTGCCTTCTGAAGAAGAAGAGAAACAACAGTCCACATTATAATTTGGACCACAGTGACAAGGTGCTGGCTGGAGCAAGAAAATCCTAACTGGGGTGGAACGAAGTGTGGGAAACTCTAGAATTTCACTGATTACCCATTGATAAAATAACAGAAGTCTATTTTTTCCCTTCTCAGGGCCCCCTTTATTCACAATCTGAATGTGAAAAGCAAGAAACTGAACTTACCCAAACTTTACACTGTGCTAATTGTGTGTGGGCTGCTGTCATTTGAGAATGCAGCCTCAAATCTCTTTTCTGAGGGACTTGGTGCAGAGCGAGTGCCCTGTCACCTTCTCTATCCTTTGAGGAGGTAGTGATGGGCACAACAGTTGATTCTTTCATTTTGACTGTGTGTTTTTTGGGAGGTATGTGGCATTTGTTTTTTGGTCTCTTCTTCCTCAGCTCCTGGACCAGCAGGGTTCTTCCCTGCCCATTATCTTCTGGAAGCACATTTCCATGTCAAAGAAGGCTCTGAAGAGAAAGCCTCTTTTTCTTTCAGCTCCTGTCAGGTTTGTGACCTACCCACCTTAACTCCATCATTCCCAGCTCTTTCCCACAATGCAAAGAGCAAGGATATAGAGAGCAAAACCACAGAAAAAGCCTTTTTCTGTACAGAATAAGAACAGTTAAATTGCCCTTACGTCTTGTAAGAAGTGGGAGGGATTACTATTTCTTCCAATAAACATAGAGATAAGAATCCTTCTTTGGTGATATTGTAGATTTTCCTAAAACAATATGGAAGTGCTGTGAGTACTATGCAACGATAGGCAAATCCAAGACAGGCGAACAGCTCAGCTGGCTTTGGATGTAGGACTGCCTTCTATACTTGGCTAACAGATAGAGGGTAACCCAGGTGAAGCAAAGGAAGAGTCTTCTATTCTGTGTTTCTCTTCTAGGATTGGGGAAATTTGAAACCTATGATGACTTTTGAAAACTTGGCAGATCTTATGACTCCCAACCCACTTATTTCCTATCCATTGCCAAGGTTAGATGACATTGAGAACAGGCTTTATTTGAGAGTTTTCTACAGTTTTATCATTGCCTTTTGGACCCATGTAAGGCTTTCTCTGAGGCTGTAAAAAACCCAAGTCATTTCCTACACTGCCCAGACATTCACAAGAAACTCAAGGTCACTAACTCTTATCCTGTACCAGAGTGGAAACTGCATTGGGCTGTCAATAATATTGGCCTCCTGGGCTTTCCATGCTAAAAATTAGTCTTTGAACCAGAGGAAAATCATAATGTTCTGGTTCCTGGATTCTTATGTCCAAAGTCTTGCCCCACTCCCTCTTAGGCTAGATTTGAGTCATACTGAAATAATGGAATTTCTTGGACAGGCCTGATTTTTACCCCAGATGCTTTACACAATATTCCTTTAGCTTAGAATTTTTTTTTTTTTTTAAACTTCCATTTGGCTGAAACATTCAATCATCCAATTAACTCCTGAGTCTTCTAAAACTCTGTTCGAAGTTTCTCCTATATGATGCTACAACTGAAAGAATGAATCAGTAAAACAATAAGGAAGAAGTAAGTTACAGGAAACCTTCTGATTCTTTGCTTCTGAACATATCTATCTATCTATCTATCTATCTATCTATCTATCTATCTATCTATCTATCTATTTATCTATCTATCTATATTTGCTTGTTTGGTCATTTGGAGTCACAAATGACCTCGTCTGTTTTATTCTTGAAAATGTTGACACATCTCTCTCTCTCTGAAACCAAAAGAACTCAGGTCTAGAATAAAGACAGTTAATTAGTGAGACTATTATATAATCCAAATAAGGAAATATAGGAATTATTCTCATAGGTAGGTCATCCTAGGACATTAATTTCTAAAGGTAACTGGCATAGAAATACATAAAACACTGGTTTTTCAGATAGTTTTTAGTTGGAATTGGAATAAGGAACATATATTAATTTTTCTTTCTGTGTAAGAAAATTTTAAAAATTAAATAATTTAAAGCAATACCCATGGTTTTTGAATTGGCAAGGTTTTCCATGGTTCAATTTTTTTTTTTTTTTTTTTTTTTCCTTTACCCAGGGCTTCATCTTCAAAGTTTTGGCCCTGCTCAATTTTTAGCTGGAGATTGGAGGTAGGGGCTCTTTTAAGATCACCTGGTTTCATGCAAGTTTAGGAATAGAGTCTCTAAAGTTTCTTCTTGTCATAGGGATTACAGGGGCTGTTCTCACACTGGACACTGGTTCTTGCCATTCTGAAAGCTAGGTCAGAGAATATCCAGTGCTCTTCCACGTAGCTCTCACACTTCAAATTCCTTCTTGAGGAAGAGCCTGTACTTTTTAATTTTTCTTTTGAATATCATTGATTAGGAAAGGTTCTTCCATAGTACACACAAGTCCTTCCCACACTCCAGAGGAGGGGCTATATACCCCAGTGAGTTTTGTGTTATGTGCCTTAGAATTCTATCTCTTATAACACTCAGTATGTAGCAAAATAAAATAAATTCCACTTAAAACCTAGGGTTGGATGCTGAGGGAGGAGGATTACATATTCCAAATCAGCCTGGATAATTTATCAAATTAGTGATATCTTTTGTCTCAAAGAAAAAAAAGCTGGGTTACAGATCCTTGCAAAGATCAATTTCCAGTACAAGAAAATTCAGTTTTTCACTAAAAAGTGTTATGTTGATCTACATGAAGAAAAAATAATTTATTTAACAGTGTATATCTAGCATATAGCTCAATCAGTATTTGTTAATGTGTGAGGAATCCAGGTGGTCAGAAAACACAATAATGCATTAATCAGAAAAAGTTTAATGCATTAACTAGGAAGACTTTTTATTCAAAAAAATGTGTAATTTGTCAAGTGTTTGAGTAAGGGAAAGTGAACATTGAAAAAAATGTCAGATTTTGGGTTGAATAGGGGGAGGAACTCCAAACATCTAGGAGTTTCGAGCAATTCTCAGGTGGGGAGAAGGCAACAGCATTCAAGCAAAACTCTTCAGGAACCACATGCAATAGAGGGCTTGGTGTCAAAGTTGAGCTGCCTGGGATTGGACACAAGCTCTGTTCAGTGACTCAAAGTCTTTCCTATTTGATGAGAGCCCTACAAGAGGGTCCGCTCCCACATGTGCTCTGCTGTTCCCCACACATTTACCTCTGAAGGAGTTGGTACACTTTGTTCAATAATGCTCTGACACCCTGGCAACAAGTGGAGACAGAACTTCCCAGGCTGGAGTTCAGTGCCTGGTGGTTGGCAGTGCTTTCCAAGGTTCAACAGGAACCTGAAATGTGGCCACTGACAGGGCCTCTGTGCAGTCACCCAAGAAGAATAACAACAGAGCAGCTTCCCGGTTACATAACCCCCTTCATTTGCAGCAATTTCAGAGCTTTCCGGGGAGATATGTTTACAGATGTTCCCATTCCTGTTTCACAAATGGAAATAAGGTGAGGTATGTAGGAGGCACATTTGCCCAAGGTCTTAGTAAATCAGTTAGGGCACAGCAAAGTTCATGCAATTCCCCAAGTAGTTTATAGATTTCTAAAATGGAGACAATGAAATTATGACAGCAGTGTAAAGTGATATTTACCTTTTTAATTTGGATAGCCACTTTACATACTTCATTAGTAGTTCTTGCATTCTCTTCAAATACAATCTTCATGTCTTCACTCTATGCAGATCTGGATACTTTAAAACACAATTCAATTGTTTAAGAATCAAATCAATTTTTTTTTTTTTTTTTTTTTTTTTTTTTTTTTTTGAGACAGGGTCTCACTATGCAGTTCAGGCTGGCCTTAAGCTCACTTTGTAGCTCAGGCTGGTCTCGAACTCACAACAATCCTCCTGCCTCAGCCTCCCGAGTACTTGGGATTACAGGCATGCGCCACCACGCCCGACTATCAAATCAATTTTGACTAAAACGTATGTTTGGAGTTTTAGGCTAAAATTTTTATTTAATTAATAAATATGAAATTGAATTATAACTAAGAACATAGTCTGGCTACAGTGTGGTGAGCAGCGTCATGTACTTCCTCTGCAGCTCCTGGGAAAAAGTAATAATTCTTATCTCTGGAGGTCCAGTTCTGAGAACTCCAGTGTAGTTTGGGAAATTCTTGGGCACCGCATACCACATTCTTAGCTGGTAAAAGAGAAGTCAGAGAAACACACGATGAGGGAAGGGTGACATAACTGAAAGACATACAAATATAGGACTAGTACAATTTTGCTTCACTAGGGTTCACACTCTAATGATGAGTAGGCACAGTTAGGTTGTATTTTACTTTTAGAATAAGGATCATATGTAGAGAAGGCCTTGGATGGCCATGGTTATGTCTATGAACAGAATTTTGGAATATTTTTGCTCATTCTGATGAGGGTTGTTAGTTCCCATTAGAGTATCAGCTGCATAGGTCTTTGCAGAGGCTTTAGTTGTGGATCTGGGTACAACGCTTCCAAAACTTATGGATGGTCACACAGAAGTTGGATGTCTGTGAGGTTAGGCACCAAAACTATGAGTCTGCATACTTTTTGTAACAAATTTCTATTGAATTCAAGCATTTAGATGTCTTGTGACATTAAATAGGAAAATATAGAGCATTTAAAAAGGATGAGTTTTAAATTAGAAAACAACAGCGAAGTATCTAGAGGGACAGACTATGCGAAAGGAAACCCACAAACCACAAGCAAAGACATTGTTGTTCTGTGGACTGACCAAGACGGAAGGTTCCCTTTCCCCTCACAGAGCTGTGTTTAGCTCAATATGAAACATTCAAGGCACCAAAAATGCAACGGCTCTGTTTTCCTAGATTTTGTTTTTCTTCCTTGTCTACAGCAGTTCTACGTGAGAAATGCGAGCTCAGTGTGATTCTAGTAACTGAGAACCAGGGGCTGGAGGCTGGATAGAGGCTGCCAACCAAACATAGCCCCAAAGCCCAGTGACCGCTTGTTTTTGAGGCTGTCATGAGGAGAAAGATTTAGTGAAAGAATGAGTATCTAATCAAGAAAGCCTCTCCCTGTCTAGAAAATTAGATGTCGGTATGAATAAGAGAATTCACAATCACCAGCAGCAGTTTGGTAGAGGCATAAGAAATGGGCTCAGGAGACACCAGGCTTTGCCTGTAGCTCTTGTCTAGGGGAAGGAAGGAGTAAACACAGGGAAACAGCCAGAGCACGTGTTTCCCTTTTTTTGCTTTAATCACGTACCACCTATACAATGGTGATATGAATAAAGTGAGAACTATTTTTGTCTCAACAGTGATAGATTCAGGGAAGATATTCTGGATTTACAGACATCTAAATGTTAAGCTCTATGCTCTCAGTGTTCTAGAGAATATCTTAACACAACTGCTGCCTGTACAAATTTTTCTGAAATTCTCAAGAGATGTTTACCCTGTGGGATATTCACATAGATGTGTAACTTGTACCAGTTGCATTTATGTGGCGTGTTATTCTCCATAACTCAGGTAGGCACTTCCCTTCTTGTTATGTAGGTCTCCTGACCACCCTACCCAATAACTCCTTAAGACGTGTTTTATTTTCCGTTGGGTCACTTGCCACCTTTTCTTTTTCTTTTATTTTGTTTGATTTGCGGACTTTATGCCACTTCTCATTGAATTCAAGTTTTCTAGAAGCAGAGACTTTAGTTCATTACTGTTTTCCTGGGCCAAAAATAGGCTCAGCCAATACTGATGCTTGAGGGGTGAAAGAATGAGTACAAGAAAGAGTGATAAAATACAGTTACAGTCTACCAATATCGAATTCTTGTTTGTCAGGGAAAATCATTTTGCCTGAATATTCTGCTTTTATACTCTGCTTTTCCTGGTGATATAAAATGTATACTTTTACTAGCATATGAAAGTTTACATGAATTTATTCTTTCCTACAGCTTGGAAAGGTTTCATCTAAGAAGGAAATAAGATAATTTACTTTTTTAAAGATAAACAAATGATAGATAAAAGCTGAGATATCTCTTAGGTCTACAAAACTTGCTTGAAATTAGATGAAATGATTTATATCTAAGTGGGGGGATATGTGAAAACATTGATCAATGAAAACACACACAAAAAGAGTTTTGGATACAGCCTTGACAGGGCTTGTTTGTGTATCTAAATGAAATGGAAGAGAAACCTCAGCCATAGACCCACTTCTCTATGAGATTGTTGTATCTGTGTATTTGCTCTCTTTAATGCTGTGTTCTGATTTCCAGGCAACCAGATATTCTTTGCAATGTGATTTGGCACACAAGAGAATGTGCTCTCCACACAAGTGTCCTGGTAATATGAACTTGAAGCCCTTCCGCCTCGATGACGGTCACTGTTCCTCATGTGTAATCAATTGGCATCAGGTTTATGTATCTACCCCATGAGCTTAGTAAACGTGAGTTGTTCCCAAAAGAGATGTGCTGACAATTCGTGTATCGGAGCTGGCGGGGCTCCCAGCAGCCTGCTGAACCTTGATAAGTACTCCAGGAAGATGAATGAAGACCTTGTGAGGGAGGCCTGAGTCAAAAATTTTTATTTAAAACTTTGAATTAACGTCCACTTGCTATCCACTAAGCAGGTTGGTGCTTCACTGAAGGCTGTATTTTCAGTCCCACTAGCCTGAAAGTACGGTTGTGTGTGAAGCCCAAGTTACTAACTCTGTCTCTCAGCATAAGAGAAAGAGAAGCAGTAGGGGTTAGCCTTTAGAAACTCATATCTCAAGCTCATTGGTCATTACAGCCTGTCCTTTGAATTCTTCTGAGCATGGTGAACAGGAAAATGAGAGTGATTTTTTTTATTTTTTTTATTTTTTATTTTACTGGAGTGCTCATCCTTCCAAGCTGAGCTGAACTCCCTCTGCCTACCTCAGTGTTGAAAGCCAAATGCCTCAGCAGGGCATCTGCACCTGGCTGTGAGGCCCAGGAGGCCAGATGGAGAGGGCGGAGCTCATGGATCTGATCTCCATTTCATTTTGTTTGGTTGCATACATATAAGCTAGCCTTGGTAAAAGGGTCAGCTTAGTGAGCTGTATCCTTGGTATCATCAGCTTACTTCCTAAACTATCACTGGAGACAGCCTCTCTTCTGATTTCAATACTGCCCCCATTTGTACTGGCATCAAATCTCATTTGCATTAATGCTTTTATTTAAAAACAGATCTTTGATTGTATCATAAGAAGCAGAAAGCAAGGGATAAGGAAAAGTAGAGAGTGTCATTTCTTCATGGATAAGATCATGCTTCAGTTTGGTGCAAGTTTAAGTACTGTGGCAGATTTAGACATCTTTCACAAAGTCGGTAGAGAGGAGCTGCTAAGAATACTGATTGGGCTTGGGTTTGGAAAGACCTGGTATGAAAGCCTTATTTTGCCATGGCTGTTTTACATACAATATCTTAATTCTCTTACCTGCTAAATAGCAGTAACCAGCACTCCATCGTGCTGTGGTAAAATCTAAACAAGACTGGATGGATTTAAGGCTTAACATAATCTTATCTTACAACAAACAAGAAACACTATTGTTTATCATCTCTACCTCTTTATTGCGATCTCTTTTAGTTCTGCTCAGGGGAAAGACCTGCCCCATTCCTTGTCCAAGGAGGAGAGTTCTTTGTCCTAGAGGCACTTGTCAAAGTTCAGGTGTACAGGGAAAATTGAGCCTCTCCTACCCCATGTGTGGGGTACTTTCTGTCTCGAAGGGTCTGCAGGCTTTCCCACTCTACCTGCTAATGTATGTGTCTGTGCACTCTTTTCTGAGATGAAAACACAACTTTATTGATGCATTGCTTAAGATGCAATCCAATGGCTGTGTGGCCCAGTTGCTATGGACTTGAATTCTTAGGCTGGAGGCTGGACACAGAGACCAGCAGTGCAGGGACTGTTCTGAATCCAGACAATGTTGGTCATTGAGCGAAAGGCAGAGGTGGGAGGGTGGCAGTGGAGCCCAAGAGTCTATCCTGAGTGCTGTGGGTAGAGAGTGAGAATTAAACAACTCTGGTTGTTGGATGACAGAGGTGTGAGCTTGCCACTTTCCCTGTGTCTACAGCACTGGCAAAATGCTTAGCACAAAGGAGGCTCTTCAATGCAGTTGGATAATAATTACTAGAGAATGAAATCTAGGAACTTTGTTGTTTCAATCATATGTGGCTGGGGAACTGTTCATTTGCCTGGATATTAATTATAGTTTCCCTAAAAGGAGTTTAAAACCTACATGTTTACATTGCCTATGTAAAAATTAAATGGCATTTATTGAATGGTATTTATTTGAGCCGTTTATGGTTTATGAACACATAGCAACATAATACTCATTATACATGTCATTACATTTATATCAGATTGCCTTTGTTGTAAGTTTTGATTGCAATAGTAAACTCTACATATGCTTCAAGAGAAATATTTATAGAGTAGGAAGCTTAATCCACAAGTAACAACAGAAGTGTTGTTAGTACTTGATAGCAGCTCAGAGTCTGTAGAATGCAGCACATTTGTACACTCTGAGAAGACAAAGAAGACAAAGGCCACTGCTTGTTAGGACAGTAAGGCCGGGTAGTCAGAGCAGAATGAGAACAGTTTGCAGAACACCGTGCACAGTCCAGTTCTGGGGTGGGGAGGGTGTGAGACAGCTAGAGGAGAGCTACTCACCATAAGGAACGGGGAGGGCTTGCAAGAAGATGCAGGGAGGGGGTGCACTAGGGGGTCTGCGTGGGATTTTGAAGCATTCTTACTGTGTCACTATGTTTTTTTTTTTTTTTTTTTTGTATTTTAGGGAAGGGTCTACAGGGTGTTCAGGGTCTCACTACTAGATCCACTTGTTTATAGCAGCCTCCCAAGAGCTGAGATTACAGGTGTGTACCACCACACCCAGTCTCAATTGCCTACCTCAGCTCACCCTGAGGGTGGGGCTGGCAGGGCAGGCCCAGGGATCAAACCCCCAGGCCCTGTGCCTGCTTTTAATCCACTGAGCTATTTGGTCGGCCCTGTGTCATTATGTTTAAATCCTCCTAACACAATATAGATTTCCATGGCACCTTATTTGTTCCTTAAACTTGGAGTAACAAAGTGTGAGCAGTTTCATGATGACAAGATTGTGTTTTTCCTCCAGAGAGTCAAAGGAAGAATAAAAACTAGACTCATGGAATTAACTATAGTTCCTACGCTGCAGTCCTAGGCTTTAGCGTCTCTGAATATGCACTTGTTGATAAATAGGATCACAGCAGGTGTAATTAGGTAAGATGTAAGTTGTAAGTTGGTGACTTACAAGTTGGTAATATGAAAGTTATGCAAAGAATATTCAGAGGAAGGGACGTGGGATACGCACGGGGAGAAGGCACAAGAGAAGGCAGCGATCAGCATGATGCTGAGACAAGCCAAGGAACACTAAGGTGTTCCCCCAGAGGCCAAGGGGAAGATAAGAAACAGATTCTTCTTCTCAGAAGGAAACAACGCTACTTACTGCCTTCTCGAACTCAGACTCACAGACTCTGTAACTGTCAAACAATATATCACCAATGTTTCATAATTGACAGTTTCTGTAATTTGTTGCGGTAGCCTTAGCCAGTTAACACGTCAATTCCAGCCATCAAAGAAACACATATAAAGAGTAGTACATTACAGTGAGATAGACTCCCAGAGGAGGTAGGTGCAGCGTGCCCGCATGGCGCAAAGGAGGGGTTGGCTGTGAACTGTGAGGGGGAGAAGTGTGTGGATGTGGCCGTGGGGAGATAAAAGGGGGCTGCAGTGGAGAGTGGCTTGACCCAGGTTTTGAAAGTTTCCCGATGGGTGTGACAGTCACAGATAAAATCAAACGCTACTGTCCAATACTACCCCTATCTCCTCTTAATAATTTTGGTGAGAACTATAAAGACAGACCCAACTGTAGTAGGTGGTGAACAGCCTGTGAGTTTTGCACTGCCACCGACAGCTTCCATTCTCTCCCCTCCCCCAGCCCTGATGCAGCACATCCTTTGTTCTTGCCCGCCTTTTTTTCCTTTGAGTAAATCTGTTTACTACCCAGAAAAACAGGGAAGGAATAGGCCAGTTGCCTGAGGCAGATGGTGCAATGTTAACAGATGACACACAGAAAGCAGAACTTCTCATCTATTTTCCTTTTACTGTTCTCTAGCATGGCTCTTCTAGTGAAATAGCATGAAAGAAACACCATAAAGAGGAAACTGAAACACAAGTCAGTGAGAGATATGAGAGAATCCATGTTTTCTGATCCAAGTGAGTTGCACTCAAATAATGAAAGCACTTAGGAAAAAGATGAATGAATCACAGAGTAGAAATCATATTCAGCAATTTAAAAAATAAGTTTTGTATATTATAAAATCCTCCTGAAGCTGATAGAAGACCAATGTTGCTCTCCTATTCACAGAAATATCAAAGATAAACTCATAGAAAATACAAGTTTATATTGATTCCCTGAAAAAGGTTTTGCTACTTTATACTTTTTTTTATACACGTAGAAACAGAGGACAAATGAGAGGAATGGAGAGGGAGAAAATGAAGGAAGGAGAGAGAATGAGAATTTAAGAGACAGAGAAAGAAGGAGAAAGAACAGAACAGAAAAGACTGAAAAGGGAGAAGAAGAAATTTATTGGATTTCTGAAAATCACCTTTAGCTTTCTGAGTACACACAATTCAATTTGCCTGTAGCTTCTGTGACTTCAACTTTAATCTGGTGATTTTCAGAGTTGCTTATTAAATAAACACACCATGTACTATGGGAAAATAAAGATGATTAATAAGAATCCAGTAAGGTTAAGGGAAAAAGATGCTCAGCTTGGAGCTTTCTTCCTTCCCGATTTCTTTTGTCTTTTCTTTCCCCATTTCCTAACAGTGACATCTACTTTATCTCCCCCAAAGACACAGCATCACCTACTTCAAACAGAATGTAGCTTTAAGCAAGTTCCACACAATACTCCCTGTGAGCTAATCAGGCCAGGAAAACAGGCAGTGCTGGTCATAATGCTCACTCATCAGGCCCTGAATTCCAAGTCTCTGGTCCAGAGGCTTCCTTCTCTTCCTGCCTTTCCTTTAGCCCCCACAAATCCTGGCCTTCTGCCTCATCCGCTTTCCCCGGTTCCTATTCTAATTTTAGGTGATCTCGACCAGTTGTCTGTCCAAGAACTAGGCGCTGGTGGGTGTTGGTCAACTGAATGTGCTTAGGCTCTATGTCCTTCACTAAGGAGAGGTCCAGGAAACCCCAGAGCCATCCACCCCTCTAAAGCAAACCATCTATACTGGGACACCCTTGTTTTGAATTCTAGTTCTTGTCTCAGCCATGGACTCCCTGCTGCCTCTTGAACTATGGCATTGTTATTCCTGATTGCCACCAGCTGTTAAGAACCGCCTTACTGCCCTAAGGACAAGAGCAAAGGTTTTACAGTAAAACAGATTTTTATCTCTAAAATATGTGATTCAGATCCTATTTCAGTCTTGCTTCAATCTTCCAAAGGGTTTTCTTCATACTCAGAATAGAACCCTAACTCTTCATCATGGCCTTTGAGGGTCAGCCTAATTTGGACATGACCTATCTCTGTCATCACTGTTCACTGAGCTTGATTTTTATGTACAAAAATCACTCTGGAGTTGGCAGCTTTCTTTTCTCTTTTCAAGCAAGTCAACTCTATTGCTGCCCTAGGGCCCTTGTACTTGCTCTTTTTCTTCAGATCTTCACATTTTTGGAGCTTTCTTCTCATGTAAACTTCACCTGAAAGTTTCCTTAGAGGAAGCTTTCCTCCCTATCCTCTCTAAATCGGTCCCAGCACCCTCAGTTTCTAGCATGTGCATATGGTATTCCAACTTTGTGGCACTTAATTCTCTCCAGATTTACCTTATATATTTACTTGATTTCTTCATTTTCCTCTTAGCTTGACCTCCAGAATGAGCTATTTCATGACAGTGGGGACTCTACTCCGGGCATCCAGATGTACCTGGTATGTGGTGGGTATTCAGCTGATATCTGAATAAATAAAAGAATTCTTGCTCTATGGCAATAAACTCAGTGTTTCTGTGGGGTTTAGTTATTATCTTCACAAAGTAGTTAGAAATTGTGATCATAATGGGATTTCAGGAAGACTACAGGAGGTCACATAAGTCTGGAACATCTAGGAACAGAAAAAGTATGTGCTAACCCATTTTGTGCTTCTGGTTCATCAGTTTCCATTGTGCTGATGAAATAAGTGTGGAAATCAACTTATGAGGCAGAGACATGTATTTTGGTGGAAGTTTTCAGTTCATGTCTACTTGGCCCTGAAGCTCCGGGGCCTGTGCAGAGGCAGGTCATTAGGGTAGAAGTACATGGTGGACAAAAGCTGTTGGCTTTCTGGTGGCTAGAAAGTGAAGAGAGAGAGAGATGAGGCTGGCTGAGGTCTTGGTATCCTCTTCAACCCCCTACTGACTATTTTCCACTTGGATTGCTTCCTAAAGGTTCTGTCACACTGCACAGTGCCTCAGGCTGGTGACCCCGCCTTTAAAACCTGGCTTTGGAGGCTGTTTGAAACCAAACAATAAGAGAGTTGTTATGATTTGCCAGTCTCAGAGAAAGGCCATGGGAACACTGAAATGATTTGAACACAGGCCCTTTCTATCAGTACTCAGTTGTTTTGCCTGAGTGGGGCTTAGAGAGGCCACAAGTTAGGGGTACCACACCTCATCTGTCCTCCTGGAGTTTTGGTTGCCAGATTCTCCCCTAGGGCCATCAAACTTGGATTCTGCATTGTCATCTTGGACCTGCTTCTCCACATTGCGTTTCCTTTTTGAGAGTCAGCAACCAACATGAACTGATCATTCCTGAGATGGTGAAACTAAACTGTTTCCCTTTTACAAATGGAGCTGTTAGATAAGGATTTGTAGGTATAGCATAGAAACTTAGTACCTCTGAATGACAGCAGAGCCTAGGAAAGCCATTAATATTTTTAGGATATTCATGGATAAATATAGGATTATGCCTTCTTTATATCAATAGCTAAATACACCGAAACAACTCCCCATACTTTTAGGATTCAAGAAGTACTCTTAATGTGTTACAAATGATAACAGAAATTTGATCAGGAGCCTGATTCCCTAAATTAGTGAGTCTATATAATTATATTTGATTATGTAGAGGGTATTTAATGCATTTAATGCTCTGTAAGTCTGTCTCTGTCGTATTACTCTGGAGGGTGATAAACCCCTGAGCTCTTGTATCTCTATCTTCTAGGCAAACTGCACAAAGTAAGAGGCCTGAATGATGTCTGTAGAAGGATACTCCTTTGGTAAAAATATCAGCTCAGGTATAGATGAGAAATAGCAGAAGAAGGGTACATACTGATACATTAATAGTTGAGTTGAAACTTTAGGCTTTCTCTCTTCATGTTTCAAATTGTACTGATTTGACTATCCTGGACTTTTATGAATAGAGAACAAACATAAATCAAAGGCATGCACAAGGAGAGCCAAGGTGCTTTTCTTGTTATGAAGAGTCAGGGCCTGTAGAAAGCAGCACTGGAAACATGGAGCTCAGACCCCAGAATGTTGGGTTGTTCTCCAAGGCTGCAGGGTCTAAACCATCTGTTGTGTTCTGCCATTTCCCCATGCTGGGGTTTCATTTTCCATTCCTAAGTCTCTTCTTTCTTCTGTATAGTCCACATTCTCCATGATTTCTCTATTGCTGGGACAGTTGGGGTATCTGAAAATTCAGATTTTAGTTTGTCCTCAGTATTACATTCAGGAGCAAAGAAATAGATGCCAACCTTTGGATAACAATTCCATTATTTATTTTATGTTTACATAGTTGCAGAGCTGTTAAGTAACAATTTTAAAACTTCTAGTGGTGTGTGTTTAAAAACATGCTGAAGATTAATCATTTGAACATCATTGTTTCAAAACACTAAATTTATAGCATGAGGCTTTCAGCAAGAAAGTTAACAAGAGACAATGGAACAACAAATTGGAAGTAAAAGCATGGGATTCAGGACTGTTCTCAAGTTTCCTTTATTTTCACCATGTATTTCTTCTTGGAGTTTTCAGTTCTTTCACCTGGATTAGTACCAAGTTGTAGTTTCCCTGTGTTTAGCCGTCAGGCAGAGGCTCTTAATTGGCACATGAGCATACTCTGGTTTGGTGCAATCCCGGATAAATTAAACCCAGCTCCCTGGGACGTGCTCAAGGAGAGCTTGCCTTACATGTACTTTAGCCCAACGGTCAGAGCCTTTTGTAGTGGGGACTCCCCCACGTTTGAAGTAGGTTGCTGCAGCAACAAGCTCCAGAAGAGCCGCTCTATGGGAACAGAGCTGAGGAGGATGTTAAACTCAGGCGAACTGACCCTTTGGCAGCCTAACATGGAGGCTTTTATCTTTGAATTTAACACATTTGTCAACTTGACAGGAAGCTGGGGCTGCAGATTCCTGCCCTCATGAGATGAGACGTGGAGGCCCTGCAGAAAGCCCGGGCGAGGGACTCAGGCTCATGTTGGGATAAAGCTTTGTTGTGGACCTTACCATGTTAGAATCTTACTTTTTCTGGGTGGAATTTTATCACCTATGATTTGGGATGTTTGAGAAATTGAGCCAATAGATAAAACAAAAATAAGACTGTGAAAATAAACAGCGAAATAGAAGTCAAACAATGGGTAAAAATTCCTCCAAATTAAGACTTTATTACGTGCCTTATTTTTATCCTTGTCAAACATTTATGAACTATAGAGTTCCAGGTCCAGTATTTTACCAGCTTCAAAATAATTATCCTTCAAGTTGAGCAGCTTGATATAATAGCCAAATGGAAAAGAAAAGCAACAGAAAAACCATGGATTATGCATGGAAATTAATGCCAATGAAAATAAATAAAGCTGATTAACAAACAGTAATCACTAGTCACAATTTTGGAAACATATTTTTGGGCTTTATTATAGCCATTCTAGCTTTTAAATTATTGTGTTTCATCAAAAGAACATATACTTGAAGCGCCTGCTAGTGAAAATAATACATTTTTTCAAGTATTCAACATGTCAGTGTCAGAATGGCAATGAAAGTAGTTATTAAAAACCTTTGCTGTGCTTTCAAGTAAAAAAATGAAGTAAAACATAAATTGCTTTCATGAAATGAAGCTAGTTACAACGATTAATGGTCGAAAGTACGTGTTATTTATTTTACTATGGGGCAAGGGGCAAAGACGTTTGAAGATGGTTAAATATCAGTCTATTTTATTTAATAAGTGATAGTTATTTCCTATGTTAAATAAGACCTAGTCTATTTATCCAGAACTCATATTTAGGTCTCAAGTTCAGTTTTGGCTGGATAATCAGAAGCCATCGTTGTGGGCCAATGCCATGAGATTTTTGGTGAGGATTCTGTGACTTGGTTGTATAGAAGACCAAAAGGATTTGGTTAAGGTTGGATTACTTGCACAAAGTCCAAAGATAAATTTAGTTGAAAATTGCTCACAGGTAGCTTTGCAGTCTCAAAGGGCATTTCTGACTAGACAAACAGCGTCGCCCAGCCTTCCCTCCACGGACATAAACAGCCGAGTGTTCGCTGGCCACAGGCTGGGCAAACACGAACTGAGCTGTCTGCTTGGTTCCAGGCTCAGCAACACTCCCTATTTTTTAGCAAAATATTTTTCCACTCAGGCCATCCAAGGAACTCTCCAAATCCAATACCTTTCAATGGACTTTTAGGGTTTCTCTATTTTTCTCACTATTTATAACTTTCAGATGTTGGCAGGTAGGTGACTATCTTTTTCTTCAGAATAAAGTTAAGAACAGTGGCAGTGCAGTTTCATCGTATGCCAACCATATGGTATTAAGTATTCAAACAACCCTTCTTCTTTAAGAATGTAAACATTGACCAAGGCTAGAAAACAGAATAAATCTCCTACAGGTATCATATTTAAGGTTACATTTATACTGTGAAGCTCCGTCTTGGGAGGAAGCACTGGGATGTGGTCCAGAGGGGAAGCTCAGACGGGTCAGAGATAATGTGTTAGAATAACTGTGGTGAGGCTAAAGGACAGAATTTCAGCATGCAGGTACTTGTGTATGTGAAACTAAGCTGAAGAACACAGAAAGGAACACGAATTCCCTCAATATATGTATGCAGAACATTTAATAAAGGACATACTGCTACAACAGTAACACCTTCCTTGTCCTTATAACAACCGTAAATGATAGATGAGATAATGCCTGAACCCATTTTATGGATGAGGAAACTTGTGAGGAATGGCTTCCCTGAGGTTACCCGGCTAGTGCATGGCAGAGCTGGAACCAGAAGCACTGTTTCTTACCAGCTGGCTCTGTGTCCTTCCCTAGGGCCAACTCTGCTGCTTCTCCAGGCACTCAGCCCCAGAGCTTACTGTGAAAACAATTGATTCCAATGAAATGCAGAGGAAGTACAACAGAAGGGCTGTGTTCGAGACTGAATAGAGTACTACACTTGCCAATAAAGCACTGTGCTGGGCAGGCAAAGGACAACAGTCTGGCATAATGGAAGTGTGAAATTTGAGTTGAAATCCAGAGCTTTTACTAAGTTAGGTGAATGTCAGTGTTCGCATCTAGGGAACTTTAAGGCAGCCCTGGTGACTGTGGCAAAATCACCAAAGAAGAAACCCCTCTGGTGCTCCTTGAGTGACAGCTCTTAGGGTAGGCACCGAGTGCTGTGGCAGGCTCCAGAGAGGCAGGACTTGACAGGGCACCCGGAGGGGCACGGGCAAGCAGAGAGGAAATCTGGGCAGCTGGGGTCGCAAGGCCCAGTGAACTGTTCACAAGGTAGGAAAGAACTATTTGATGTGTTTGATACAAACACCAAGTATGTGCAAAGCTCCATGGTTGTGAATCACTTTTATTCTCATTTTTATTGAATATTAAGTCCAGTGCCTAAGCCACCACTCAGCCATCCAGGTTTCCTCATTTTTGATTCACCAGGACACTTCAGATCCTTATCTACTCTCATCTTTTCACCAATGTTAAAGATAGTTCTCCCATGTCTTTCCCTCCATCTTGCCACCCCTCTGCCTTTCCCTTTCCTCCTTCTTTCTGTCCCACCTTTCTTTCCTCTCCTTTTTCATTTCTTCCTTTTTATATCTCCTTTCTCCTTCACCAGCTCTCTCTCCCCTCTCTCTTCCTTCTTCCTTTCCTTCCTTCCTTCTCTCCCTCCATTTCTCCCCTCTATGCTCCCTTCTTCCCTTCCTCAGCTGTTTACAGTGCAGACTCCTTTGGAGTTTATTCTAGGAGTGTAGATTGGATTGTCTAGGGCAGGGTTGTCCAGTGTGTTCCTGCCATACCTCTGCCATGACAGACAATGCTAATCAATCACCGCTCTTTGGCATGATCTCAGGTTTTGTCTGTTGGTTAGAGTTGGCACCAGTGACAAGAAGTCTTTGCCAACACAAATCTAGAATACAAATGGATCAAATAGGACTCTCCATTCTAAAACGGTAAAAACGTACCTTTTTAGAAAAGACACTTTCTTTTCCCTTTTCAAGCATCTATCCCTTGCTGTTTTCATCTCAGCAAGAGCTTCAAGTAAAAATAGGTGGATGTTATATGAGGCCATAATTTAGGGATCAAGAGCATTGCGAACATATTTTGTAGAAGTCTGGGTATGTTTCAGGAATGAATATCATCTTTTGAATATTTTGCCAGGCAAATAGACGTCTGGACATTCTCCTGTTTGTACTGTGTCAATTTGAATTTTCCTGGTGCTAACATGTGGCCTCTCATGATTAATGTAAATATGTTATGGGTATATACATGTACTGAGGTTATAAGCTTGGTCCATGAGGCCTGAATTAGAGCTCCAGCTCTCTGTTTCTAGCTCATACTCGTGTACAAGTTAACTTGAACTTTCTTAGCTTCAGTTTTCTAATATTGAAACAAGAAGTAATAATCCTTGCTATCTTACAATGCCATGGCCAAGAGTAAATGAGGTAAGTCATGGATATAAGGCATGGATAGTACTTAACACAGTACTTTACATGTAGTGCTATTACACATGATTTCTAGGTGTTGTACCAGCCAGTACTATTCAGGATGAATGAAGGACTTTGATGCTTGTTGAATTGTTTGGCTGAATATTACATTACTTTGTTTTTGTGGGCTTAAATCAGAGTTTTAATGCTACTTAGATTCTGGTTCTATCAGGATTTCTTTGTATATTTGAATTTTAGGAAAAATGTCCCAGTTTTGGTGGCTGATATATTCAAACTACTAGTGCTGGAAGAAAAATTATCTGTCATTGAAGTAGATGAGAGTTGACATGACAGGCTGTGCACTTGCTCTTAAACATTCATAACATGCATAATACAGTCCCTGAGGAGTGAAATAACTCCTTTAGAGCCATTGCAGTCCCTTGTCTCATGGCTCTCCTTGAGCAGAGTTGCTACTGTTCTAAAACAACTATGCCTATTTGGAGAATAAAACATCAAAGGAGAAAAAAAGGCATTTCACACACTTAATAACTGATACGCACTGTTGCTTAGATATCTGTGTGTACATGTGATAAAACAGATATTGATTAGAGGTGTATGTCCATGTGGTACATCTAGGCATGTAGTTTAAAATCTGGGACTTGGAATATTATCATTTGCTATCAGTTTGTTGGGATCTGAAAGACTAGAAATCTAATCCTGATGTGACTTGTCACATGAATTCAGCTTCCTACTAAATCTTTGGTAACTTATACTTAGAATAGGGATAACCATATACCTTCATAATTTTTAATAGGAAGGAATAATTTATGTGAAACAATGAAAAGAAAAATGCTTGACACATATCAGTCTCTCAAATAATAGAGCTATTAATTATAATAAAAACAAGTAAAATGAGTAATTAAAATAATGTCCATAGCAAGAAAAACTGGCTTTCACTTTCATTATTCAAAGTCTTGATTTGATTTTCATTCTATAGAATAATCATTTGCTAGCTTAAGTAATACATCATTCCTTAATTGTAACTGTCAAGTGAAAACTTTATTAATCTGTGCCTCCTTGAGAAATTCAAGTATCTGCCTTTGGGATCCCGAGTTTCCTAATCCAAGAAGAAAGTCTACCATGGTGATTGTTCTGCCATCCCTCTTGAAAGAAAGAAGGAAATTAGACAATAGATTTTACAGAACTTTGTGTCGTACAAACTGGTCACCCAACTGGAAAGCAGATAAAATTGTGCATACTTCTAAAATCTCAAGTATTGGCAGCAGGGTCTGTAAGGCAACTAGCATATTAGCATATAAATAAATAATGAACCCCAAGGACAGGTTGTAATTACTAAATTTATTACGTATTTGGAAGAATTTACTTGGATTTGTTTTAGTAAGAAAGTGCAGTGATGCTAAATTTTAGCCTTAGTGTTTATGGAGATAATGGGCGTCCCTAAAAGACCCCTTCAACTTGTAGCAGGAAAGAAATGCTCGCATGTGCATCACGATGAGGATGTTGGATGGACGCCGCGCCCTCAGAGGGGGCGGACACTCTTGGGGCTCTGCTGATTATGCCTATGTGGGAGCACAGGTGAAGGTTCCACCAGCTGCTCCGCTACAAATGGAACTCTGCTGTCACAACTTGGAGCTGGGCGGTGAAAAAACATTTCCGCGCTTTCCAGTAGAGAAGAAACTGCTATCAGTCACCCAATGTTTGAATGATAACCTCTGAATCAGTTCGGTAGCTGATTCTTTATTTTCTTCTTGAAAGAGTGGCTCACTATGTATGTAGTTCATAGCAATCCTCCTGACAGCCTCTCCAGGAACTGGGGAGCCACACCTAGCTCAGCGGCTAAATTTATGAAAGTTTTAAAAATCATTTAATTAATTAAATAATTTATGTACTTGGCACAAGATCTCACTATACAGCTCAGACTCACGGTGACCCTCCTGTCTCAGCCTCCCCAGCACTGGGATTACAGGCGTGCACCACCATGCCTGGAACCTAGGGTTCCAGGGCCAGCACAAAATGTGGTACTGAGGATCTAACTTGGGACTTTGCACTTGCCAGGTGGGTGCTTACACTGCTGAGCTATTTCCCCAGCCCATCAGGGGCTAAATTTTAAAGAGTGAATTTAAAATCGAGACATAAATCTCCCATTTATTTCCAGTTAGACCCGTATCTTAGGATCGTGTGTCAAGCTTATTATTTCTGTCACCAGTGAAACAAGGCTAATTCTATCAGCTTAGAGGACTTATGAGAAATCAATGATTTGCCTGAGAAATTCTTTTGTGAATAAATATGAATGTATAAATTAGTGAAATATTATCTCATGATTTTTAAATTCTGACTGATATTACATTTAATTTGGAGTGTTGGGAAGTTACTTTGAATCATCAACTCATTTGTCTAGGTTAAAATTTGGCATCTTGAAGAAAATCTTCATTTGATGTATGTATTCAATAATATTAAAAATAAGAGCTATTTTCTATTACTTGTAGAGACTGAAGTGAATACTTGTGGGTGTTGGAGTAATCAAATCCCACATTCACACCCCTCGTATTATGGGACAGTACCATTTGGACTGTGCTGGGACAGGGAATGGGGAGGCCCACTGAGATATGTGGGGTGCTGGTTAAGGCAAGAGGCACGTAGACAGACAGACCTGAGGGTTAGCATAGCTTCGGCTAGGCACCAACTGTGATAAGTTTGTAGATAAGATTGATAAAATTAAGAACCCTATGAAATTGTAAGTACATTTTAATCCTCTGTAAATATAATTCAGTGATTTTCAGAAATTCCATAAATGTGTAATTATCACAACACTCCAGTTGGAACATACTTTAACTATCACAAGAAGATTCCTAGGGCCATTTTCTAATCAATTCCCACTACCAAATATAATCCCAGACAACTAGTACATTCTTTCTGTTTGTGGCTATTAATCCTGATGTAAGCTTCATTGGATTAAGAAATGTTAGTCAAGCACACTTCTCGATGTGCTTGGGTGGGTCGCGTAGGTGTCCCCCTGGGTACTTACGTGGTCCATGCCTGCTTCTCACTTGAATTGGGCAGCTTCACTCCTTGATGTCCTTCCTGCAAGATGGTGCTGCCTCCCAATGACAGATTGAAAATGTGAATCAATTAACCCTTTGCTCCTTTAAGTGGAAAGTGCTAAGTATTGTGACTCAACAACAGAAGAGCTGACTCGTACACTCTCTATAACTTGCCTTTCAAAGGAATTTGATACAAAATAAGTCTTATATGCATTTTAGTGTATATGGTTACTTTAAATGAGTGTAGTAACTTTAAGCTTTATTGGGATAGCCAGTGATTTATTCATTTTTGTAGCTGTATAGTACTCCAGTGTTAAATATACCGCATTTTGCTTATCCGTTCACTGGGTGATGAACATTTGAAATGTTTCCAGGTTAAGGCTATTATTTGTTACTATGACCATATAAATATAAGTATTTGTATGGACAGATATTTTTAATACTCTTAGGTAAGATCTAGGGATGGAATATTATAAGGTAAATATGTTTACTTTAGATGTTTTCAAGCTATTTTGCAAGTGTTGGTGTCATTTGACACCCCCACATGCAAAAGATGAAGATTCCTGTTTTTCCACATCTTCAACAATGCTTGGTATCATTAGTCTGCTGGATTATAGCCATTCCAGTGGTATATTTCATTGTGGTTTAATTTGCATTTCTCTAATGACTAATGTTCTTTAGCTGCTTTTTATAAGTTAATTAGCCATAAGAATATCTTCTTTGTTAAATTATCAGTTCAAATCTTCACACTCCTGCCCTAATTTTTGGAAGGATTCCTTTTTGTATTATTGATTGAGTTGGAAGAGTTGTTTATGCCTAGATGCCTACAAGTCTTTTATAAGATAAATGATTAGCAAATATTTTCTCCAGGTCTGTGGCATATATTTTCACTTGCTAAATGAAACATTTTAGTAAAAAAAGCTTTCTGTTGTTGATGTTTCAACTTATTAAATTTTTCTTTTATAGATTGTGATTTCACATTATACTTACATAGCTAGTTAATAGAAGATCACAAAAATAATCTTATTCTAGGAGATTTATGGTTTAGCTCTTACATTTGTGTTAATTTTTGTATACAAGAGGATTTAAAGGTCTCAGTTCAAAGACATGGATATCTCCTGTAACACAATTTGTTGAAAAGACTACTTTTTATCCATGTTACTGTCTTTATACATTTGTTGAAATCAGTTGGCTGTAAAAGTAAAGGTTTATTTGTAGACCAGCTATTCAATTCCATGAATCAACATGTCTGTCTGTCTTTAGACCAGCACTACACAGTCTTGATTATTCTAGATTTATTTAATTTTTTTTTTTTTTTTAACCAGGGATTGAACTCAGTACCCTGCATTTGCAAGACAGGTGCTAAAACTACTGGCTAACTCCCTATTGGAAAGTTTTTAACCAGTTAGTATAGCTATATTCTTTCAAAAATATCTTTGATTATTCTAGGTCTTTTGGATTTTTATGCAGTGACTTTTAGGATCACTTTGTCAGTTTCTTTAATTAAACCCTTGGGGTGATGATAAAAATCTCTGTCTTTTGCTCTTTCTCTCATATTCTCAAGAATCTCATTACATGAATGTTGAATATTTAGCTGTAGCTACCAGTATGAGTGTTTTCATTGCTTTGTCCTCTGTGCTTTTTTTTTTTTTTTTTTCTAAGATTAACTTATCTTTAATCATTGGTTCTTTCTTCTGTCACCTCTAATTTGCTGTTCAGCCAATGTTAGGCATTTTTGATGAGGATATTATTAATTCTGGAATTTCCAATTGCTTTTTTATAATGTATTCTGCACTGAGCTTCTCTATTTGTTGGGTGTTGTAATACTTGAACTCTTTGTGTTTCTGTGTTCTGGGGTTTCCTTCTAGAAGTGGTTTCTGGGTTCTTTCTGTGAAGAGCAAAGAATTAGTCAAGGTAAGTGCAAAAGATAATGAGGTTCTTCATTTATTAAAGGTAAAGCAACATTCTGCAGAGCCAGTGTGGGCCAATCAAAGGCAGAAAAAGAAGCAGACTGTAGGGTGTGAGAAGACCGCTGTGAAAGGCTGCATAGTGGCCATAGGTTAATGGCTGAGGTCTTTTGAACCTTCACTCAGTAGGCTGATTTCAGCCTATGGCTGAAATCCAAATTTGCCTTCAATTTTCTAGAAGAATTGAGGCCAGTTTTTATTTTTTTTATTGGCTCCAGGTGTAAAGCTTGGGCATACATCTCTCAAACTCACATATCTTTCGCATTTCTGTGACTGACAGGGCACATCCAGTCGCCCAGCCCTAATTTCTTGCCTCAGTTGAACATGAATTAAATTAATTGTCTATATTGTCTCCTTTTCTCCTCCTATGTATGGGTCACCTTTTTAAAATTTTGTGTCAATTTTGGTTGAAAACTGAATATTTTATATATTGTAATGGAGAACATATTGTTCTAAGGGTACATTTCACTCCCCTACTTTTGGTACCTCATCTGTGTTTAAAATACGAAAGTTTCTCATCATATAGACTGCTGCTGATGTCTCTGCTTAGGTTTTTCCTTCTGCTATTACTTTTAGCCTGAATTACCAAGCCTTGGATTTGCTTTGATATAAGATAGTGACCAGCCAATGATCTAGGTAAAGGTTGTGCTCAGACAACTCCAGCGCATGGCTTCTACCTCCTAACAATCAATCTACATTTAGTTTGAAACTACTTCTCAAAAGTTGTCTTTGCTTTAAATTTTAACTAGCTTTTTCAGGTTCCCTGTGTGAACCTACAGTTTTCCAGCTAACCATGAAGAGGTGGAATGCTCACAGATTCTTTGAGTGGTGCTGTCTTTTCCAGGATTTCTTCACAGAATTTTTGTCTGTCTGTAACTTGGTCTGAAAAGGAACATAATCTCACACCAGGAGAGCTATGAACTTTATCTCATTTTTTTTTTTCTTTGTAGTGTTTGCCGCTGTAGTGTTTCCCCTCCTCCTAAAGCATGACTCTTCTTTCTGGGACCAAAATTTTTGAGTTTTCTGCCCTGCACTGTTTTGATCATGAAATGAATCAGAGAGTTTATATGGATGGGAATACCTTTAGGCAAGAAGGTCAAAGACTCCTGTTGTTTTTACCCTAAACCCTATCAGTTTTCAAGAATAGATGCTTCTCAGTTTGTAGACCATCTTCTTTGTCACTTTCCAGACCTTTGACTCATTTGTGACAATTTCATACAGTTTGGTACTGCTTTAGGAAGGGAGGATTTTCTGACTTCTCCTATTATCATAGCTACAAGTTTTTCTTGGGCCTGAAGTTATACATTTTTAATTTATAAAATATGAA
This sequence comes from Ctenomys sociabilis, assembly GCA_004027165.1. Classification (NCBI taxonomy): domain Eukaryota; kingdom Metazoa; phylum Chordata; class Mammalia; order Rodentia; family Ctenomyidae; genus Ctenomys; species Ctenomys sociabilis. The sequence continues at coordinate 24,893 of PVKA01000566.1, read as the reverse complement.
TATTTTAAGATATGCCTTCTACTTGCTTTCTTCTTTTCCTGCATATATGTGTATATGTATTTATAGATATGAACCAAGTCTTTTAAATTTGTGTGTGGATTATCTGTATCGTGTGTGGTGTATGGTGATTCTAATTTTTTATATTATTGTTAAATTCATTCTTTTGTCTTTAACAAAAGGATACTAACAAAAGTGCATTGAAGACAGAAAATTTAATGTATATAAATTCACATATGTCTATAATTTAAGAGCAAATAAAATTTACTTGACTAATTTGATTAATGCAATCTGCAACCCTCATGCTGTGGTCCAACTTTTACTTCACAAAGGTAGGTGTTTCTGACTCATTTCTCACTTGGAAACACATTCTGAGGAAAGTAAGTTTGATAACGTTAGCTATGAAATATTTTATTCCTTAAGAAAGTAATTGGGGCTGGCGAGATGGCTCAGGGGAACAAATACTTCCATAGTAAGTGCAAGGGCCTGAGTTCCATCTCCTGTTCTGCAAAAAAAAAAAAAAAAAAAAAGAAAGAAAGTAATTACCAGCTAGGCCTGTTGGCACACACCTGTAATATCAGCATTCAGGAGGCTGAGGCAAGAGGATTATCACAAGTTCAAGGCCAGCCTTATCTCCATAGGGAGACAAGGTCTCAAAAAACAAAAACAAAAAGACCCTTTGTTCTAAAGGTATCACTTAGCATGTGATATCACCATTACCATTATCCTTAATTTCTCTTCAAAGTGATGGTTTACGTTTACATCAAATATGTACAAAATGTTCATACTTAGTCAAAGTACTGGTACATGTCACAAATTTTTCATTAAATACATAAAAAAGTTATAAGATAAAGGGCAGAGGAAAACAGCACAGTACGGAGTCTCATGTGTTGTCAACAGCAAGAATGGGAAAGGCTGGCCATAGGGGCCTAGGTGAGTAGGCCAACGAGTTGGAAACTCTAAAAAAAGATTACATTTCTAGAAATAGGAAGCACACAAACAGTGAATCATGAAGTCTTTAAAAAAATGAACAGACCTAACACGAGTAAGGGCATCAAATCAGCAGTCAAAGCCTCCCAATAAACAAAATCTCAGGACTATGTAAACTCTGAGGGGAATTCTGACCAAAATTTAAAGAAGAATTAAAACCAATTCTTTTTTTCCCAGCGATCCCAGGGCCCCAGAGCCAGTGCAGCTTGGCTGGTGAGTGAGAGCTCCAGGCCTGCCGTGCCAGAGGGACCACTCCTGGGGACCCAGACACCACACAGCTTGGCCAGGAACCAACAGAGGGGAATCACAGGAGCTGCAGCAAAAAGGAACTGAACAAAACAGCTAGATCCAGGCCAGGCATAACTGGATAATCTCAAACTTAAGAGACTGGCACCTGAATATCATTACACACTAAGTTTATAGCTGCAACAAAGCTCTACACCGAAGGTTAGAGGTCAGTGCTATACAAAATGACAAAGACAAGGAGAAAAATGCAATCTCAGGACTCAAATCCACCAGTAAGTGCAGAGGACACTAGCTCAGCTGAAATGAATGAATTAACAGATACAGCAGCAAAGGAACAACAACCAAAAGGTATAGAGGAACTCAGATGAGAAGTAATTCCTGAAATAAAAAAAGAAATATCTAAATACATAGCATCTGAATTAAAGAATCAAATGCAGAAACATCTTAGGGAAAAAGAATGCTCACCAAGAACAGGTGAAGAGACCACTATTTCAGCTGAAATGGATGAATTAACAGCATCTGAAGCAAAGAAACAACAGCAGAAAGGTCATGAGGAACTCAAAGTAGAAATAATTTCTGAAATCAAAAAAGAATTCTTTGAAAAAAAAAGAATTATTTGAAATCATAGCATCTGAAATACAGAAAAAAGTATTACCTTAGTGTGTAATGATATTCAAGTGCCAGTCTCTTAAGTTTGAGAATATCCAGTTATGCCTGGCCTGGATCTAGCTGTTGTGTTCAGTTCCTTTTTGCTTCAGCTCCTGTGATTCCCCTCTGTTGGTTCCTGGCCAAGCTGTGTGGTGTCTGGGTCCCCAGGAGTGGTCCCTCTGGCACGGCAGGCCTGGAGCTCTCACTCACCAGCCAAGCTGCACTGGCTCTGGGGCCCTGGGATCGCTGGGAAATATACAGAGGAAACCCAAGTTGGAAGAAAATATGCAGAAAAAAAATTAATAACTAACTCTAAAGAAGACATGGATGAAAAAATAGAGGAGATCAGAAATATGATAGATTCCTTGAATGAGTAATATAGAAAAGAAATAGAACACATGAAACAGAGTCAAAGAGACATAGAAGAACTAAAAATATCAATCACAAGTCTAAAAACCATTTGAGTGAAAGTGAAGACAAAGTTTCAGATCTTGAAGATGCTGGTGCGGCCAGTGAAAAGGTGACAAAGGATCTCTTAAAACCAAAGAGAATGCAGGAAAAAAATAATTCATCACCTACAAGATGATGCCAGGATGAACAATATGAGATTAACTATCAGTGAGAATGAAGGAGTCAATAGAAATGACATAAAAAGAATTTGGGGAGAGGTAATGGCAGAAAACTTCCCAAATATGACGAAACAATCCAACATTCAAGTCACCGAAGCATACAAAACACCAAGTAACTTCAACCCAAGTAAAAACACACCAAAACATATAATAGTCAAGATCTCAGAAATACAACACAAAAATAATATACTGAAAGCTGTTAGAGAGAAGAAGCAGATCACATTCAAAGGAAAACGATCAGAATTACAGCCAACTTCTCTACACAAACCATGAAGGCAAGGAGAGCATGGAGCAGCGTTCTTCAAGTCCTGTACAAAAACAAATTCCAGCCCAGACTGGAATTATTGTACCCTGCAAAACTCTCTTTCAAGTTTGCTGGAGAAGTAAAATACTTCCACAACAAAGAACACCTAAAGAATTTCATGATGACAAAGCCATCCCTACATAGGCTGCTGAAAGATGTTCTAGAGAGAGACCACAATGACCAGAACTCCATGAATGACAATGGAAGGAACCCACTAAACAGGACAGACAATTAAACACAGTATACAAAGGAGTAAACAGCAGCAGGGAAATATCATGACAAACATAACTAGACACATTTCAATTATAAGTATCAATGTAAATGGACTCAATTTACCAATTAAGAGAAACAGACTGGCACAGTGGATTAGGAAACAAAATCCAACAATATACTGTATACCAGAAACACACTTAACTCAAAAGGACATTCATAGGCTCAAAGTCAAAGGATGGAAAACAATACTATATGCTCCAGCACCTCAGAAAAAAGCAGGAGTAGCAATTCTGTTCTCATACAGTCTCAACTTCAAATGAAGAAGAATCAAATGACACAAAGAAGGCAACTACATATTAGTCAGGGGAAAAATTCGAGAGGAAGAGGTAACACTCATAAATACCTACGCAACAAACACAGGAACACTCAACTATGTAAGACAAATCTTAATGGACATGAAAAACCTAACATCTAAGAACACAATCTTAACAGGAAACCTTAACACCCCCTTATCTCAAAAAGGTAGATCAACCAGACAAAAAAATTAGCAAGGAAGTAGCAGAACTGAAGCAGAGCTTGGAACAAATGGACCGGGTAGATATTTACAGAGTGTTCCATCCAATCACAGCTGAATACACACTTTTTTCAGCTGCACATGGGTCATTTCCCAAGATAGACCACATACTACTCCAGCGGTCAAGCATAAGTATATGCAAGAAAACAGAAATTATCCCATGCATATTATCTGACCACAGTGTAATGAAACTGGAACTAAATGACAAAAGAAACCAGAAAAACCCACTAAATTCATGGAAATTAAACAACACCCTACTCAGCAATTAATGGGTCACAGAAGAAATTCAATAAGAAATTCAACAATATCTGCAATGCAATAAAAACTCATGGGCAACTTACTGGAATTCATGGGATGCGATGAAAGCAGTTCTTAGAGGGAAAATCATAGCTGTGAATTCACACATTAGGAAAGCAGAACAGGAACAAATAAACACCTTAATGTTGCATCTCAGACATCTAGAAAAAAGAAGAGCAAATGAAACCCAGAGCACAAAGACGGGAAGAAATTGTAAAGATTAGAGCAGAAATTAATTCAATTGAGATGAAGAAAACAGTTCAAACAATCCACAAATCAAAAAGTTGGTTCTTTGAAAGGCTAAATAAACTTGATAAGCCGCTAGTCAACCTCCTCAAAAAGAGGAAAGAGAAAATTCAAGTACATGCAATAAGGAATGAAAAGGGTGAAGTCACTATAGACCCAGCGGAAATTCAGAAGATTATCAATAGTTACTTCGAGAATTTTTATGCTCACAGAATAGAAGACACAGAAGGAATGCACAGATTCCTTGAAAGGTACAAATTACCAAAACTGAACTAAGAAGATATAACAACTCTCAATAAGCCAATAACAGCCAATGTAATATGAAATTTAATAAGAAGCCTACTGACAAAGGAATGTCCGGGTCCAGATGGATTCAAACCTGAATTCTACAACAAATTCATAGAAGATATAATCCTTACACTCCTCAAACTCTTCAGTGAAATTGAAAAGGAAGCAGTCCTTCCAAAAACATTTCTGGAGGCAAGTATTATACTGATTCCAAAACCAGGGAAAGACACAACCAAAAAGGAGAACTATAGACCAATTTCCTTCATGAATATAGACATAAAAATACTCAGTACGATCCTAACAAATAGAATACAGCATATCATCAAGAAGATCATACACCATGACCATGTAGGATGCATCCCATGGATGCAAAGATGGTTCAATATTTTAAAAATCTATAAATGTAATACACTATATTAATAGAATGAAATCTAAAAACCACATGATCATCTCAACTGATGCAGAGAAAGTTTTTGACAAAGTCCAACACTCACTCATGTTCAAAGTCCTACAGAAAATTGGAATGGAAGGACTCTAACTTAACTTGATAAAAGCTATGTATGACAACCCAAAAGCTAATATAATCCTAAATGGGGAAAAACTGAAATCTTTTACTCTTAAATCAGGTACAAGACAAGGATGTCCTCTATCACCCCTCCTATTCAATATAGTTTGGGAATCCTTAGCAACAGCCATTAGAAAAGAGGGAGAAATAAAAGGATAAGAATAGGTAAAGAAGAAGTTAAATTATCACTATTTGCAGATGACATGATACTTTACTTTGAAGACTCCAAAAATTCCAGCAAGAAACTAGTAGAACTGATACAGAAATTCAGTAGCATAGCAGGATACAAAGTCAGTACTCAAAAGTCAATAGCATTCCTCTACACAGATAACAAGCACACTGAAAGGGAAACAATAGAAGCAATAACTTTTACTTCAGCACTGCGGAAACTGAAATTCCTTGGATTCACTTAACCAAGGAAGTCAATGATCTGTTCACGCAAAATTATACAACATCCTAACATGCTCCTGGATAGGAAGAATCAACATCGTGAAGATGGCCATGCTCCCAAAGTTGCTGTACAGATTTAATGCAATCTCCATCAAACTACCACCAACATATCTCCCAGACCTAGAGAAATCGTTCCTAAAATTTATTTGGAACCATAAACGACCTAGAATAGCAAAGGCAATCTTGGCCAATAAAGACAAGGCAGGAGGCATCACAATTTCTGACTTGAAATTATACTACAAAGCCACTGTGATAAAATCAACATGGTATTGGCAACGAAATAGATCTGAGGATCAATGGAATAGATCAGAAGATGCAGAGGCATCTACGATCACACTCAGCCATTGGATCTTTGACAAAGGGGCCAAACAAGTTCACTGGAAGAAACATAGCCTCTTTAACAGATGGTGCTGGAAAACCTGGCTTTCTACATGCCGAAAACTAAAACTTGACCCAGCTCTATCACATGCTGTAAGCTAAAGTCTAACTGGAGTAAAGATTTAAACATTAAAACAGAAATACTCAATCTCCTGGAAGAGAAAGTAGGAGGAACTCTTGAAGACATAGGGATTGGTAAACATTTCATGAACACACATATATTTGCATGGGAAACATTTGAAAGAATCAACAATTGGGATCAACTCTTCTTGAAGAGTTTCTGCAAGTCAAAAGAAATTGTGAACAAAGTGAACAGACAACCCACAAATTTTGAAAAAATCCTAACTAACAAGCAATAAGACATAGATCTGCTGTCTAGAATATATAAAGAACTAAGATATAACAGGGCCCTCAAATTTAAAGACCCAATTCAGAAATGGGCATCTGAGATGAATACATACTTCTCTTAGGAAAAAATTAAAGAAGTGAATAAATATATGGAAAAATGCTCCACATTGCTAGCCACCCATGAAATTCAAATAAAAACAACACTGAGATACCATCTCACTCCAGAAAGAATGACTATCATAAGGAAATCAACCAACAACAAATGTTGGAGAGGTTGTGGGTTAAAGGGAACAGTTCACTGCTGGTGTGGATGTAGACTGCTACAACCATTGTGGAGGTCAGTGTGGAGACTCCTCAAAAGAGTAGGACTGGAAATCCCAGTCAAGCCTACTGGGAATTTTCCCAGAGGAACTGAAAACATTATATCAAAGTGATATATGTGTACCTATGTTTATAACAGCACAATTTGTGATATCAAAATCTTGGAAACAACCAAGATGTCCATCACATGGGGAATGGTTGAAAGAAGATGTGGTATTTCTATATAATGGATTATTACTCAGCTATAAAGAATGATAAACTTGAAGCATTTATATTGAAATGGATGCCACTTGAACATATACTTGTAAGTGAAATAAATTAGATACACATGTGCAAATACCATATAGTCTCCCTAGTATAAGAAGTCAAAAGAAGAAATACAAATAGAAATGTACAACAACAACTAAGGACAATTGAGTTAGATAGTCAGAGAAAACTGAATGGCGTATGCTGCAGGGTACTAATCAGCTCTTCTTCTGGATGGTTAACAACTTAAGTTCACAGATCAGAATTGGTGAAATAGAAGAGCTGCAAGGCCACCCAACATTTTGGCTCTAGCCTTTCAAGGTCAGTAAAGACTCAGGGCATAGGAGAACCTGTACTATAACATCATGAAACTCAGTTTTGCCCCAAATTTTCTGATCAAGGAAATTATGGAGCCACAGGAAAAAGACTGATGATGTATAATGTGCCTGGGGAGAGTCACATGGAGAGAAAACTTTCTCTCAGGCTCTCACAGAGCGCAAATTTGTCAAGCATTGGCCGTGACTCATCCACTTGAATGACACAGACAAAAGATCTACATAGTAAGGTACAGGATTACCTGATAAACCCTGAGGGCACTTCACTGATCTCAACAGAAACAAAAACTACATCTTTTGGTAATAGGTCTTGATCTATCTTGGTCTTCACCATATAATAGAAATGTATAAAAATGAGGTATATAGTGTGGGCCCACAATAATAAGTTGAGCTGTAAATGGCTATAGTCAACAATTTCTTCAGATAACTCACTATTATTGTGGAATGCTGTACTGTGTTGGATTGTGTCACCAAGTTCAGGCACCTAAATTGGTTTAATGACAATGGAGTGCTCATCTTTGACAGGTCTAGACAAAAACAAAGGGGAGGAATAGAAAGGAAGAATCATGATGTGTGTGTATGAACAGTAAGTTAGGATAAGTATGCCGTGCTTCTGCATATTTCTATGAGAATCAATATTTGTACTAATAGTGGTTGGACAAGATATTATGTTGGCTTCTAGTACTATGGACAGACACTGGGGAGATAACAAGGTAGAGGGTGTTAACTGTTGAATCTGTGATATTAATCAGCTGTAGAAAAATAAGATAGGTATATGACTGCACTCTCTTCATTCACTGATTAGAGACATCTAGTATAATAATGCCTGTAAGTATAGTATCATGTATGCACCTTGTATGACAGCGAAACATTACAAAAATATTTTGCAATATATTGATTTGTCGAATCTGTCTTGTTAATTTGTCTTGAAACTGTCTCATTGCTATTCGTTCCTCAATAAAAATTCCATAAAAACCCCAATTCTTCTTAATTAAACTCTATGAAAATAGTGTGGAATTGGGAGCTCGAATACCTCTTTTTTTGAACATTCCCTTGATATCAGAATCAAACAAAAATATTGTAAGAAAATAAAAGTACAGAAGAATGTATGGAAACAAAGTCAACAAAATTCTTGTAAATCCGATTTAATAGCATATTAAAAAATTGTACATTGTGAGCAAGTTGGCTTTATTCTAGAATTATGCAGTGATGTTCAACATATGAAGTCAATCAAGATAATATTTCATATTAACAAAGTGAAAGGCATAACTCACATAATCGTCTCAATGGCAGAAAAATATTTGACAAGATTCAATGTACTTTTATGATTAAAAAACACTTAAAACACTGGGTGTGGGAGGAAATTAACTGAACAACATGAAAAGCCCACATCTAACATCTTATTCTGTGGTGAATAACTGAATAATTGAAAGCTTCTTTCTAAGCCCAGAAACAAGGCAAGGTTGCCCATGAACATCATTTTTATTCATTATATTATTGGATGTCAGCATGACCCATTAAGCAAGAAAAAGAATTTAAAGGCATACAGAGCAAAAGTAAAACAATATGATTACAATTGATATGACCTTATATGTAGAAATCCTAAGGCACTTGTGTGGGTTAAAACAAATGTTAGAATTAACAAACAAATTCAGTGAAGTTGCAAGTACAAAACCGTCATTTAAAAACTGATTGTGTTTATATAAACTGACAATGCATAGTTAGAAAATAAAATAGGGGAAACAGTCCCATTTATAGTAGTATCAAACAGAATAAAATAGTTAAAAATGAACTTAAGCAAGGAAGCTAAAGACGTGGGCATTGGAAACCACAAAATATTAATGAAAGAAAATTTAAATAAATAGATAAAATATCCCATTTTCATAGATTAGGAGAGTTAATGGTATTAAATGTTCATGTTATGCAAAGTGATCTAGCAATTCAAGGAAATCTCTGTCAAAATACTGGTGGCATTTTTGCAGAACTAGAAAAAAATTTTCAAAATTCTTACTGTTTCAAATCACCTCACATAGCCAAAATAATTACAAAAATAGACAGAGCTGGTGGCCTCACATTTCCTGATTTCAAAACAGAAATTTCTGTCTGTAGTTGTGCTACTGGCCTAAACACAGACAGGCAGATGGAGCAGTGCCTCATATATATATGATCAAAAGATATTTGACCAAGGTGTTAAGGCTACTGAATGGAGAAAGAATAGTATCTTCAACAAGTAGTTTTGAGAAAGCTCAATACTCTCATGCAGACTAAGCTTTAATTGATTTCACACTATCTTAAAATTAATCCAACATGCACTAATGATCTAAATGTAAGGCCAGGAACTATAAACTTCCCACCAAAGAAACTTACTGAAAACTTGGTGACACTGGGTTTGGAAATAAATTCTTGAATTTTACACCAAAAGCATAGGCAACATAAATGAGACTATGTTAAACTAAAGACTGCATTAAATTAAAAAGACTTCTGTATAGCAAGGAAAAATATCAACAGAGTGAAAAATGCAATGTATAGAATGAAAAATAGTCAAGTTATATATATTATATTGGCAAATATAATAAATCAAATTGGCATATATTGGCAAATCATAATACATAATATATATATACTGTATAATATATATAATAACCAGAAAATATAAATAACTTTAACAGCTTAAGGATGAAACACCATGCAATCTAACCTAAAAATGAGCAAAGTAATTAAATATATAGTTCTCTAAGAAGGTATGCAAATGGCTAACAAATATTTTTCAAAGATTTTTAATGTTATTAACTATCAAAGGAATACAAATAAAAGTAGGTTAAAATATCACAAATTTGTTGAACGGATTCAACTGAAAACAAACGAACCAAAAAAAAAAAAAAAAAAAGATGAGTTAAAGAGCATGTGAAGAAATTGGAATCGCTTTGCATTGTTGATGGCACCACAAAGCTGTGCAGCTGCAGCGAAACACAACACTAAGGTTCCTCAAAAAGCCAGAAATAGAACTTCCATGTGATCTGGAATCTTCTTCTGGGTATTTATTCAGAAGGACTGAAAGCATAACTCAGTACGGTGGACCACACCTGCAATCCCAGAAGTCTGAGAAGTTGAGGCAAGAGAATCACTAGTTAGGTCCCACCTGGGAAACAGTGAATTGATAAGACCTCAAAAAACAAAACAAAACAAAATGTAAAAAGAGCTGAGCTGTAGCTTAGTGCTATAACCACACACACACACACACACACACACACGCACGTGTGTGCGTACACACCCACACCCACAATTGAAAAGACTATTTTTTTTCCTGTATTTTAGGGAAGGGTCTGCAGGGTGTTCAGGGTCTCACTAGTCGATCAGACTCATGATGATCCACCTGTTTATAGCCTCCCAAGAGCTGGGATTATAGGCACATGCTACCGTGCCCAGTCTCAGTTGCCCTCTTAGCACACCCCGGGGGCAGGGCCAGCACACCAAAGTCCAGGGATTGAATCCTAGCCCCTGTGCCTGCTGCAGGCACTTCAATCCACCTAGCTATTTGGTCAGCCTGTAAATACTATTTTGAAGTAATACCGCCTATGCTCATTATGATATCATTAAAAATACCCAAATTGGGAAAAGAATTTGAATATCCCAATGACAAAAAACAAAGGGTAAAGTTAATATATATTATTCAGCTTTAAACTACATGAAAAGGAAATTATGTCAGATGCTAGAATATGGAAGAGTGTTGACGTCATTACAGGGAGTGAAATAAGCCAGCCACAGAGACACAAAAACTGCATGATTGTATGTATATAAAAAAAATCTCAAATAGTAAAACATTAGGATGATGGTTGCCAGGGGCTACCAGGAAGGAGCAAAGAGAAGTGTTCAGTACACATAGTTTACTGAACACATAGTTTAAGTTTTACAAGATGAAAAAGCTCTACAGAATTGCTATGTAGCAATATGTCTATGGTTAATATCATTCTACTGTATATTCTAAAATGATTCAGACAGTGAATTTTATGTTCTTATCACAATTACAGAAAACAATTATGGAAGGTTTGTGGTTTTAGCTCTGACATGTAAATTGCTTAGTAGTTGTTACTCTCACTGTTACAACAAGGAAAAAAGTGAGAGAAATTGAAAATCATTGATTTTTTTTGTCTTGGCTGGCCGGAGAGCTAAGGGTGCAGGGCAAATGGTTACCCTGAAGGCTGGAGGCACAGCGGATCCAAATGGACATGGCCATCAAGTTCTGCTGAGCGTGAGTGGTCTTCCTGGGGGCCATGAAGTGGTGAGAACACTTCCATAGTGTGTTTGTTAAATTGTAGGCCAAGTGTGGAGTAGTTTGGGAGCACAAACCTCTGGGGGTTAGTGCTGCTGTCTTGGGGAGAAGCATGTTTTAACAGACTTCCTGCTATGAATCTGCTATGTGATTACTTATGACATCCAAATTCATGTACTGATATCCTTGCCTTTACCTGATACCTTTAGGGGATGTGTGAGGGAAGCAGCCTTTGCCCCATGATACTATCTTGGGCTTTGGGGATGAAGCCTTTATCCATGTGACAAAAAACAGGTCTGAGAGGGACCTCTTACCCTTTCTACCATGGGAAGAAACAGCATGGCATAGCATAGAGGGCCATGTACCAACCCGGAAAGTGACCTTCACTGAACACCTAGTCAGCTAGGACCTTGACTTTAGATTTCTTAGCCTCCAGAAGTGTGAGAAGTGAATTTGTGTGGTTTATAAAACTTCCTCAAAATGTGATTATTGGCCTCAGTGGACCAAGATAGAACCCTGCTTAGTTCATACTGCAATGATCTGAGAAAGTTCCTGTTGCTGCAGGGAGGAGAAGGGCAAGTAACGTTGTGAAACATCTGAAGCCTTCTCTCCAGGTAAAAGGAATTTGCCAGAGCAGAATTCCTAAACCTTATACTAACAGGAAGTAATTTTTCTAACTCCTAACCCTTCAAGTCTTCCTGCAGCATCTAAGATTTAAAAACAACAAAATACATTCAACACATGACTGTGTTTCAGAGAAAAAAGGGACTTGAAACACTACAGCAGAGAATGTAGCAGGGGTCAAAGCTTATACTCGAGGGGACACAGAGACACAGTCAAGATGGAATTCCTCTAAAAGACGGATGTGTCATCAAAAATTATAGAACTGTTCTTGACCTCCACATTCTGCTAAATGCATAGATATTATGTGCAGAGAGATGGACACATTATAAAAAAAATCAAAGAAAAGTGAATGGTATGGTCCAGGACAGAATTAAGTAACCCCAAAGAAAGGCTAGTAAAAACCTTTCCAACTGAAATGCAAGGAGAAGAAATAATAAAATTACAAAACAAAGCAAAATAAAACCAATCCAATCCAGAATCCCCAGGAACTGTAGGATGGTATTAAAAGATGACAAAAGCATAATAATTGCACTGTTGGAATACCTGTGGAAAAGAGAGAGAAAAATGAATCAGAACAAATTCTAAAGGAAAAATGACATAGAAATTAAGAAACTGATGATAGACACCCAACCACAGATATCTGAAAAATGAAGAAATAATTTAGCAGAGTCACGTGTGTACAACAAAGATTTGATCAACAGTGGGTTGCAAGTCTGATGGTGGCTGTGTAAGATTATAGTGAGCTGGGGGCTTCCTGTTCTCCAGTTTCATCTTGGTTGTCTTAGTGTCTTGGTGTTACCCAGGTCTGTAGTAATCCTTCTGTAAACCAAATTGTATATCACATGCAGTTGTGTATAGTCCATGAAGCTTGATAATACTATTATTAAATGATTATGCTACCCGTATCTATTCTGTTGTACTATTAATTTAGAATGCACTCTTTTTACTCATCTAAACAAATATTTACCATAAGACAGTATGGAGTTGTAGCTCAGTAGTATACTGCTTGCCTGTTATATAAAAATAAGTTCAAAGTAGTAAAATAGTTTGTGGTCTTGCTACACTGGCAAAGGTCTCATACATGTTCTGTTTCCTGGGTCTTGACTTCAAGTAGTCATGTCGAGTGGTTGACCTTCCCCTTCTAGTTTTGGAGGGAAACAATATACTGTGATCTTTGCACAACACAGAAATTACCTCATGAAATGTGTCCTCATCATTAAGCAATGTATGTCTGGGTCATACTACCCCTCAAAGGAGGAAATAAAATGCTCATGAATGCATAGAGGTAGAAACAAGTTTTGAATGAATGCATAAAGAGAGAGAGCAGACATATCTCCCATGCAGATAGATTCTAAGTAATTTTTGTGGATAGTTCTCCATTAGAAAGATGGAATATAATTTCTACTATATTTTTAAAATTCTTATTTATTTATTTGGTACAGAGTCTCACTACATAGCTTGGACTTGTAGTGATCCTCCTGTTTCAGCCTCCCTAGTGCTGAGATTATAGATGCGTGCCACCACATTTGGTTTTGGTGGCTGGCACGGTACACCCAGGGTTCCAGGTCTGGCACAGCATGTGGTACTGGGGATTGAACCCAGGACCTTGCAATTGCCAGGCAGGCTCTTAGACCTCCGAATTGTCTCCCCAGCCCACAACTTTCATTCTTGACATATGGGCAGTGTTTAGTGACTTTCTTCTAAGTATTGTATGCAAAGGAAGAAAATATAACTTTTCCCTACAGCAGATAAACTGAAAAACAGCACCTTATCCGGGTGGTTGGAGTTATCAACAGTGATAAATCATACTGACTGTGTGTCCTCCTGATATGATGTAGTAAAATAGCACATTATCTCTATTGCCTTCCTCCCCAAAGCCCACCACCCAGAATAATCATGTCAAAAACATTATAGCAGTCCAGACTGACATGAATTCCACAAAAATATCTGACTGGCATCCTTCAAAACCACTAAGTCCATCAACAAACAAAAAATACTGAGAAACGATCACCATTCAAAGGACACATGAGATTAACTGTGTTGTGGTATGCTGGCTGGTCTTCTGGGACAGAAAAGGATCCGGAGGAAAGAGCAGACTAATGAGAATAAAATAAGGATTTTGGTTAATCATGCACCTCAGTTGTGGCTCATTATTTGTGACAAGAATCCTCTACTAATTGAAAACTTTGACACTAGGATAACTGCATGTGGGTCATGTAACAACTCGTTACATACACTTCCTTTGTGGCTACCCTGTAGATTTCAATTTAAACCTGTGCTAACCTAAAAGTTTATTTGAATAAACAGTATAATCACTCACACAATATACAAATTAATTTTTGACAGGCTGATGTCTTCAATACAAAGATCTAAACTTTAAAATATGTGGAAGAAAAAAATAATTTGATATATTTAGACAAGTGATGGTTGTTTGTGTGTATGTGTGTGTGCATGAAAAAGTGTGTGTGTGTGTGTGTGTGTGTGTGCAATGATGTGAATTAAAACTTCAGCCTTACATGTATTAGGCAAACACTAGTCCATGAATTACATCCTAAGCTGAATGAGTAGCAATTTCAACTTGACACAAAGGTACCAAATTGTACATGTGCGGGTTCATAGATGGCAAGATACACTGTAGAAAAACTAGAATGTTTTACTTAGAAATACTACCATTGGTGTGAAAAGAGACAAAGATTAATGTGCAGTATATTAAAGAACACTTAGGAATCAATAAAAATAGGTTCACATTCTCAATATAACAGTACACAAAATGCATACAAAGTTATATTACAAAAAAGAAAGAACATGGGTTATATGTGCTCTCTCTGGAAGATGTCTAATCAGATTAATAACCAGGGAACTAAAGCTTCAAATGCAATGAGACGCAATGCTATATTTATAAGAATGGTAAAGCAAAAATGTTGATAATTATGAAATGTTGACAGGAAGACTGAATTAGAGGAACTCAGCTACTGAAGTGAGTGCCAATTGGAACGTCCAGTTAGAAAATCATTTTGAGGGCTGGGGAGATAGCTTGGTGATTTAAAGGCCTGCCTGGCAAGTGCAATGACCTGGGTTCGATCCCCGGTACCGCATAGCATGCCAACCCCAGAACCCTGAGTGTGCTGTGATGGCTACTGAAATTCAGTGTGGTGGTGCAAGCCTATAATCCCAGAGCTGGGGGCGGTGCTGAGACAGGAGGATCACTAGGAGTCCAAGCTGGGAGCGGGACCCTGTACCAAATAAATAAATAAATACATTTTAAAAATAGAAGAATAAACAGAAATAAAATCATTTTGATAATACTTGGGGAAGCTGATGATATGCTCTTCCTACAACCCAGCTACTCGGCTTCAAGATATGAACCCTGGAGGTCCTATTGCTTTCCTACATGTGTCTCCATTGCAGGTGCTTGCTCTGCACATGGCAGCTTCAGTATATTGGGATGTTCATACAATCGTTAGTTTCAATAGGAAAGACTTGGAGATTTTCTAAATGTATATAGATATTTGAATGGATTGATTGTGCTATCTTTGTAAGTAGAGACAGAACAAATGACACACATGAAACTATGTGAATCTCAAAAGTAATTATAAGTGATAAAAGTCTCAGAAACTGTCATTCAGGATGCTGCTGCTTATACAATATTCATACCAAAATTAATCAAAATAAACATACACTGTTTATACTAAAATAAACACGTTAAGACAAATATATACTGCATTTGGAAACATATATACATTGCAAAGTTGTTGGAATACTGAGACGGCTAAATTTTGGTGTTCTATGTATGTATTTGCACATGTAACTAAATTTCATAGCTTTTCTTTTTCGGCTTATAGGATGTCAGTTTTGATTTGTTGGGTATACCTGCTTTTGGCAGTGTTATCTCATTGCCCTTGTAATTTGTTGATTTTTATTTTTGCTGGTCTAGGAAATAAGATCACTGAACTTGTTGACTATTACATAAGACAGGCAGTCTCCCAATTTGGGCTTAGGGCCTGTGACCAAGTTGCATGACCTGTTGTACATAGACTACAAAACATTTCTTATTTAACAAATATTTAGTAATTTCCCATGCACGTTGGACTCTATTCTGGGTTCTGGACATATGCATCAACAAGCAGTAAGACCAAGACCCTACTTCAGTAACTTACACAGTTCGGTGACACCTATCTGGACTCCTGAGTGTATTCTGAGTATACAAATCTACTTCATGAGAACTCTTGGGATATGTGAAGAAGTTCTGTGTACACAAAGACACAGAGCACCCACATTCTAAGGCCTGTGTGTGGACGTATAGATGCTATGAGCCATGTAGTTGTCAGCCCAGGGATGATGGCAGAGTGAGTGCTTGTTGCCAGGCCTGAGGGTGATGCTGCGTGATGGTACAACCTGATTGTACCACAGGTTATGCCATTCTGTTGTCTCCATTCTGTTGTCTCAGCTCATGTTTGCCACAGCTTAGCCAAACAATGGTTAAGCGTCTTTTCTTTTTTAAAAATTGTGTGCGCACTTCTGAGGATGGAATCCAGAGCCTTCTTCATGGCAGGCCAGTGTTTATCACTGAGCTATACTCCCAACCTTGATGACAGCAAGTTTTCTTTTAAGTTCAGTAGAGGAGTCGATATTATCTGTACTCTGAATAGATGGTACTTCTAAAGTTGACTCATAAAACTTCAGGAATGACACCCAGCGCTTCAGGCTGTAAGCCTATCATCTGGGGCACAACATTGTATTGGTAAACTGGTTTACCATTTTTTTCTCTAAATACAGATCACTGGTGTTGGGATGGGGTGGATAGGGAAGACATTTGAACTCCTGAGCCTTTATTCTACTCCTCTTAGCTATTTTTTTTTTTAACTTTATGAGTTTGTTTACATCTGTGTCTGGAGGTTTGAACTCGGTATAAACAAACAAAGAAATAAAACATGTCCATTCATCCAGGATAATATAATCACACTTGTGACATTTAATTGTCTAATAACATTTTCAAGTTATTTTGCTTTTAAATGCAAATTGCACCCTTATGGGTTGTCATTGTAACACTGTTGCCTGTTTTAGAGACAAGAGCTGATTTAAAATGTCCATTTCAGTTGTCATTTGAAAACAACTCTCTTTCACGAGGTTCTGACACTAAATAGTAGTCAGGGAGGGAAACATTTGAGTGTAAGAGAATACTTGCATTTTGCCTTTGGATCCATATTCTCATCTCACTGGGTAAAAATAATGACAGATCAATGTGAGAGGCTGGGGGAGGCTCTTGGGTTAATTCGCTAAGAGTTAGCATCGTGACCAGAGAGTTTATATAAACATCTTGTCTCAGAGCCCAGTGCACTGCTTATTTGTGGTGAGCTGTTTTTCTGCTTCCTCGCTGGTTTAAAACAACACATATTTTAAGTAGTTTTATTCAAGTCACATGATGGTTGATTCTCTTGAGGAAAATCCCGGTCCTGGGTCAGCAGGTAGGTTGCAGATTCGTGACAGCGCGAATCTGTCTGGACTTGAGAGTTACCTGGAACCTGACCACTTCGCTCCTCCTCCTCAGGGCCACTGGGGGCCTGTCCGTCACTCCTAGCCACTGCTGCTGTAATTTAGCTAATTCACTCAAATTGTGGTTTTGAAAGGCAGTGTAACAAACAGTCAACGGCCACGTAGGAGGTACATTTAATACATAAGACCAGACACAGCTAGCTTATGGATTTTTTAAAAAGGGGGTTGGACATTTTATAGTTCTAAGTGATTAGTTTTGTGCTGCTTTTCAAAGTAAACTCGGTGTGGAGGTCATAATGAATAAATCCCTAGATGTTTACCAAACCCCCAAATTAAATTGCATTCTTAATTGTTTTGCAAATACATTGGCTTACCTAATTAAATAGGAATGACTCTATGCTGCTATAGAGGATAGAATACTGAAGCCTTTAGGACTCATTTCAAATTAGCTATTCTGCTTGATTAACAAATTTGGCCCATTCAAGGTTTTTGGTGCTTTGAACCAGTGTCACACTTTACCGGGTTACAAGTTTTTTTTTTTTTTTTTTTTTTTTTTAAATGCAAACATGTTATTATTTTGGAGAACTAGAAATAAAAAAATGAAAATTTTTTTTAGAATTTCAAATTTTGATATCACAAAATCATACCTTTCTTATGCATTTTGAAAAAATCATTAAGAATAATTTTAAATTGCTCTTTACATAAAAAATCAACAGAAAAAGATCATTCATATGGGAGGGGCCAGAATAATATTTGCAGAAACACCTGAGTTTATATTTTGCTATCTCAATAACCATAAAATTAACAAACAGTTTAGAACATACGTAAAAATACCAATATAAAACTATACCTTACAAGAATGTAAAGTATAAATTGATCTTTTTGATGTATTCAGAGATTATCGGAACTTGTTTTTCTCTTATAATCTAACATTATATTTGCAAACATTTGAGGAAAGGATAGTACAGAGTGAGACTTGTGACCTTTACTTATCCATTTAGCCATTTTGTCTCAGTTTCTCTGCTGCTTTTGAAAACACTGAGGCCGATGACGCTGTTTCCATCTTATGAAGGGAGTTTCCCAGATATCTTTGCTTTTCTTAAACTTTTTATGATTCAAGAATTCTTTACAAAACCCACCAAGTGTAGCTGCTTTCTATTTTAATTGTGACTTTGTCTTCTGAGCACTTCAGATGGCGGGTTCCTGGGCTGCAGTGTCGCTGTGCCACTCTGTTAGTGGCTTCTTCTCCTTCAGAGCACCCTATGAACCTGCTGATAGCCGGATGGTGGTATCACCGGTGAGAGTCTGGGCATCTGATAATCGCCTAGTGACGGGACGAAGGCAGCTGGTATTTGTGCTACTTTCAAAGAGGCTATAAGATCGCTGGCTACTCGGTTCATTACTATTTTATTAAGGGAAAGACGTGTTAAAACAATGATAAACAAATCTATTTCTGAATTTCAGCTACTGTGTATCTCCACTTTCAATTCGTAACTATCATTTCCTAAGACAGAGTTTTCTAAAGAAGAAACCTTTTTTTTTTGTATTTGAGTTATGTGGCTCGATGACGTTTTTCCCCCCCAGGGACAGTAATTCTTAGGAATCTGGAGGCCTGAACAACAATTAGACAGTGTGCTCTTGTTATTGTTTTATTCTCCTTCTGAGGAATTTCTAAGTTTTTCATTAAAAACAAAAATACTAGAGAAAGCTGTTTCATGACAACAAAATGTCTCAGGAGGAATCAGCTCAGATCACTATAAGGAAGTTTCCTTTTACCATTAAATAGGATGGGGAAAATTTCAATCATCAGAACTCCTCTGGAGGAAAATTATGTGTTTGGAAAACAACCAAAACACAAACACAAACCAAAACCAAAACCAAAACACATATACTCAAATAACAAAAACGGAATTGCTCTTCTAGGAGAGTGAATCTTATTAACCAGAAGTTTTTGTTTTATGGAATTACTTCAGAAGTTGAATATTGGACACTGATATATTGCTTTGAAAAGCAGGGTGTGGGTAGGAAAGGAATAAGACACTCCCAAGGAAAGGGAAACTTTGAAAGGGAGGAAAAAAAAAATGAGAGTCGATTGTAGAGGGTGTAAAAAAAATCAGAGCCTTTGGTACAATTTGGCTAAGCAGGGGACATACTGAAACCTTTCAAGTCTTTTAAACTGTTCACTGACTAGTGAGAATTAATAGTACCTTCTTCCTTCCCAACTTCAGTAAATGCTTCATTGCTTGTTAAAATCTGATTGAATGAATTCCTTTGGGTAAAAATCAAATTGGCACAGAGTTCTGAATGTGGATAAAAATAGCAGTGATAGACTTGACTTTGGGGAGGTGTGCAAATGACACTGGGGGTCACACAGGACCATACCTTTTTCATAGCAGCAGAACATTTTTGTTTAAGATGGATGTCTTCTCTGAGGAAGTGACACAGAAATGATCTTGGAGTAACTTTGTTTCTTCATGTATAAAATTACACAGCAGAGCTAGTTTCTAAATATAGACAAGCATTAAATAACAAAGGTGAATGTTCAACACTGGATCTATGATGGTGGGGTATAAATAGTTAGGATTCTCCATTTCGATAGATTTGCAATAGATTTGATATAGGACAATTTTAGATAAGTTCAGAAAAAAATAATAGATCCAGGCTAAACTGTACCATGCATGAAATAAGGAATGTGGGTAAGTGACCTTCTGGGTGCCACTCAAATATAGTATAATGAGCTTCTCATTAGAGAAAGCTATCCCTGAAGTGGCTACAAATATTGTTTTGATTTTTGGCCCGGTGTTTTGGGGACTGAACTCATGTCCTTTACACTAAGCTGCAACGCTAACCATTTTTAAAAACATTAAATTTTAAGACAGTCTCATGAGGTCTCTAAATTGCAGTCTTCCTGCTTCAGTCTCCTAGAGTGCTGGGACTACAGGCGTGTACCACTGCATATAGCACGTTGAGTTTTTTAAGGTCCTAATTTTCCAAATGGCTTATACATGCTGAAAATATTAATAAGGCAAACTATAGGCAACCCTTAGTTTTATAACTATCCTCTAGCCACAGTATAGTATTTCTAAACTCTTGGTATTTTCTTTTGACTTTCTCAAAAGCATTACTTTGCAATTAATGAAAATGTAAATCTAAGTAATGAATACAATAGTTAGAAATTCCAAGTTATGAAGCCAATGATATTGACAATGAACCAGCTTGATGACGCTAGTAAGAGCAATAAATCTAATAATAGTAAATGCTTGCACTAAGTGTACCTTGCACTCAGGATAAAGAGCTTTTAAATGTTATGGCTATAGAAAAGTGATTAAATTTATTAGAA
Source organism: Ctenomys sociabilis (assembly GCA_004027165.1). NCBI lineage: Eukaryota > Metazoa > Chordata > Mammalia > Rodentia > Ctenomyidae > Ctenomys > Ctenomys sociabilis. The sequence goes on along the minus strand of PVKA01000566.1, from coordinate 4,091 downwards.
AACTTTTTAATTTTTCAGTTACAGAAAAAATGTTGAGTAATAGCTGTTTGCTCATTGTTTCATTCATTTATTTAATAAAGAAATATTCTTGTTAAAGAAAAGAGGTCACATTTGACCTAGCTATTTGGCTCCTGGGTATTTTTCCAGAAGAACTGAAATCATCATACCACAGTGGTATATGTACACCCATGTTTATAGCAGTGCAATTTATCACAGCTAAATCTTGGAAGCAATCCAAATGTCCATCAACTAAAGAATGCACAAAAAATTGTGTGTTTTTTTTTTTTTTGTACAATGGAGTATTACTTAGCTATAAAGATAAACTTGAGGTTTTTCTAGGTAGACGGATATAATTAGAGTTCATACTCATAAATGAAATAAATCCAGACCCACATGTGTAAACATTGTATTGTTTCCCTAGTGTAAGAACCCGAAAGACTAAATAAAATCTCAAAGGTACAACAGATACTTTTCAAAGAAACTATTCAAAGGGAAGGAATGGCTGTGATGAGGGAAAGGAGAAAAGAAAGAAGAGAAAAATGTATACACACAGAATAGTTTGAATACTTGTACTGTTGATTTCTATTGGTCTATTGAAAGGAATAGTTAATACTTAAAATTTTTTTCTTTAATTTTTTACATTCTTACTATTATTACTTTTGATACAGGATCTGACTATGCAGTTCAGACTAGTAGTAATCCTCTTGTCTCAGCCTCCTTTAGTGCTGGGATTACAGGCATTTGCCACCATGTCTGGTTCTGGGGCCAGCATAGCAGGTAGTATCAGGGTTCGAACTTGGGACGGTGCGGTTGCCAGGCAGAGCAGATGCTTATGCTGAGCCATCCCACTAGTCCATCCATTTATTTTATTTATTTTTATTTTATTGAAGTACAAATATCAATGAGACAGTTTTAAGACACCTTAACAAGATAGATTCGATATATTAATACATTTCAAACTGTTTTCATAATGTTTTGGTATCGTAGAAGGTGCATACATGATATTATACTTACAGACATTATTACACCATATGTTTCTTATCAGTAAATTAAGAGAGTGTAGCTGTTGGTGTATCTTATTTTTTATACCTGAATTGCATCAATTCAATAATTAATACTTTCTACCTTGTTATTTTCCTAGTGGTTGTCCATAGTACTAGAAGCCAACATAATATCCTGTCCAACCACCATTAGTGCAAATCTTGTCTCTTATAGAATTATATAGAAGCACAGTGCTATCTATCCCAACTGTACTGTGCATACAACACACCTCATGATTCTTCCTTTCTGTACCCCTTCCTTTGTCTACACCTGTCAAAGATGGGCACTCCATTGTCATTCAACTAACTTAGGTGCCTGAACTCAATGACACAATCCAACACAGTCCAGCATTCCACAACAATAGTGAGTCATCTGAAGAAGTTGTCGACCATAGCCATTTACAGCTCAACTTATTATTATGACCCTGTGGTGTATACCTCATTTTTATACTTTTCTGCTGGATGGTTAAGATCTGGATAGAGCAAGACCTATATAGCAACACATGTACTCTTTGTTTCTTATGCGGTCAGTGAAGTCCCCTCAGGGTTTGTCTTGTAGTCCTGTACCTTATTCTGTAGATCCTTTGTCTGTGTCATCCATGTGGATGAGTCACCACCCATTTATTTTTGACCAATTTTTCATGCTTCTATCTGGTAATCTGAGCAACTAATTTGAAGACAGCAATATATGATACAACAACCATTGTTGATTTCCTATAATTTTGTATCATTTCTAATATTTTACTATTATTTATTCTTTTTTAAAAAAGAAAAAAGAAAACAAATAAAAGAAGAGCAAATGTGGGAGAGCGAGCCACAGACAAATTCAAACCATGTCTCTTATCTTCATGAAGCCTCCCATTTAATGGGAAGATTAGCTATTTGCCCCCAAATATCCAAACAAATGTCAAATTGTCACTGTGATGTTAGAAGCATTGAACTCTCCAAGGGCCATAGGGATGGATGGCTTCTGTGGCCACGTAGTACCTCTGCTGTTATCTTCACAAAGGAGTTAGTGACTAGAAGAGGAGAAGGAAGTGTTTCCTGTACAGGAGAGAGTAACAGAGCAAGGGTCATGAATCAGCATGAAAAGAGTTTAGGGAAGAATGGCCTGGGGAGAGCAAAAGAGGCATCATGACAAGGGGTTCCCAAAGGAGGCACAGGCTGCACTTTTCATGGAATTTTATGCTACATCATGAAGACCTGTTGAGAGAGGCACCGAGTTACTAAGGAATAGTTTTTAGTAACAAGGCCTGGTCTGCAGGGGGGAGAAGCTTGACATTCTATTGTCATAGCTAAAGTTATAAAGGTTGGAAAACAAGTGGGAAGGAGTCCACTTTGAATATGGGTCAGATAAGATAAAGGACTATTGCAGAAGTCCAGGAGAAAGTTCAGAACAGGTCAGACAGGAAAAACGATGACAGAAGTAAAAAGGCATGACTGTATTTTCAGGATTGAAACTGTGGTCAGATTTATCTCTGCAGGTAGCTAGCAAGGTTTAAGGCAACTTCACGAAGCCAAAGGCATTGACAACTCCCCCACTGGAGCAGAACTTGCCTCTTCCCTAACACAGAAACTCATGGTGGTGTTCTCAACTTTCCTCTTTAGTCATTTGTACCTTCTTTCCATTGGCTTTTGACCGTGGAGTTTTGATCCTGGGGTCTCTGGGTGGGTCTACACAACATGTGAGCAGTAATATGGAAAAGAGAAACCCTAACCTCTAAGGAGACTCGCTGGCCTCTGCTGTTTATTTTCCAGTATCTATATCCATTCTGACTGCTATTGTGCAAAGTGAGTTTAGATCTGAGTTCTTCATAATCTCAGGTGTTGATGTTTTTGGAGGTGCCAGAAAACCTTGTGAACATTCTCCCATTGTGCCAAACCAAAACTGAAGAGCAGATTTCTCTATCCCAACTTCCTGTGAACAATGTTTTCCCTTGGCAGAGACACTTGACTTTCCTTTCATATAGCTACTTCTACCTGTATTGGTAATAGGACACTAGATTACCCTAAATTATATAAAGTAAGAAGGAGAGAGAGAGAGAGAGAGAGAGAGAGAGAGAGAGAGAGAGAGAGCGCACTTGCTGCTGTTTGAACTGTTGTTTTCCAGAACTGCCCTTAGAGAAAACATCTTTTCTTCCCCCCTGGGAAAATACCATGATGATACTGCTGACTCTGAAAAGTAGGCCAAAGGCCCTGGTGTCAGTGTAGATGATTAAGCATGAGGGAGAGAATGAAAGTTGAGCAATGTGACAGGAATTTGAGGTTTTGCTGCTGGTAGCTTTGAAAAAGAGGACAGAAGAGGAAAGTCAAAGAAGTTAGGAAGAAAGAACTAGAGTCTAGAACCACCCTTTCTACAGCCAGTGACCAATTTCTGTGCACTTAAGGAAGTAAAGCTTCTAATAGAAAGAAAGAGCTGCAATGGGACGTGCAGTTTTCTGCTCTGTACGGGAGTCATTCCCGTCACTCCCAAGCTTTCAATGATGTCTAGTGTGCAAGCCAGCTTTATCTCACGACGAAGGACAGAAGAGATCTTGCTCAAGTCTGGGTGTCTCAGGCAGGATAAGAAAGAGAACTTTCATGAAGAGATGGGGCTCAGAGAGCAGAGGATTGACACAGAAGCAGAAATTCCCATGAGCAACAATGGAGACATGAGAGCACCCTTCTCCCCGGGGCCCCACAAATCCCAAGGTGCTGAGGGCACTGGGATGCCATGCGGGAAGGCTTAGAGAGCTTAGAGCTGCCTTGATTATGATTGGCTCAGAGCTGTTTGACCTGTGGGATGGACATGATGGTGTTTTCTGGGCAGCAAACTACTTCATTTGTTTTTGTACTTTTGGGGAAGGGTCTACAGGGTGTGCAGGGTCTCCTACTAGATCAGACTTGTAGTGATCTGCCTATTTACAGCCTCTCAAGAGCTGGGATTACAGGCATGTGCCACCACACCCAGTCTCAATTGCCTGTCTCAGTGTGCCCCTGGGGCGGGGCCAGCATGGCAGGACCAGGGATCAAACCCAAGACCCCTAAGCCTGCTTGCAGGCACTTTAATCC
>PVKA01000565.1:56944-192440 GCA_004027165.1 Ctenomys sociabilis | reverse complement strand
CGCCATCTTGGACCCGGATGCCGGTGCGCCCCGTCTGGGACCCGGATGCCGGAAGCGCCCCGTCTGGGACCCGGATGCCGGGGCGCCCCGTCTGGGACCCGGATGCCGGGGCGCCCCATCTGGGACCCGGAAGCCGGAAGCTCTCCGTCTGGGCCCCGGATGCCGGGGCGCCCCGTCTGGGACCCGGATGCCGGGGCATGCCATCTGGGCCCCACGATGCCGGGGCGCGCCGTCTTGGACCCGGATGCCGGGGCGCCCCGTCTGGGCCCCGGATGCCGGGGCGCCCCGGCGCCCGTCTGGGACCCGGATGCCGGGGCATGCCATCTGGGCCCCACGATGCCGGGGCGCGCCGTCTTGGACCCGGATGCCGGGGCGTGCCATCTGGGCACCATGATGCCTTGGCGTGCCATCTTGGATCCGGATGCCGAGGCGCGCCGTCTTGGACCCGGATGCCGAGGCGCGCCGTCTGGGACCCGGATGCCAGGGCGCCCCGTCTGGGACCCGGATGCCGGAAGCGCCCCGTCTGGGACCCGGATGCCGGGGCGCCCCGGCGCCCGTCTGGGACCCGGATGCTTGGGTGCCCCGGCGCCCGTCTCGGACCCGGATGCCGGGTCGCCCCGGCGCCCGTCTGGGACCCAGATGGCAGGGTGCACCGTCTGGGTCCCGGGATGGCAGGGCGCGCCGTCTGGGACCCGGATTCCGGGGCGCGCTGTCTGGACCCCCGGAGGCAAGGGCGCGCTGTTTTTAACTCCGGATTGTGGTGCGCGCCGACTGGGACCCCGATACTGGGGTGCGCCATCTCGGACCCCGATGCCGGGGTGCGCCATCTTGGACCTGGATGCCGGGGCGCCCCGTCTGGGACCTGGATGCCGATGCGCCCCGGCGCCTGTCTGGGACCCGGATGCCGGGGCGCGCCCTCTGGGCCCCTGGATGGCATGGCAAGCCATCTGGGACCCCGATGCCGGGGCGCTCCTTGTGGTCCGGAACCGGCGTGGTGGCACATGCCTGTAACCCCAGAACTAGGGAGGTTGAGCTAGGAGGATCTCTATGAATTTGAGACCTGCCTGTAGGCTAAAAAAGTGAGCACAAGGCCAAGTTCAACTGCATAGCGAGGCCCTGTCTCAAAAAAAAGTAAGAAGAAAAAGAAAAAAAGCAGTATTAAAAACACAGATTACTTATAAATAGGAAGACATAACTATTTTACATTATACCCCAATTCATATGGATTCTGCATAGATAGGCAAAAATTGAAAAAATCATGCATAGACAAATCTATGTAAGAGTGAGACATTGTGATAGATCTTTCTAAATTGATAAATAAAACACGAAGTTTTCAGGAGTGTGAACAAATGTAATGGAAAGACTGCCTACAGAACATTTTGTCCAACAAATATATAGCACATATATTTTTTCAGTGAAAAAAGGATTATTTAAGATAAATGTTTCTATTCTGAGCACTGCAAAACTTTAAGAATACTTACAAAGACTGGGCATTATGGCACATGCCTGTAATCCCAGAACTTGTGAAGCTTAAAACAGGAGGATCACTATGAGTCTGATCTACACAGTGAAACACTGTATACCCTGTTCACCCTGTAGAGACTATCCTAAATTCATTTAAAAAGAATACTTTCAAATATTGTTACAATTTTAATTACAATGATTGAACAAATGTAATTAAATGAAAATATTAATGGTAAATAAATAAATTGCTTGCTGAGGATATTAATAAATATACTCTAAACCATAGAGGAAAAAGAAAAATTAGAATGTATTTTTATTTATTTATTTGTCTTTTTGAGACATGGTCTCACTATGGAGTTCAGGCTGGCTTTAAGCTCATTTTTGTAGCTCAGGCTGGTCTCAAACTCACAACAATCCCCCTGTCTTAGCCTCCTGAGTGCTGGGATTACAGGCTTGCACCACCACGCCCGGCTTACAATGTATTTTTAAATGAACTAAAAGTATATTACAACAATAATATTGATCAACATGTTATACTATATTGGGTTTGGTTTTGGAAAATAAAAAAAAAAACCCAAAGCTATATGATAGGAAACAGGGACACAAATCTTTTGCAAATGCAAAGGAAACCAAGTGATAGAGGCAGGGAGTGAAGGGAAGAGAAAGGGAACTATAAAATTAAGATGTGCTAATATATGTACCCTACAAAGAGTGAAATTATCATGTACCACAAATATTAAAAATTTCAAAATTGAAACATGGCATGCCTGTGCAATTTCTTCTCAGTACTGCATACTGTGGTAGTTTTTTGGTAGGGATAATGTTTACTTAAATGTGTTCAGTTTGTGCAAAATCATCAAACAATATTCTTTTGACTTGTTCCTATTTCTGTTTTTATGTAAGAATACCTGAATAATAACATTTGTAAACACATTCTAAGCCAGTGGCAATCAAAAAGTCCTTGCTGTGTGGATTAACAAAATTCTAGACAAAATCCATCCTGCCATTCACCTGTTTATGATTTTTACCTGAAAAATTTAAATTTCCCAAAGCATGAGGCTAATATTAAAGAATATTTGGGAGAACAGCTTTTATAATTTTAAATACCAAAAGCATATGAAAACATAAATAATATATTTTAGAAAATCAAATTCTTTATATAAAACATTAAAGAATAAAATTCAGATTGGCAAAGTATCAAAACAATGTTAATGAAAATTTAAAACATTGTGAATAAACTTTGGTATATCAGTATAACTGATCTCTTGGTAGGAGATTCTACATGAGTTTTATTTTGGTACAAACTCCTTATTTTTTAAAATAAATATCAGAATATAAACTTCAAGTAGCATATAATTAATAGTATATTTAAAATATAGTAGTTACATATACTCATAGATAAAAACAATTTCAAACCCTCCTTACATGTACTGTACCTCATTTTTAGTACAAGATGACTTCTATTTCAATAACAGGCCTAATGATAGCATTTTAGTTCACCAATCCCCATCACCCAGACTAGCTGAACTGGGCCATTCTGGGTGTCTACATAACAATATTCATATTTTGCCTTCATTTGGTGTATACCCTCAAAATCATATATATTTTACTAAAAATACCATTTCTCATAGTCAACAAATAAGTCTATTTCTTCTATAAAAAACATATTCTGGCTTTCCTATAGCACAGTTGGAGAAGAAACTCTTATGTGCCTGAAACAGTCATGCCTATATCGGGAATGGATCCTGTTAATTATATGACATCTGATACAGCTGTAGATATTGAAAATCAAAGTGATAGTTCTTCATTTGGTAGCAGCTTTTTTAAAACCCAATGTGTACCTTCCTCACCTAAATGGACTCAAAGAAACCCTGTGACCTAATTTGCTCACATGCCTGAGAATGTTCAAACATCAAATGACTCATCTATAGAACCAAGATCATTAACTTTAAAAGCTATTTTTGAAAGATTCAAGAAAAAAAAGAAAGATAAAAAGCAAAAATATAAGCCAAGATTAACACTAAGAGGAAGACCAAAGGGAAAGAGAAATACTAGTAAGTCACAAATAGATTTTTTAAAAAATCAAAGAAAAAGGACCTAGGTTCCCAATCTTATAATCTGAGAATAGAAGGAAAGCATTACCTTGGAGGAAATTTTTAAGTTTTGAACGTGCTGTTGCAGGAGGATTTTTTTAACTATATTGTAAAAACTGAAGTATGGACACCACCTTGAGGAATCATTGAAACAAACAAATGCTGATGAAGATTTAGAAAAGGAAAACCTTGATAATCATAGATACAAACACTTGGATGATGCTCCTATTTCTCCTATTGAAGGGTCAGCAGCAGCGGATGAGACAACACATCTACAACATGTGATGTCAAATTGGTAGACGACTAAAATTTATAAGTTCTGAACTTCCAAACAAGATAAATGTGTATTTACCATGAGAGAATCATAAATAAGCTATGTTACCATTAAAAGAGAGTTTCTAAAGCCAGAAATACTGGACAGACAGCAGAAATATCTGAAAAGGAGATAAAAATGTGAATGTCAAAGAAGGTAAACAATATACAGAAATTGGTTTGTGTTTTTTTTTTTGAATGGGAAGAAGTTACTAAAGACAATTAATTTGCAGATACTTTTGATGAAGAAAGTCTTAAACCATGAAATATAAGGAGAAAAGTAAAAACCTGAACAAGTTTGTAGAAGAAATTAAAGAGTAACAAAAACTTCAAATTTTCAAACGCTAGGGAAAATTGGAAATGCCACTCCCTATAAATGTGTCCTGCTGTTATCAGTGCTTGTTATTCAGTAAGATCTCAGGTGTCACTGGAATTCAGGAAGACAATGTCAGTCACTGTATCCAAGCTTGGTATCCAAGCATCTTCAGTAGATTCTTGGGAACACCCCGTTTTTAACTCCCAACAAGCGGCCTTTAGTTTGATCCCCAGAAGCTCAAAAATAGCTTCCTAGTATGCCTGTAAAATAGTTTTTCTATTTCAACTGCAGTTTGCCTTATGATCACCATTGTATGGCTGACTACTGTTAAGTATGCATTACATTGTACAATGGCACTTACCTGTATTTTAGTCTTATCTTTTGTGGACTAAAATTTAATGAATGGGTGCAAAAAATACATCCCCTCTTGCAACCCCAAAAAAGAATATATTCTTAATTGCTGAAAATCAATTATTCTCAGCATGTACAATTAATTTTTAAATGATGTTCAATAGTGAAAGACTGTCTTAAATAGACTTGTGTGTTGTGAATGAGCAAAACACAAATGAAAAAAATTGTATTTCTTAAAGTTTAACAACACAGACAAATGATGTCAATGTCCTATATGCTCTTCTAATCTTGTAAACTTTTCCTTTTCTACTGTCATTGACTAAAGTCCTGACATTTCCATGATTGCCACATTTATTTACTCAATCATTCAGATAGCCTTGGGATCTAATTATTTCTGTCAATACGAAATTTTAATGCCTTTGTTTCCTAGAATGTTCTTTCAATTAGCACTGCTACTACATCTATACTAACTGTGATAGCTACATTCAATGAACAAATAACAGATAAGGATCCGAAACAGCTTTTTTAGCCTTTTCTTTCTATCCCTTGTGACATAATTTCCCCTATGTTAATTGTGTTCACCAGTTGTGAATAAGGAAATCATTGGCACTCTGAAATGCTTTAATATATAGTTCTAAATCTCTCAAATAAAGGGCCAGCCAAATTCCTGAATGGATTAAAGCACCTGCAAGCAGGCTCAGGGGCTGGGGGTTCCATCCCCCGGGGTACCCTGAGATGGTGACTGAGACTGGGCGTGGTGACACAGGCCTGTAATCCCAGTTCTTGGAAGGCTGTAAACAGGAGGATCACTACAAGTCCAGTCTAATAATGAGACCCTCAACACCCTGCAGGCCTTTCCCTAAAATACAGAAAAAATAGAATCTCTCAAAGATTTGAAAACTTGTTCTGAAGTGGCATAAGGAATACAACCACATAGACCATGAGTCTAAACTAGGAACATAAGTATCAAATGGAACATGAACTCTATAGAGAATAAGAATTGGAAATAACATGTCTGCAACATTTTCCTTACAGAGATATCTCTGAAATACTTTTTTTAATCAGTCATTAATGTCACCATGACTCAACTGACATTACAAGTTATAAAACATGGAGTAACATGTCAATGAACAACATTTTATCAAATTATTGATCAAAACATACAAATATAGATGACTAGATTCTGACTAAGGATCTTCCTTCTCCATTTTGGTTTCCACCTTCTGTTAGCTGAATGAAGAGCTATGCAGTTTTCGTTTTTTAGAATACTATTGATCAAACTGCTTAAAAATTAAAAAGAAAAAATATAAATTAATGTGCAAGTTAAATATCAATATTTAATAACCTCATAAATATTTAAGTATGAAACCTAGGCAAAGGATGAGAGGTATCACCTGAAATGTTCCAGAATTTCTAAATAATAATAATAATAATAATAATTCATTGTTTCTAAGAAAATTTTGTGCAGCGCACATTAATGAATGACATGCTAACTACACAAAATGTTTAATTTTTATACTCTTAGGATTGTTTAGAGGCAGAACAGATATGTTTTGGGCTATTTTACACACAGTTTTAATGTGAATATACTTGGTTTGGAAGCACAGTTTCAACACATTTTGATAAATGATACAATGACCAAAGGGTCTGCATTGCTTTTGTATCTGTGATCTCAGTTGGTCTGAAGGCTAGAGATATGGCATAGATTATAAAAGTAAAAATGGTACAATTCTTATCTGCTAGAAATTGAATACAATGGGATATGTTGATTTGACTCTTCCACAAGTATGTCTTCTAATAAATTTCTTTTTTCTAAATCAGTGATGTAGTACTTTCAACATATTCATAATTGTGGGACCTTTAGTTAGAAGTGAAAACCATTCACATACATGCCATTATTTAAATAATATCTGTAATTATCAAATGAATATTGCATATGTCCACACCATATACTTTGTCATTTTCAAAATTTTCATTCTTGATCAGTGAGTTGCTAACGTATTTCCAAACACAAGCTATTAAGAAATGTAGGTAGTTAGAGGATAAAAGGACAGATTAACTAGAATGTAATGTGGTTGCAATAGTTGACACCCTACTTAGCATGACCATTATGTACTACAGCCTACAAAATTATTCTTCATGCTCCCACTGCAGAGCTAAAGTGCCATATGGCTGTGCTTGTTTTTTCATCAAATAATTTTTACATAAACAGCTGGTGAACTGTTTTTATTGTAACAGTGCACATATTTTTTGAGACAGTTGGGAAGGATTGATGCAACTACAGTCACTGTCTTTTTTATGTCAATGTTAAGGAAAAATTTGAATTCACATTTTTAAATGTGAATTATTGTATTCATGTCCTCATAGCCAGTTTGTAAAAGTATTCTTTCACTCTGAAATAATTATTGTCATGTCTATATTTGTTACAATAAATAAATTAATTAGAAAAAAAACTTCCATTTTAACATGGCATATTCAGTGTTTTTTGTACTCATGAATTTTTAGAGACAGAGCTAATATGTTCTGGGACTATTTTACAGGCAATTTTAACATGACTATATTTGGCTTTGAAACATAGATTCAACACATTCTGATGAGTGATATAATAACCAGAAGAGTTTTAGAAGTTATATGTGTTTCTGTAATCTAAGTTGATCTGAAGACTATTCACTCCAGAAAGCACACCCTTATCCTTCTAGACAAGAAATTGCATCTGTTAAAGTCACTAGTGGGTTGAACAATGCATGTGCAAGCATTTCTATGTAATTTTGACATAACTGTGATCACTCATCAGGTTTTGGTTTTGGAAGAAGATTATTACAGTACTAGAATGTTAAACTGTAAGCCTTTCCATCTTTATATCTAATTTTATATTTCACACTTCAAAAGTCTTCCAATAACCAAAACTATTTCCACTGAAACACTGGATTGATCAACAACTATATTTTAATTTATTTATTTATTTATTTATTTATTTATTTATTGGTAGAACCAGGGATTGAACTCAGGCCCTTGCACTTGTCGGGAAAGCACATATTCTGCTGAGCCATCTCCCCAGCCCTCAATTACTGTGTTTTGTTGAGTTACTTTTCCTGGGATATTAAAGGATATACATATGTTTCACTAGGGAACAGGTTGATTGCTTATAACTGCTACTGAAAGGCTTAAGACCTTGAAAACAGAATCTTGAGGTCAGAGAAATAAAGAATATCTTTCTGTTGTATATAAAGAATGTATATAAAATTTAAGAGGAGGAGTTTCCCAAACCTATGGCTTTCATTATATTCACCTGTCCTTTATTTGTTCAATTAGTTCCATCTAGGAGCATATTTTTTTTCACAAAATACTTTATTTTTAGATACGAAACAGAAGAGAAACAAGGTGCTTTACTTCGTGCTGCTTAAGCTTTATTATTGAAGAAACTCATCTGGAATAGAATTTACAATGATGGATAAATTTGTAAGTAACTTCTCATTCAGACATTTAATACCTGAAACTAATTTCTTCATGTGGACTTTAATTGATGCTCTACTGTTTATTTTCTTCCCAATATCATATGCATATGAATTAGAAATTGATTAAATGAGACGATCATTTGTTAAAGGTGTCTCTGCCAATTAAGTCCATTTATACTAGTTCATTCATAGTTTAGGTTTAAGTAGGAGAAAAATCAACTATTCATGTGATCTTAATGATTAAATAGAAAATGTCTCGGAAGTGTGAGAACTGAATAAGTAACTAAGATCCAAAATATACATTAAATATTGTGAATCAGGAAGAAACTGTTCAAAAGAAAACAGAAACTGTGATAGAGGAAAGGGCAAATGAAGGAAGGGAAAAGGAGAAAATATATATATATATACACATGAGATAGTTAAGATAGTTATACGCTAGTTTCTTTAATTCATTGAAAAGAAATGTTTGTGCTAATATTATTTGGACAAGATATAGATCATCTATTCTGAGTAACTACTATGAAGATAACAATATATGACATAGTGATTATTGTTATCCTCCTATTAGCCTGTTTCAAAACTGTTTCATTTTTATTTTCATTTTTCTCTGTAAAATTAAAATAAATAAATAAATAAATAAATTTAACTGTTAGGGTAATAATTTCCATTGGTAAATTGTATTTCTGTGTCTTTTGCAAGTCAGACACTGGTTGCCATTTGTTTCAGACTGCTTTTTCAAGGCAGTTTGTGAGAGAAGCCTCCAATGATAAATATAACATCTCTAAAGGAACAGGAACGCATGATCACTATTTATTTTGCAAAATTCAGGCTCCCTAAGATCCAGGTTCCTCTCTTACAATGCAGCCCAACAGAGGAGCTGGGGTAACTCATCTTTTCACATTACCTTGTGGGAACTGAGTTAGGGGAATCTATAGAAAAATGCTGATATTCTGATACTGCTATTGCTATGAGTAATAAAAAGGTTTGGTCTTGTACCCATGGACGTCATGCATTCATAAATCTGTGAGATGCTAATATTGTAAATTGCAAGAAAGGTAAAACTTGACACTACAGATCTTGCTAACAACCACCTATTTCTGTTTTTATCCTAATCACAAAAATGTAATAGCCTTTAGAAGGTACAAGACTTACTTTTTGTTTTACTCTTATTTTGTTTTCAATAGTCTATGTTTGCTATACATATTAATCAAACTAATCTTAGGGAAGTGGTACTAATACATATCTCCACTTAATAACTTTACTTGCCTTTCCTCCCACTGCCCTCCCACCCCCCATATCCAAATTCCCGTCCCATTGCTCCAATATCAACCTCCCTGTTTACTATCATCTAGCTTTTATTTTTTCTCCTTTATTTATCCTTTTTATGACTGAATAGTACTTCACTGCGTGTATATAACACATCTTTATGCATTTGTTGACTGGCCTATAAACAATTTCCAAGATTTAGCTATTGTGATTTCTGTCTTTATAAACATGGATAGGAGCAGAATCTTATTTTGTTTTATAGTAACATTTAATAACCTCAGTTTGAACATCTTCAAATAAATTAACAACTTTGAAAGGTAATGTTAAAATGTTCATGATGAGGACTGAAAGTAAAGTAAGAAACATACTAAAATATCAAACTCACTAAGGGTAATTAATGATAAAACTAAAAGTCATGCTATTGAAATATTATTTTCATTGTTTATGTTCATTATTATTTTAAATAAATGTCAGAGATGTCAAAATATTATATTAGGAAGGAAGAAAGAAAGAAAGAAAGAAAGAAAGAAAGAAAGAAAGAAAGAAAAAAGAAAGAAAGAAAAAAGAAAGAAAGAAAAAGAAGAAAGAGAAAGAAAGACAAAAGGGGCTGGCAAGGTAGCTCAGTGGTCTAAAGAGCCTGCTTACACAAGTTTAGGGAAAAGCACAAGGACCGCAGTTTGATCCCCAGTAGCACACGTCACGCCAGCTCCGCCTCCAAGGTGGGCGGAGCTGGCCACATGGGTTGGGGGAAAGAGAAGAAAAGAGAGTATTATTCCTTAGACAGTGTTTGAAACCTGCGTTTCCTCTTCTGTGGTTCCTTGTCTCAGCTACAATAACTCATAAAAAATGCAATGGTAGCATTTGTATCTAATATCTGGGCAGAATACATAAAAAGATCAATAAGCAAAATGTAAAAAAAATGATACTTGCTATAAAATGATGGAAATATTTATTTTCTCTTTAAAACTAATTTCATAAGCCAAAAATCTCAAGTCATTACAAGTATAACCATAGTAACTAAATATAAAATCAGATAAGGAGCTGGGAATATAGTTCAGTGGTACAAGTGCTTGCCTGGCAAGCACGAGGGTCTGGGTTCAATACTGAGAACAGCATGCTGGGCTGAGGCTGTGCCATGCTGGCGACCAAAACCAGGCTCGGTGGCACATGCCTGTTATCCCAGCATTGCGGAGGCTGAGACAGAAGTATCATAAATAAGCAGACTTTTTTTTTTGGCAGAACCAAGGATTTAACTCAGGCCCTTGCACTTGCCAGGAAAGCACTTACTCCACTGAGCCATCTCCCCAGTCCCTTAGATTTTTAAAATTTTTTAAAAATAAAAAACAGGTAAGTAATTAGCTAAGTTTTAGAGAACACTCATAAAATATGTGTAAATATGATTTACATGTGAAATTACACATAATATGTGAGTATAAATATATCCTTTTTTTTTTTTTTGCTTTCACTTATGTACTAGGACTCTAACTTAGGACTTCATGGGCTTGCCAGGTAGGTGCTTGTACCACTGAACTAGATCTCCATCTCCTTTATTTGATATATAAACATGAAATTGGAGTAATAAGACACATTACTCTGAGTTTCTTTGTTAATTACTTATAAGAATATACTACTTCTTTCTATATTTTTTCCAGGGCCAGGCACAATGACATATAGCTGTAATTCAAGCATTCTAGGAGGCTAAGGCAGGAGGATCACAAACTTGAGCCCAGCCTGGGAAATTTAGCAACTTAGGTGAAATCTCGTCCCAAAAAGAAAGAAAAAAACAACTAAAATATTACACATCGCTGTCCTCAATGTAGTGGCTCAGATTGCAGATAACACAAAGCAATGGTTGTATGCCTCTCATCTTGTTCTACTAAATGTGTACCACTTCTAATGGCTTATCAATTATTGTACTATCTTTAAAATAAATCAAAATGAAAAAGACAAGGAAAAAATTAATATTTCTTGAAAGCAAGCACCAATATTTAATTATTTCCCCAATCTTGTATATGTGTTAATCTGAGCAACAGATTTGAAGATAAAAATAGATAATATAACAACCATTGTTAAGTTATTCCTGTTTGATAATCTGCAACACATACATTGTTCTATGTTACCCTGTTTCTGTCTTTTTTTTCTATTTGATTTTGCTTCTGATTTTACTTTTCAAATTAAAATAAAACTGAGCAAAAAACCTAATAATGGCCAGAGATGTAGCTTAGTGCAAACGCTCTGAGTTCAAATCCCAGTATTGAAAAAATAAAAAAGGGGCAGAGCTTAAGTGATAAATATTAGGATATGAGACATGATAAATGAAGGAACTACCATAAAGTCACTGATTATTACATAGAGATTTCAGAAACAGTAGACATATCAATGCAGAAGTATGATGCTTGCAGTAGAGATTGCTTGTCAAAATGTGGCTTTGAATCTTAACATCTGGTTTGCGACTACAAAATAAAGGTGAATATGAGAAAATAAACATCAAATGTACATCAAATGTATTGATAAGGTGCAGTGATCAGTACAAAGCCAATCTCAAAAAGGAAAGTCAGGCTGGGCATGGTGGCGCATGCTTGTAATCCCAGCACTCGGGAGGCTGAGGCAGGAGTATTGTTGTGAGTTCGAGACCAGCCTGAGCTACAAAGTGAGCTTAAGGCCAGCCTGAACTGCATAGTGAGACCCTGTCTCAAAAAGACAAAAAAAAAAAAAATATATATATATATATATATACATATGTATATATATATATATATATAATCAATATTGTTGTAACTCAAAAATCAAATGACAACGGGACAAGTCCAAAAATTTGAAGCGCTTTATTTTAGCTGGTACCCAGCAGCACCCTCTGAGTCCAAAAGACAGAGAAGAGCCCTGAGTGTAGAAATGAGTAACTATTTAAGCCTAAAAACTGCAAAGGCAGGGGAGGGGGTGAGGAGATTTCTGTAAAGTGGCAGGGTCATTAGTTCAGCATTGGGTGGGGTGTGGGGTTGCAAGTACACAGAGTTTGCCAAGTTCCTCAAAAATAGGGAAGGGTACAGATGTCTGTCAAGATAAGGCATGGGTCACAGGGGTGAGGGAGTTGGGAGGGGTAGGCGCATACAGAACAGGAACACGGCGAGGTTAGAAGGGCAACAAAATGGAGTCAGTTTTGTCAGGGTATAGCAAATATAATCAAAGAGGAAAGTCCTACCTATATGTGAGATGAACAATTTAAAAAAAAGCAAACAAATCCCCTAAGCCTTCTGAATAATGTGTGTAGACAGAGTACAAGTTTCTGACATACTGTATTGTACTCTCTTCTTTGGGGCTTCTGCCTTGTAACTGCTATGTGCAATTATTTTAACTCATATAAACATGTTTCTCATGAGTTTATTATTGTTGTTTGTTTAAAATAATTTTTTCAATTTTTTATTATACTTTTATGGTAATTACACAGTAATGTGCTTCTATCATGGTACTAGTGAGTGTTTACTGTTAGTACTTACATGGTTAAAGTACTTGCATGATTATTTTGTAGTAATTCTGATTTTCAAAAGTTACCTAGAGTTTATTTAATCTTAAAAGTGATGTTAAAGATGGTATTTTTATGCGGGGCAGGGAGATGGCTCAGTAGAATAAGCACTTGCCTGGCAAGTGCAAGGGCCTGAATTCAATCCTCGGTTCCGCAAAAAACAAAAAAAAGAAATGGCATTTTTGTTTCGAGCTTTCAAATATGGTTAGCTACAATGAAATGAGGTGACCCTTAGTGTGTCTAAGAGATAGGAAAACAAGGTGAAGCATTCTGTAACTAACAGCTAAATACATTCAAATTTCTTTTCTTTCTTTTTTTTTTTTTTTTTTTTTTTTTTTTTTTTTTTTTTTTTTTTTTTTTTTTTTTTTTTTTTTTTTTTTTTTTTTGTCTTTTTGAGACAAGGTCTCACTATGCAGTTCAGGCTGGCCTTAAGCTCATTTTGTAGCTCAGGCTGGTCTTGAACTCGCAACAATCCTTCTGCCTCGGCCTCCCGAGTGCTGGGATTACAGGCATGTGCCACCACGCCCTTGCATTCAGATTTCTTATACCATATTTGCAAAACAAAATAAAACACCTGTGAGAACACAAAACCTCCTCTAAATAGATACATTTCTCTCCTCATCTTCCCATCCTTCTGATATTTGCACGTGTATTCAAAAGCATAAACAATAGCTGAGATATATTCAGCTTGCAAAAGCGCTATACTTAAAGTTTTACAAATTTCTATGGAAAACAGCCTAAATACTACCCAGAAGAATATTAATAGCTTTAAAAAGATTGAAAAAAAATAAATGTTTAAAACTTATTAAATAAATCACAAGGTTAGAGAAGCGATATATTAAACATACAATAATAAAGGCTAGCCAGATAGCACAGTGGACTAAAGTGCCTGCTTAGGCAGATACAGCAGCCAGGGTTTGATTCCCTGTGTGTCATGCCAGCCCCACCCCAGGGGCACGCTGAAATGGTGACTGAGTCTGGGTGTGATCGTGCATGCCTATAATCCCAGCGCTTGGGAGGCTGAAAATAGGATCAGTATGCATCTGATCTGGGTAGTAAGATCCTGTAGACCCTGACTTAAATACCTAAGAAACAAAAAATAAACATACAGTAATAGAACATAAACAGTAAGAATAAACTTATGAAAGGTGAATAATAGTCTTTATTATTGGGAGCTAGTGGAGCCAGCTAACAAAAGCCTGCTTTTTGAAATATTTATACAGCGATTAATTTTACAGGTCTCATCAATTACAAAACAATGACAGAAAGATAAATATATGTGACATAATATTGAATAAAGTATAGATGCAATGAGAGTTTAAGTATTATGAAAGAACACAAAAATAGCATTACTGAATGGTTGACAATGAGTGATACCTACATAAAGATAGATATTCATGTAATAAACTCAGGAAGAATGAATTGAAAACTTCTGCCATCATTTCAAACAACAAAAGGGATTAAAAACTCAGCCTAATAAAATGTCAACCAATTGAAAGAAATACAAAGGAGATACAACATTCAGACTATGTGAAGCTAGAAAGAACGTAAGAGATTATTTTTCTTTTTTTAAATGTATTTTGTTGTTGCCAGGTCTCACTACATAAGTTGAACTCGAGGTGATCCTCCTGCTTTCAGCCTCCCCAGTGTTGGGATTACAGGTGTGTGCTTGTACTACTGGACTCTGCCTACTCAACCCACCTTTGGAGCGGGGATCACGCAGCACGTGGTGCTGGTATGGAACTAAGGTCCCTGTGCTTTCTAAGCTTGCCTAAGCAGATGCTTTAGTCCACTGGGCTATCTCACCAGGCTGGGAGCAAAACTTTTAACGTAAGGGCATTTAGTAGTATTTAGCACATTAACATTAAAATGAAATTTGTAGTTCTGAAAACTGATACTACTCAAAATAAATGTGAACTATGAACAGTTAAAAGCCTTCCTACTAAAGTAAGGAACTTTATTACACTATAGTACTAAAAGCAAAGCTAGAAGATCAAAGTCTGGGCCAATGCAGTGGCATATTTCTGTAATTCTAGCACTCAGGAAGCTGAGGCAGGGAGATCCCTGAGTCTGTGGCCAGACTGAGATACATAGTGAATTCAAGGCAAGCTTGAATTACAGATAGAGACCTTGTCTCAAGCAAAACAAGAAAGAAAAATGAAATGAAACAGAAAAGAAACAAAACTGGGAGGAAATATAACCATTTTAGAAAACTCAAGGAAAAGGTCCTGGATTATTCAAATAAATGCCTTCTAGATGATGGTGTACAGATCACTGTCATAACATAAAGAGCCTTGCTGCCCAAAGCAGTAATACGAGAACATGCACATATGCATTGCTAGAACTAAAGATAAAATCTAAACTAAATTTCAATACATAATACAACTCACATTGTAGGCCAGGGTGGCCTCAAACTTTCAACAATCCTTCTTCAGGATATTATACTCAAGTGCTGCTTCCACCTCCAAAGTTCTGGGATTAGAGGTGTCTGCCACCATATGTGACTTATTTATGAATATTAATTATACAAATGAATGTATTTCTCTGTGCCATTTCTATACGTATATGCATAAATGTTTTACTTTTGGAAAGAGACTGCATTAGAACAGAACGCTACAGAAAGTCTAAATTTGGGATCTATATGGTCACTGTACATTTTTTTAAACATCTCAGAACAGTTGTAGGCTGCCTACCTTGCACCGCTTCTTCTCCATATCACCCCACACCTAGAATATATTCCCATTCTTTTGTCTTTTTTTTTTTTTTTTTTGTCTTTTTGAGACAGGGTCTCACTATGCAGTTCAGGCTGGCCTTAAGCTCACTTTGTAGCTCAGGCTGGTCTCGAACTCACAACAATCCTGCTGCCTCAGCCTCCCGAGTGCTGGGATTACAGGCCTGCACCACCACGTCCGGCTCTTTTTTGCCTTTTTTTTTGAGACAGGGTCTCACTATGCAGTCCAGGGTGGTCTTAAGCTCACTTTGTAGCTCAGGCTGGTCTCAAACTCACAACGATCCTCCTGCCTCAGTCTCCCGAGTACTGGGATTACAGGCATGCGCCACCACGCCCGGCCTATTCCCATTCTTTTTAAGGTTTTGAGATGAGAGACTATCCGGAACTAAGTGGGAGATATTTTTTGTTCTCCCACTGATCTCTTCCCTCAGCCAATCAGAAGCCAAAACATGGCTGTACCACCGGAAGAAGTTTTAAGTTACCGCCCTCAGGATGGCGTCACAGGGTCACGCCTTGCGTCATACTGACCTACGACGACCGTTTTCATCGGCACAGACTTTGGCTCCTCAAGTCTGTGAGAAGTGAGACCCAGTTGCTAGAGAAGTGGCATCTGGTTCGACAGCAGGGGAAATTCAGGCCTTGACACAAGGTAAGGACATTAAGTTTGAGGGGACTGCATACCCCCAAGGAAAGAAGACCGGTAAGGGCTCGCGCCTCCTGAGTGCCTCAGCAAATTCTTGTCAGGAATCTTCTGTTCTATGCCCACAGAATTCCATTAAACTAGGTTGTTGGTCTCTGATTAACAAAGGGGGACATTTGGGACCAACGAAAGGTCCCTTTTGGGTTCCACTGAACTTTCCCTCTCTTGTAATAGTGGTGTCCCCAATCAGTACTTGTCTGCCTCAGAAAACAGTGAATACCTCAGCGATCTAAAGCAAGCTCTCAGGGACCGCGGTTCAATCCCCAGCACCACATGCCATGCCAGCCCCTCCCCCCAGGACGGGCTGAGCTGACCCCCCCCCCCCGCAAATAAAGAATCCGTGATGTATAGTGAGACACTGTAATAAATAAATAAATTTAAAAAAAAAACAGAAAAGAAAATGGCGAACAGGGTTGGGGGAAGGACGTGGTGGGGTGCCTGAAAATGGCATTCCGAACTGTTCGCTACTTCAGGAGGGTATTATACTCAGGTGTCTGCCTTGACACTGACACAAAGTGAAATGTCTCTATATAAACTCTGGAAACTGTTATTCCAGAACCGTTTAGGCATTGCAGAGCTGTGCCCTTGCCGTCAGCCGTGGAAGCCATAGGTATTGCTGTAATAATACCCAAAGTGCCCCCTCACCTAACTTTCAGTTTGATGTAGAACATACAAGAACCTTGGTCGAAGGCTACCAAAAGTAGCCCTAAAAATGAATCTTTTTTCAGTGACCTTGACTTAAATTCAGTACATTGAAGAATAATGGTGTGTGTGTGTGTGTGTGTGTGTGTGTGTGTGTGCGTGCATGCACACACACGCACACACGCATGCATACACGCACGTATGTGAGAGAGACAGTCTATGTAGTACAGACTGTATTTGAAATTGCTTATGTGATGCTACCCATAGAGTGCTAATTTCTTCACACAAAATTATGGTCAGACTTAACAGACAATGCTGTTGTGGGGGACTTCTCCAAATGTTCTTTTTTTCCTGTTTTGTTTTTTTTAATTTTTAGTTTTGGGTACATACACATAGCACATCACAGTTCTTTCTCTCGTTTCCCTCTAATTCTTCTATCCTTTACTGCTCCTTTCTTTCTTTCTTTTTTTTTTTTTTCAGAACCAGGGATTGAACTCAGGCCCTTGCACTTGCCAGGGAAGCGCTTATTCCACTGAGCCATCTACCCAACCCCACTTGCTGCTCCTTTCAACTTTTGGATTCCTTCCTATTTTCAAAGCCTCTATTTCCACTTTTTTCCAATTCTTTTTCCACCACCTTTGTCCTTTTTCCCTTTCACTCCATTTCTTATTCTACTTCCCATTTGAATAAAAGTCTCCCTCATTCTTCTTATCTTTGGTTTTGCTCTTAATTCATACTTTTGTTTCCTTATATAAGTGAAGCCATGTGATATTTAAGTTTCTGTGTCTCATTTATCTCACTTAATATTATGGTCTCAAGGTACATCCACTTATCTATGAAAGCCTAAACTATATCCTCCTTTACCCCAGAGTAGTGCATTAGAATATGCCACAAAGCTCTTGTTGTGATTGGTACAGACCTTACATGTGCCTTGGGAAAGTATCTAACAGTACTAGCTAAGGTGAGTCCTGATGAGGAACCTAAATATTGACAAAATAACCCTACAAGTGTTACTGTTTCTAAAGGGGGCTCCCAAGGGACACTATGTTAGAGGACTCTATAGTTTCTTCCTCAGTCACCTCAGAAATGCAAAAGCCTTATTTTAACTTTTAGATCAGTAGAGGGAAGGAAGGGGCTGGGGAGATAGCTCAGTGGCATAAGTGCTTGCCTGTCAAGCACAAGGTCCTGAGTTCCCTGGTACCACAAAACATGATGATCCTCTTTCTTCCAGGTCACTGAATCACCTGTCTTCTCTCCCACACTCTAACCTTTTACCTTTTACCTAGCAGTGTCATCATGCCTCGTGGTCAGAAAAGCAAGCATCGTGCCCGTGAGAAGCGCCAGCGCCGCCAGGCACAAGAAGAGCTTAAGAATCCTCTAAGGGCTCAAGTTTCTGTGGAAAGAAAAGATGATTCAAAAGCTTATCTTGAGAGTTCATCTGCAGCTAGAGCAGCTCTCAGTCAACAGCCTGAGGGAGCCACGGCTGCTTGTGCTATTTGTGCTTTGGACACAAGTTCTGATGAAGACAGCAGCCAAGTTGAGGAAATGTTAAAGGAATTACACATGAGCCCTGACGAATCAGAAGAACTTGTAGAAGAAAAGGTTGCTATCTTGATTCACTATCTGCTATATAAGTATCAACTGAAGGAGCCTGTTACAAAGGCAGAAATACTGAGAAATGTAATGCAGATAAACAAGAATCACTTTTGTGATGTCTTGAAGAAAGCCGCTGATCACCTGGAGTTGATCTTTGGCCTTGATGTGAAAGAAATAGATCCCAACAAGAACATGTATGTCCTCATCAACAAGCTGGAAATAGACAAAGACATAAAAACAGGTGATGTTGAAGGGATACCCCCAACTGGCCTGCTGATGACTATCCTGGGTGTTATACTCACAAAGAACAGCCGGGCCACTGACAAAGAAGTCTGGGAAGTGCTAAATATGATGGGGATATATGATGGGATGCCACACTTTTTCTTTGGGGATGTTAAAAAGCTCATCACCAAAGATTTAGTGAAAGAAAGATACCTGGAGTACAGGCAGGTTCCCAACAGTCGTCCTCCTTGCTATGAATTCCGTTGGGGCCCAAGAGCCTATGCTGAGACCAGCAAAATGAAAGTCCTTGAGTTTATAGCCAAGATCCATAACAGCACTCCTAGGGCCTTCTCACCTTATTATGAGGAAGCAGTGAAAGAACAGGAAGAAAGAGCCAAAGCCCGAGCTGCTGCTAGGGCTCGTACAGCTGCTATGGCCCGTTTACGTGCCAGGGTTAATTCCAGCAGCCTTCCTAGTTCCAAGTGAAGTCTAGGAAAGATACTTCACTGTGTTCTCAGAGAAAAGTTAATGTTCTCTTTAGTGGAGGGTGGCATGGAGCTTACAGTACAGTATATAACATGTATTTCTGCATGGTAACTGAAAACTTAATTAAAAAAATATCGGTCCTTTTAGTAGATAGTGATATAAACTTAAATTTTTCAAGATTTTGTGGTGTTTAAGCAGGAAATGTTGAGAAATACTCTGTTGTATTTAGTGCTATCAGACAAGATAATACAATATTAACATTCCCTTGAAAAAGACCTGGGAGAAAAATAGATGAGAAAAAAATATAAAGGCAATTTATTATTTTATTTTTATCACTTTTGCTCTGTTTTTTAAAATTAAGAGATGTGCAATAATGCAGAAGAAATAAACTTGAAACTTAAAATAAACTTGAACTTTTTACACTGTCATTTATCTCTCTAGTATTACCTCAGACATCTGCTTGTGAAAGGCTCTGGCTAATATTGGTTATTTCGGGATAAATAAGATTCACCCATGCACACTGAATTTTAAAGTCTTAAGAAAAACTTGTTTAAAGAAAGTGGTGAGATACATCTTAAAACAGAAAACAACTAAAAAAGAGGATTCAGATAAAAACATTCAGGTAGAGCTCTGAGACAAGTGTGTTCAGGCCTTGGAAAACCACTAGTTTTTCAGTGTGAGTCAATTTTAAGTTAAGCTGGGTAATTTCGTCAGATGAGGCTATAGGAATGATGATCCCGGGCCAGATCCTCAAACTGACATGCAGTTAAAAGACTAATCCCTGGAACAGAAACTGCTTTTAGTTATTACTTTGATGTACATGAGTCAGAGAGAACCATCTTCCTTCCTAATGGGAGGGGCCCTGCATTCATATTACACCAGCATCCTTTTTCCACTACAGATGAACATAGGGAGTCGGTTGTTACATGATTTCCAGGGAATTTCTGAGAAATAAGCTGATGTCACCTGATATGAGTTTTTGGCCTGGAAAATACAGAGCCTGCATTAAAAGAGCATTTTCTTAGGTTGTGGTGAGTACAGTTTAGGTAGTTCTTAAGTAAATGATAGGTTTTGAATGGGAGTGAAATAAATGAAAATAGGGTTAGTTTGGAGAGAAAGACAGGTGAAAACAACAGTGTTGGATCTTGATAGAAATTCTGAGTTAAGTTGCATCTAACTGTAGAAAAGTCCCAGGGCTGAAGGTAATAGTATGGCTGTCTAAGCGCCTGCCTGGGAAGCACAAAGACCAGGGTTCCATTCCTGGTACCTCATGCTCTGCCAGACCCAGAATCCCTAGCAAGCAGTGCTGACCACTGAAACAGCATGGTGGCATACGCCGGTAATCCTGGTGATGGGAGGGATACAGGAGCATCACTGTGAGTCCAAGCTGTGTAGCCAGACCCTGTACCAAATAAATAAACAAACATGAATAAATAAATGATAGAAATAAGTACAAAGTCCCTTAAATCCGAAATAATGAAAATTGCATACTAACTTAGTTTTGCTTGCTACATATTTGGCTGATTTGTGTCCTTTGTCAGAATGGCGTGTATTTCTGAAATCTCTTGGTTTAAAAACCATACTAGGGAAGTTTGCCAGTTAGCTCAGCTGTTTATAAAGCAACTGCTTGGCCAAACTCATTCAGGCACAGGGACCACAGTTCAATCCCCAGCTCCACATGCCAAACCAGACGTGCCATTAAAGCAGCCTGAGCTAGAATATATCTATATATCTATATCTATATCTATATCTATATCTATACCTATACCTATACCTATACCTCTATCTATCTATCTATCTATCTATCTATCTATCTATCTATCTATCTATCTATCTATATCTATATCCATATCCATACCTATACCTATACCTCTATCTATCTATCTATCTATCTATCTATCTATCTATCTATCTATCTGTCTGTCTATCTATATAGCCACAGCAAGGGCAGACCAGATAGCTCAGCAGACTAAAGCACCTGCTTTGGCACAATGCAGTGGCTTCAGTTCAATCCCCAGCATGTTGTACTGGCGTCACCCCTGGGGCACCCTGAGGCTATGATTGAGACTGGGCATGGTGACACATGCCTGTAATCCCAGCACTTAGGAGGCTGAAAACAGGAGAATTGTTACGAGTCCAATCTATGTAGTGAGACCTTGTAGACCCTGTACCAAACACATTTTTTTTGGTGGAACTGGGGATTCAACTCTGGTCCTTGCGTTTGCCGGGGAAGCACTTAATCCACTGAGCCATCTCTCTGGCCCTTCCTGTACCAAATACATTTTTAAAAAACCCGAGATTTTGACAGGGCCTATGGTCAAAGAAATAATAGTAATAACTGTCAATTATTAAAGATGCATGTCTTAGTCACTTTTCTGTTGCTCAACATAAAACAGCAGAAAGACAGGTATATTTTGGCTAACAATTTTAGTCCATAGGCCAGCAGTTCCAAGGTAGAAACAGGATGACAGACATGGTGGAGAAGGTTCTCAAGCCATAGTAGCTGGGAAACAGAAGAGAGGAGATGGGGAAAATATACACCCTTCCATGCCACACCTTTAGTAACCTGCCACTTCTGACCAGGCCCAATTTCTGAAGGAGACATTTGGCTATTGAATTCATCAATAGATGAATGCATCGATGTATATAGTGATCATGTGATCCAATCACCCTCCAACTATGAGAATTTGAGGGAACATTTTAGATTTCTTTATTTTGTTGTTGTTTTCTTTATTAATTTTATTGACAAACAAATGGCAATGAGACAGTTTCAAAACTGATTAGAAGGACAGTTTCAATAACTAATACATTGCATATTGTTGTCTTTGTAGTGGTTATTCATAGTACAAGATGCAGGCAGGATATCCTGTCCAAACACTATTAGTACAAATCTTTCTCCTCATTGAATTAAGAGAAAGTAGCTGCATATCTATTCTATTTTGTATATACAAATACAAAATGCTCCTTCATTTGTATCCCCTTTTTGTTTAGTTTTTTCAGAGATGGGTATTCCATTGCCATTTAAATATTATAGGTGCATGAATTTAGCAAAATAATCCATTATAGTCCAGTAGTATTCAATTTGCATTTTCTTATGGCCAGTGAAGCTGAATGATTTTTGGGGGATCATTTTTATATTCATTTCTTTTCTTATTAGTTGTAAGAGTTTTTACTTATTTTGAATAGTAAAGCCTTATCATATATGTAATTTGTAAGTGTGTTCTCTGACTTTGAATTCTCATCTTATTCTTTTAATAGTGTTCTTTGAAACACAAAAATGTTTAATTTTTATGAAGTCCAATTTTTTATTTTGTTTGGTTGTACTAAGTGTCCAAGAAGCGATTGCTTAATCGAAAGTCACAAAGATATGCACCTATTTTTTTTCTTTTACCTATGCTTTGTTCTGTGTTCTGTGGTTTTATTTCATTTCATCTTGTATTTATAACTGTGACCTCACTTCAAGTTAATCTTTGTATTTGGTATGAGGTAGGATTCCAGCTTCATTCTTTTGCATGTAGTTACCATTTATTGAAATAGGTATACTTTGCTTCTTGAATTGTCTTAGCATCATTGGCAATTAACAGTCAACACAAAGGTTTAAATATGGCTGATATGGTTTGTGTCTAGTTGTCTCTAAAGCCTCATGCAGTCAGTCATGGGGTGGCTTCTGGAGTTTGTGACTGATTCTTTTTTTTCCATAATTTTATTGAAGAACAAATAGCAATGAGACAGTTTCAAATCAAATTAGTGGAACAGATTCAATAATTAATACATTTTTCGTATTGTTTTCTTAGTGGCTATTTGTTGTACAAGGTGCAGACGTGATGTTCTATTTACAAAAACTATTAGATGCCTTTAATCAATGAATTAAGAGAATGTAGCTGTATACCTATCTTATTTTTTAAAGCTGATTTATAGTACAGTTTCAATAATTAATACACTTACATTGTTATCTTCCTAGTGGTTATTCATAGTACAAGAAACAGACAGGATATCCTGTGCAAACACCACCAGTACAAATCTTTCTTCTCATAGAATTATGCAAAAGTAGCTGCATATTTATCCAACTGTTCTGTGTATACAAATACAGAATGGTGCTTCCTTTGCATCCCCTTTTTTGTTTAGTCCTGTCAGAGATGGGTATTGTATTGGCATTCAATTATTATAGGTTGGGGCCAGGGAGATGGCTCAGAAGAATAAGCACTTCCCTGGCAAGCATAAGGATCTGAGTTCAATCCCGTTTTCAGCCAAAAAACAAATTATTATAGGTGCTTGAATTCACCAAAACATTCCAGCACACTCCAGCAGTCCACAATAGCAGTGAGTTATCCACAGAAGTTGTTGACTAGAGCCATTCATAGCTCAGCATATTATTATGGCTTTATTTATATACCTTGTTTTTACTTTTCTGCTGGTTGGCTAAGACCAAGATAAAGCAAGACCCATACAGCAAGATATGTAACTTTCGTATCTGATAAGGTCTGTCAAGTCCCTTCAGGGTTTATCCTGTAACCCTGTAGATGTTTTGTCAGTGTCAGCCATGTGGATGAGTCATGCCCATTGCTTGACCAATTTGCTCTCTGTGCAAGCCTGTGAGAAAATTTTCTCTCCATCTGACTCTGCTTAGGCACACTACACATCATCGATCCCATTCCTCTGTGGCCCCACAATCTCCTTTGTCAGAAAATTTGGGGCACAACTGAGTTACATGATGTTACACTACAGGTTTTCCCATGTCCTTAGTCTTCACTGACCTTGAAAGGCTAGGGCCAATGTGTTGGCTGACTTTTCAGCTGTTTCATTTCTCCAATTTTTGATCTGCAAAGTTAGGTTGTTAACCATCCAGAAGAGAAGCTGATTATTACACTGCAGCATACGCTGTTCAGTTTACCCGACCTATCTGTCTAAAAATTAAACATCTTAGGCATAACATAGAACAGATATTTTCCATCTAGTATTGATGTATCAAATTTAAAGTCCTTACAGTATATGAGGAGAAAAAAATTAAAAAATAGTACTATACACATATTATTCCATGGAAATTTAGAAATCTAACCATATACAGCCTTGTAGCAGGACAGTCCTGTAACATGTTTTTCCTTCTGTCTTTTTTCATTTATTACCCCTCAAAAAATTTTACTTGTGAGACAGTATGGTAATAATTGGTATGTCATGACAGGAAGTATGTATTTAGCATACCAGAATGACAGGCATTCTAAGCGTGACCCTTCTATTTCACATTGCTATCTTCAGTGCAGTTGCTTTGTTCACATGTATCAGCATATATAGATAGTCAGGATGAGAATCCTACCATTTAACTGCTACTTTCAAAAACCTGCTGATGTTTCTTGGGATCTTTGCCTTGCCCATCTTATATGTACAAATGTATGGCTTTGTCCCTGTCCTATTTTCCAGCTTTTATCCTTACCCTCTCTTCATTGTCCAATCCTCAAGTTCTCGCTTTCCTTTTTGTTGTGTTATACCTTTCTATTTGCATTTCATCTTTTGATTTCTTATACTAGGGAGACTATATGATATTTGCACATGTGGGTCTTGTTTATTTCCCTTATGAGTATATCTTCGAGTGGCATCCACTTAAGTATGAATGCTTCAAATTTATCATACTTTATAGCTGAGTAATAGTCCATTGTATAAAAATACCACATCATGTTCAACCATTCCGCATGTGAATGTGATGGGTATCTTGGTTGTTTCCAAGATTTTGGTAACACAAATTGTGCTGCTATAAACATATGTACACATACATTACAATGACATGATGTTTTCAGTTCTTCCGGGAAAATTCCAAGTAGAGGGATGGCCAGCTCGAATGGGATTTCCAGTCCTACTTTTGTGAGGAGTCTCCACACTGATCTCCACAATGTTTGCACCAGTCTACATTCCCACCAGCAGTGGAGAAGTGTTCTCTTTTTGCCAGATCCTCTCCAACGTCGGTTGTTGGTTGATTTCTTTATGATAGCCATTGTTTCTGGAGTGAGACGATATCTCACAGTTGTTTTAATTTGCATTTCACAGATGGCTAGTTATGTGAAGAATTTTTTCATATATTTATTTGCTTCTTTAATTTTGTCCTCTGACAAGTGTATATTCATCTTGGATGCCCATTTCTGGACAGGGTTTTTAAATCTGAGGGCCCTAATGTATTTTAGTTTTTTGTAAATTCTTGAGAGCAGACCTTTGTCTGAGTGTTTATTAGTTAAGATTTTTTCAAAATTTTTGGGTTGTCTTTTCCCTTTGTTGATAATTTCGTTTGATGTGCAAAATCTTCTCAATAAGAGTTGATCCCAGTTGTTAATTCTTTCAAGTATTTCCCATGCAAATACATAATTCATGAAATCTTTGCCTACCCCTATGTCTTCAGAGTTCTTCCTAGTTTCTTTTCCAGGAGATTGAGTGTTTCTGTTGTAATGTTTAGATCTTTAATTCATTTTGACTTTAGCTTAGTGCATGGTGATAGAACTGTGTCAAGTTTTAGTTTTCAGCATGTAGAAAACTAGCTTTTCAAGCACCATTTGTTAAAGAGGCTATCTTTCTAACCATGTTTGGCCAGTTTGCCGAAGATCAGGTGGCTGAGTGTTTTTGTAGAGGCCTCTGCATCTTCTAATCTATTCCATTGATTCTCAGTTCTATTTTGTTGCCAATACTATGTTGATTTTATCACAGTATCTTTGTAGTATAATTTCCAGTCAGGAAATGCGATGCTTCCCACCTTGTCTTTGTTGGCCAGGATGGCCTTTGCTATTTTAGGTCTTTTCTAGTTCCAAATAAATTTTAGGAACAATTTCTCTAGGTCTGGGAGATATGTTTGATAGGGATTGCATTAAATCTGTACAATAATTTTGGGAGTATGGCCATCTTCACGATGTTAGTTCTTATCCAGGAGCACGGAATATCTTTCCATTTTCTGAAATCCTCCACGATCTCTTTTCTTAGGGTACTGTAATTTTCAGTGAAAAGCTCTTTGACTTCCTTGATTAAGTGAATTCCTAGGTATGTAATTTTCCTTAGTGCTATTGTAAAAGGTATTGTTTCAATAGTTTCCCTGTCAGTGTGTTTGTTATCTGTGTAGAGGAATGCTATTGAGTTTTGAGTATTGACTTTGTATCTTGCTATGCTACTGAATTTGTGTACCAACTCTAGTAGCTTCTTGGTGGAGTTTTTTGGGTCTTCCAGGTAAAGTATCATATCATCTGCAAATAGTGATAATTTAACTTCTTCTTTACCTATTCTTATTCCTTTTATTTCTCTGTCTTGCCTAATGGCTGTAGCTAATGATTCCAAAACTATATTGAAAAGGAGTTGTGATAGAGGATGTCCTTGTCTTGTACTAGATCTAAGAGTAAGATATTTCAGGTTTTCCTTGTTCAGAATTATATTAGCTTTTGAGTTGTCATAGATAGCTTTTATCAAATTGAAGTAGAGGCTTTCTAATTCCAATTTTCTACAGGACTTTGAACATGAATGAGAATCAGACTTTGTCAAAAAGCTTTTCTGCATCAATTGAGATGATCATGTGGTTTTTAAATTTCAGTCTATTAATATAGTATACTGCATTTATAGATTTTTCAAATATTGAACCATCCTCGCATCCCTGGGATGAATCCTACCTGGTCATGGTGTATGATTCTTGATGATTTGCTGTATTCTGTTTTCTAGCATTTTACTGAGGATTTTTGCATCTATGTTCATGAGGAAGTTTGGCCTGTAGTTCTTTTTTTCACTTGTGTCTTTCCCTGGTTTTGAAATCAGTATAATACTTGCCTCTAGGAAAGATTTTGGGAGGACTGCTTGATTTTCAATTTCATTGAAGAGTTTGAGGAATGTAGAGATTATACCTTCTATAAATTTCTTGTAGAATTCAGCTGTGAATCCATCAGGACCTGGACTTTTCCTTGTCGGCAGGCTTTTTATTACGTTTCATACCTCGTTGGTTGTTATTGGGTTAGTGAGAGTTGTTATATCTTCTTAATTCAGTTTTGATAATTTGTACCTTTCAAGGAATCTGTCCATTTTTTCTGTCTTCTATTCTCTGAGCATAAAGATTCTCAAAGTAGCTATTGACAGTCTTCTGAATTTCCACTGGGTAGGTGGTAGTTATACCCTTTTCATTCTTTATTGCTTGTATTTGAATTTTTTTCTTTCCTCTTTTTGATTAGGTTAACTAGGGGCTCATCAATTTTATTTAGTCTTTCAAAGAGCCAGCTTTTTTATTCATTTATTCTTTGAACTGTTTTCTTCATCTCAATTGAATTAATTTCTGCTGTAATCTTTTTTTATGATTTCTTCCCATCTTTGGCCTCTGAGTTTGATTTTCTCTTCCTTTTCTAGATGGTAGGGGTGCATCATTAGGGTGTTTATTTGTTTCCATTCTGTTTTCTTAATATGTGAGTTTATAACTATGATTTTTTTCTCTGAAAACTGCTTTCATCGCATCCCATAAATTCTGATAAGTTGTGGTTGAATTTTCACTGAATTGTAGATTTTGTTGAACTTCTTGTTTAATTTCTTCTGCAACCCATTGATTGCTGAGTAGGGTGTTGTTTAGTTTCCATGAATTTAGCGGGTTTTTCTGGTTTCTTTTGTCATTTAGTTCCAATTTCATTGCACTGTGGTCAGATAATATGCATGGGATAATTTCTGTTTTCTTGCATGTACTTACACATGACCTCTGGACTAGTATGTGGTCTATTTTAGAAAATGACCCATGTGCAGCTGAACAAAATGTGTATTGAGCTGTGGTTGGGTGGAACACTCTGTATATGTACACCAGGTCCATTTGCTCCAAGCTGTGGTCCATTTCTGCTACTTCTTTGGTATTTTTTGTCTGGTTAATCTATCTTTTTGAGATTAGGGTGTGTTAAGGTCTCCTGTTACTATTATGGTTCTGGATATTAGGATTTTCATGTCCATTTAAATTCATCTTATATAGTTGGGTGCTCCTTTGTTTGGTGCATAGATATTTATGAGTATTACCTGTTCCTCTTGTATTTTTCCACTAACCAATATACAGTGGCCTTCTTTATTTCATTTGATCCTTCTTGGTTTGAAGCTGAGATTGTCTGAAAACAGGATTGCTACCCTTGCTTTATTCATGGATACTGGGGCATGTATTATTGGTTTCCATCCTTTGACTGTAAGCCTATAAATGTCTTTTTGAGTTAAGTGTGCTTCTTGTATATAGCATATTGTTGGGTTTTGTTTCCTAATCTACTGTGCCAGTCTATTTCTCTTAATTCGTGATTTGAGTCCATTTACATTGATAGTTATAATTCAGATGTGTTGACTTATGATTGACATGTTATTTACCTGCTGTTGTTTACTCCTTTTTGTCCTGTGTTTAATTGTTTGCCCTATTTAGTGGGTTTCTTCTGTTCTCATGCATGGAGTTCTCACCATTGTGATCCCTCTCTAAAATGTCTTTCAGTAGCCTGTGTAGAGATGGCTTTGTCATCATGAAATTCTTTAGTTGTTCTTTGTCATGGAAGTATTTCACTTCTCCATCAAACTTGAAAGAGAGTTTTGCAGGGTATAGTAGTCTGGGCTAGAATTCTTTTCATAGAAGTACTCTACTTCATGTGTCCCTTGCCTTCATGTTTTGTGAAGAGAAGTTGGTCGTAATTCTAATGGGTTTTCCTTTAATGGTGATCTGCTTCTTTTCTCTAGAAGCTTTCTGTATATTATTCTTGTGTTGGATTTCTGGGATCTTTACAATTTTATGTCTCGATGTGTTTTTAATTGGGTTGAAGTTATTTGGTGTTCTGTATGCTTTGGTTATCTGAATGTGAGATTGTTTCCTCATATTTGGGAAGCTTTCTGGTATTACTTCTGCCCATATTCTTTTTATATCATTTTTATTGACTCCTTCTTTCTCATTGATACCTATTAGTCTTACATTGTTCATCTTCACATCGTCTTGCATGTGATGGATTATTTTTTCCTGTGTCCTCATTGTTTTTAAGGGATTCTTTCTCACCTTTGCCTAGCTGCACCAGCGTTTTCAAGATCTGAAACTGTCTTCACTTTCACACAAACGGTTTTGTAGATTTGTGTTTGAGATTTTAAGTTCCTCTATATCTCTTTGACTCTGTTTCATGCAATCTATTTCTTTCCTGTATTGCTCATTCAATGAATCCATCATATTTCTAATCTCATCTACCTTTTTGAACAATGTCTTCTTTAGAGGTAGCTATTAATTCTTTCACTGCACTTTTTTTTCCAAATTGGGTTTCCTCTATGTATGTCTGTATTTGATTCTTTACTTCAGATGCTATGACTTCAGAGATTTCTTTTTTAATTTCAGAAATTATTTCTGCTCTGAGTTCCTCTATACCTTTCTGCTGTTGTTTCTTTGCTTGTGATGCTGGTAATTCATTCATTTTACCTGACCTAGTGTCCTCTGCACTTGTTCTAGGTGGGCATTGGGTGTCCCCTCTATGTTTCTGTATTAGATTCTTTACTTCAGATGCGATGTATTCAGAAATTTCTGTTTTTATTTCAGGCATTAATTCTGCTCTGAGTTCCCCTATACCTTTCTGCTGTTGTTTCCTTGCATCTGATGCTGTTAATTCATTCATTTCATGTGACCTAGTGTCCTCTGCACTTGTCATCGGTGGACTCAAGGTCTGAGATTGCATTTTGCTCCTTGTCTTTGTCATTTTGTATAGCACTGACCTCTGGCCTTTGGTGTAGAGCTTTGGTGCAGTTATAACCTTAGTGCCTACTGAGATTTGGGTCCAGATCTATTAAGTTTGAGTTCATCCAGTTATGACTGGCCTGGGTCTAGCTGTTGTGTTCCTCTCCTTTTTGCTGCAGCCCTTGGAATTGAACCTGTTGTGGCCCTGTGGCACAACATTGAGCTTGTGGTGCCCCTCTGTTGTGCCCCTGGCCCAGCGAGCACCAGGGAGTGCAGAATTTCTCCCACATACTCACTAGGCTGTGTTTGGCTTGATCAGGGGCTGAGAGATTCACAAAAGTTCTCACTCTTTGGGAGGGCTTGGGTGCAGCTCTCCCAAGGGTTGCTAGTGTTCCAGGGGCACAGTAGATAGTTTCTCTCACACGGGTGCCTGAGTTTTGTTCCAGATTTTATCAGGGCCAAGAGAGTCTCAGAAGTTGTCCCTCGCTAGGTAGGCTTGGGGGCGGGGGCTCCAGGGAATTGCAGGGTTCCTGGGGGCTCAGTAGAGAGCCTCCCTCACACGGGTGCCTGAGTTTTGCTCTGGATGGCCCTTGTTGGTGGCATGCACCCATTTTAGTTTTAAAGCATAAGAATAAAATAATCATCACAGGAGTCCAGTGAGGGAAGATTTTTCAAATCATTGCACAGGATCCTGAGCCTTACATGACTTTATAGCTTTTCTGACTGTACTTAACTTCGGAGGGACAGAACTCTGGTCTGCATCTGAATTTTTAGGGCCAACATTTTTCTACTCTTTCCTGCCCAAGGCAAATAAATGTTCTGTCATAATTCATTTGTCTTCTCACCAGTACACAGTATTTCTAGCCAATGAAGAAAAGAAGCATACACTAATGTACTAATCCCATATATAATAAATGAGATTTAAACATTATTTAGGGACTACTGATGGACCTCGTTTGCCTAGGGTCCAGGTGTCCCTGGCTCCACTGCTCTGTAAAGAATGTCCAGGAGTTGAGATTAAGCTCAGAGCTTTGCAAAATGCACTGTTATTTCCCACTGAGCCCTCATTCATAAGCCTGCATTGTGACCTGCTTCCTAGCTCTTCCCTCCTTCTTCCTTAAAGGTTATACCTGCACCTTTTAGAAAATAAAGATTAGACTTAGAGTGCTACAATTCCTTGCAAATATCCCCCATGTGTGACACCACTCATCATGGAACCCCTCTGGGCACAGCCTCTTCTGCATATTTCTTCACTTTGGCAGTGACATTTAAGTATCTGCTCTGGGAATTACCACCAAAATTTTTTGCTTTTCCAAATTGGCTTGTGAGTTAAGTCAAATTTGACACAACTACTGTGTCCTGAAAGATAATTCAAGTCAGGCTTTAAGAAGCAGTTGAGAACCAGTGAGAGAGCTCAGTGAATAAAGTGCCTGCTTAGACAAGTGCAGGGACCATGGTTGAATTCCCAGCACCACATGCTGCACCAGCCCCTCCCCCAGGGCTGGCTGAGCCAGCCAGGTGCACACACACACACACACACACACACACACACACACACACACACACACACAGTTGAAGTTAGAAAGAAATGTGTTTGGTGACTTATTTGAAACTGGTGTTGAAACTATGTACTGGTGAGTGAACTTAACTAATAGACAAAGAATTTAAGCCTTTTTCCTATGTAATAGATAACAAAGGATATAAGAAATCACTATTAGAAACCTTGTCTAGAATCTGGATTTTAAAAAAAAGCTTATGTCTTATCAAGAGGATATAATGGATGTCTTGATGAATCACTCAGTGAATTAAAGTGCCTGTAAGCAGGCGCAGGAGCAGGGGTTCGATTCCCGGGCCTGCTGTGGTGACCCCACCCCTAGGCTGTGCTGAGATGGCAATTGTGCCTGGGTATGGTGGTGCATGCCTGTAATCCCAGCTCTTGAGAGGCTGTAAACAGGAGAATCTCTATGAGTCCGATCTAGTAGTGAGACCCTGAGCACCTGGTAGACCTTTCCCTAAAATACAAAAAAAAAAGAGGATATGCTGGTTTTCTATACTGACATAACAAACTATTATACATTAAAGGACTTAAAATATAACACATTTATTTTGCCACACTTCTATAGGTAAGATGCATGGGCTAGTTTGGTGGGGTTTTTGCTCAATTACACAAGCTCACATTAGGCAAACCTGGATGATTATATGGGAAACAGGAAATAATCTTATTCCCAGTTTTATTTAGATTGATTTTGGAATCCAGTTCTACGAAAAATGTAGTTCTTGGATTAAGAATGAATCATATTGACCTGACAAAGTTTCTTGAGGCCTCTCTACAGAGTTGTATGTGAGTATCATTTTATTTGTTTGTTTGTTTGTTTGTTTTTGTTTTAAGGAAGTGTCTACAGGGTGTTCAGAGTCTCACTACTAGATCAGACTCATAGTCATCTACCTGTTTATAGCCTCCCAAAAGCTGGGATTACAGGCACACACCACCACGAGCAGTCTTAATTGCAGTATCAGCTCGCCCTACAGGCAGGTCAGGCAAGGCAGGCCCAGGGATCCAAACCTTGGCCCTTGTGCCAGCTTGCAGGTGCTTAATCCGCTGAGCTATTTGACCTGCCCCATTTTCTTAATTAAAAGTAGAACATTGAACCTACCTTACACTTGCAATCTACCCAACTTGCCCCTCTGCTGTCTTTCTATTCTCTCTATAGATGAAGAGATTTATTTCTAGAGGACCATAAAATTAGATCAGACCCATTCTGGAAATCCTGAATAACCTACCTATTTGTAACATAAATTCCATAATTTAATCATACTTGTAAAGTGTTTGGGCCATGTAACAGAACATTCATAAACCTTAGGGAAAAGGGTATGTGAATCTTTGCAGAGAAATTAGTCAGTCTGCCACAGATGTAGAAAAATGTCTCCCTGCAAGGCATGCTTGCACGAGTAGGAAAATAAAACTCATTTCACCACCATTCTCCTGACTTTTTCTGCCCCAGGGGAAAATTCTCCCTTTTTTATTGTACCTAAGAGCACATATACAACTTCTTAGGTGTTCATTAGATTTTGCATAGCAGAAACTTACAAGTTAGGATTTGAAACAGGCACCAAAATAAAGAAAAAAAATCTCAATCTTTTGAGATTATACAAGTTATTGAAAAGGTTAGTGCAAAAAGATGCTATTGAAAAGAAAATCTCCTTTCTGAGATTTATGGTCTCACATTGGAAAAAATGTGATCCTTGATTTGTACACACCTGTTATAGATAGGAAACAAATTTTGTTGAATAGCAGAGCCATTTGATAAATCCAGAAACTCCTTCAACAATAAAGAGGACTTTTCAAAACAAATTCCAATAGTAACTTTTTATTGAGTGCTTAAGGTACATTAATGGGAGAGACTGAAATTACTCCACTTTGTGCTTTGCTTTCCTCATTTATATGGAAACTATATTGCTAGTGCACTTGTAGGTAGGAAAAGTAGTGTGACTGCCCTTCAAACTGAAGTAGGAATGGAGCATGATTTTTCCCTTCAGATGAAGTTATGTTAAGCCCAGTCTCTCACTTCTAGGATTTGTGTTCCATATTGTAGTAAACATGGTGAGATATGGAGCCCCATGTGGGAAGAAGCCTGAAGCCCTGGGTCACACAAAGGCAGAGAACCTAGGAAAATCCACAGTGATTTCATGTTCTTAAGAAATAAGATTTTGATATGTTACAATATTCAGATTTCAGATTTTGCCCATTATTTATCCATATTACATTCATATATTATACAGCTAATATTTGTGTTGTTAGTATTATTTAAATATTTACGGTACAAAGAGCAAGATATATTTTTGTTGTACAAAACTCCTGAAAATACAGATAAATCACAATTCTGATTTTTCAAAAATGTAACACTTCCTCAAAGGTGATCCCATGTACGAACTTGCATATAGGATTTTAAAATATATTTAAGCAGTTTTTCCACAGGTTACCTAAAAATGCTCACTGAAAGATTTTCACATAAACTGATAACCTTTGTACATAGTGTTTTGCCCCTTATCTTTGCCACAATAAAGTGGACTACTTCTGTGGCAGCATACATAGATACACCCCACTCTTTTAATTACTCCCTGGAACTCTATATATGTTCCATATTTAACTGAACCACACTTCTCCTGATATATCAAAGTGTGTCCCGTATTTTGCTCAGAATAGTACAACTGATAAAGACATTATAAAACATTCCCTGAACAAATACTCATGTTTTATTATACACAAAATGCATTAAAGTGAAAATTGAATTAAAGTGGAAAGAGTGTTAGGAATATAATTTTATGAATACTGTTAATGCCATTCTGTTCCAATAATGCTTTACCAATTTATATTCGCATATATTAATGTATGTGAATAAATTAAAATCTTATAGGCATTTTATTTTATTGACTTTATAAAATTTGGTCAAATTTGAAAATATATTGTCCCACTCTTATTTTAATTTGCATTTCTATGTTTTCTAAGAAGGTTCAGCAGGAGAAAGTGAATATTATCTGTAAACCATATAAAGTGAAATTTCAGAAGTAGCATCTTAAACAATGAAGTGTGTATGACTAAGTATTCTGATATGTCAATAAAATATTTCTCTTTACTTTGAGAAGAAACCATTTGCTTAGAAAGATCAAATGCCAGAAAGTGGGTCCACACAGGAAATTCTCAATAAGGGAATTCAGGAAAACAAGGGAAAAGAACAATTGCCAGAATCCATGAGAATAATCCCAAACTAAACCCACTCCAGAGAGCTTAAAAGGGATGACAGTCAGGGGTCTATATTCAGAGTTCAGCACATTGCCTGGCAAGTACAGGTTCCTGAGTTCAATTCCCAGTACTTAAAAAAAAAAAAGGAAGTATCACAGGAAAATGATTGTCAACCTATTAGATATTAAGTGTGAAAAGTTCATGACTTTTGATAACCATAGAAGGGATACCAGGATAAAGGAAGGTATCAATTAGAAAAGTTTATTGAGAAAAAGCTACCAGGAGACAGAAGGTATCCCCATGTAGATTGTCACTGAAGCTCTTTGGATGTTTTCCTACATGAACATAACCACACCTCAGACCAGTCTGAGCCAAGCTGAGACCAACCTATTGGGTTATAAATATAGTAGCTTAGCTAATATTAATCGATTAGGAAAGGGAACCATATAACAATGATATATGATGGACATCAGTAACTTCAGTTTATCTATGACTACTAAAGTAGAAAGATTAAAAACAAGCAAGAGATAGAAGTTGGGGTCAGGGTGTTCTTGTCACCCACTTATGCATCTGCCACATTTATGTAGTCTCAAGGGACCAGGTGGTGTTGATTGCACTATACTCTCAAGTTGCTGTCTAACTCTATGGAGGCCTGCAGGCCTGGCTCTCTTCCAATTCACCTGCTGTCATAATTCTGATGCATCTAAATTTTTACCCTGACTTCCTTGAGGACCTGGTTCCTCTCTGACTAACTGTTAATTTGTATCTTACTTAGCTCTGTATAATAGCAGGGACCAAAGGAGAGAAGAGAGAGAAATTGGCAGCATCTCAGACGACTTGCTTGAATAAGCTTGGGAATCTATGAATCACTATTAGCAACCTGAAGTTGTAGGATGAGCTGAGGACATAGAGCAACAGGATGAAAGAACCAAAAGCACACAAGACACCTGGCTTCCCTTAGAGTCTCCCCTACTCACATCTCAGGCAAAATGTAGACAGCTCCTCTGCATCAGCTAATGATGATATGAGTGGCTTCTGGCAGAGCAAAATCTCCACATGCCTTCATTATATCTCTTCAGTATCTTTATTAAAATTGCCTTCACCTTTTATCATGAGATGGCACTGAATCAGGTGGCAGGTGGTTCAGTGCATCTTTCACAGTGTAGCAGGCCTGAGCACTACTTGGATAAATGATAAGAAAGGATGCTATTTTCTTAATGTATGTGGTTGTCCTTCCACAGTGGTTGAGACTGTACAAGTGGAAATGATTGGTGATTAAGGACAGTTAAAGTAGGGCAAGTAGTCCCAATGAGTAGCTAGCTGGAGGGAGCAGCTGTAAGGCAGGAGAAATTGAACATTTGTTTCCTTGGGGCTATGTACCTCACTGACTCTGTAAGTGAAGGGTTTACTATGCATATGACTTGCAAAGTGATGCTGATATCATCCTCAGGTCAGATTGCTATCTAATGTCATTGACTGCTTTGGAGGACAGTGTGGATTTTCTTGTCCTCAGTGCAAACATACCTAGGTGGATGCAGAGCCATCATAGTTGGTGTAGTTCCTTGTTAAATTGAGGAGGTGATAGGTATATGTGAAATCCAGTCTCTATTACTGTTATAACCTTGCCTTACTTGAACTGAAAAAGTTTTAAATGCTTCTGTACTAGTCCTTTCCAAAGTTATTGCGTGGCTTGGAGTAAAATTTATCTCATCTCTTATTGTGAAGTGAGAGGATTGAACCTGCTGTCCTTCCAGGCTAACAGAGGGGAGAGTTACAGGCCCTAAAACTGAACATGAAGACCCAAAGTAGTTCTGAGAGACCAGTACTGAGTGCTCAACCCCTACTCCCTGCCCCCACCCTTCCCACCCCCCATACTCCCACCCACCCAAGCCAGGAGTCTGCTGTGAGTAAATTTAAACCCATGTGCAAATGTTAGGCTCACCTACCACCTTACTTCATCCTCTGGGAACTGATGATATGGGACTGTAGAGTGAAGGCTAGGGGTAAAGGCTTTGCCTAAAGCCTTGGGTGATTCATATCAGAACAAGGAGGAGTTCCAGACCACACATGCATGAAAGGACCCTGTGTGAGTTTTGTCAAAGTCTCCCACCTCAACAAACATAGATCACATCTGCACCCTTAAGCCCCCCACCCTGATTTCATCCCTGAGAGCCTATGGTATCTTTGTATTGTGATGACAAAATATCTGGGGTACATTATTTAAAGGAGAAAAGTTAACTTTTCTCAGTGTCAGAAGCTTCAGAACATGACAGCTTGGTCCCTTCACTGTCAGAGAAAGTGAAGGATGACAGAGACAGAGACAGAGACAAACAGAGACACACAGAGAGAGACATGCTCCTAAAGGTGACTTCACTTCTTTCCACCTCTTTTCACCCCTGCCTGTAGATCACTCAGCTATATATAACATGGCATCATATTACCCTGTTCATGAAGTCAAAACCTCTTCATATAATAACATCATCAAAACCTAGCTCTTAACAACTTTGCCACCACTAGAACAAAATCTTCAACACATGAACCCCTGACAGTATTTAAGATTCTAAACATAGGGGGCCAGGGAGATGGCTCAGTGGAATAAGTGCTTCCTTAGCAAGCACAAAGGCCTGAGTTCAATCCCTGGTTCCGCAAAAAAAGATTCTAAACATAGAAGAGAACCTATATTGAGGTGGTGTACACTGTCTTCCCCACTTTCTGCCACTGACTTCTCAGATAAATAAAGGGTTTTTTGGGCAGGGCTGGGCCACTGCCATGTCAGCAGAAGAGAAAGCCAGGGAAGTGTTCAAGGAGTTGTGTGCAGCTAAGAAAATGAACCTGAGTAAGTTTTGAGGACACCATTGACAGCAGAAGAGAGAAAGGTTAGCAGAATCAATCTTCATGTGAGCTTTGAATAGGGACAGTCTCATATAAATCCCTTTAAAATTATATGATTCAGAGAGGTGACAGCATTGAACTAGCTACTCAGCTTTACCATCAGATGAGCTGAGGATAGAGTTCCAGAACTGCCAACAGTGAAGATGGGCTCCCCAGATAAGATCAGATGGGATAGTCCATACCATGTCAAAGGGACTGCATAGAAATCTGGCTTCAGAGGTGAAGAATCAGACCTGTGGTGGGAGTGCTTGAGATAGAATACTCCTTGTTGTACTTTTGGTATCTCTAAAAACAGAAGGAGGGTGAGGAAGGAAAGAAAGAAAATAGGAAGAAAAGAAAAAAGGAAGGAGGGAGGGAGGGAAGGAGGGAAGGACAGAGGGAGAGTAGAATGTGATATCACTAAACAGAGGAGTCCCAGGTTCTGCCAGGAGGCAAGATAAAGACCTTTGTGAAGTGAGGGGTCCCAAGTACCTAGGAGAAGAGGCCCCACACAGTCCTGCCTTGCCCTCAGTAGTAACAGAACTCCAGCAAAGAACACCTAATTTAGCATTCTCTCAATTCCTCCTTAGAAGATTCAAGGAGGGACCACGATGTAAGAAAAGGGTTACAACTCAGGCCAACAGAATAATGAGACTTAGACTCTATCAGAAGGAAAGGAAAGGACACTAAATCTGAAGGAATCACCTCCCCATGGAAAAGGGTTTCTATGGAGATATGCCCCTGGTGTAAGCTCAGGGAGGCCCCAGGTGAAATTTGCTTGATAGCACACAGGATTCTGGTTGTCAGAAAAACTGTTCCCAGGCATGTACAGGAGGCAATGCAAGAACTTTGAGTGATGTTTGAGGATACTGACACTACAAAATACAGCGGGCCCACATACTCCTGACAGATTCTGGAGAGGGATAAAATGATGGAACACACTGACTTCTCTCACTCAAAACTCATGGAGATGAGGGCATTGGAATGAAAGCGTCAGCCTTAAGCCCAGGTAGAAAGAGACCCAGGTCCTAATGAGAGTATTCATAGAAAGGATCCTGAGTTCTGAGCAAACTATCCATTCCAGATCAAAAGGGGCAGGCATAGTCTTGCCCACTCTAAACCTCAAGGGACTGTGAGGAAGTTATGTGAGGTAGAGACTTCTAACTTCTTTCTTTAGAACTGCAGAAAAGAGGGAATATTTATTTGGTGGGATAGCTCTCAAAGCAAAAGAAAATGGAGGCCTGGACCCTAACTGAAGACAAAACAAAAAGACTCTGAGTGAATAGTGGAAATCCTAATTTTCCAGGATAAAAAGAATACTACAGGGGCAGTGAGAGAGCTCAGCAGACTAAACACCTGTTTAGGCAAGCACAGGGACAGAGTTTGATCCGTGGTCTCTCATGCCTTCGTAGCCACACCCCTGGAGCGAGCTGAGCTGAGTCTGGGGGTGGTGGGGCAAGCCTGTAATTCCAGCACTAAGGAGGCTTGAAAGCAGGAAAATCAAGGCTAGAGAGATAGCTCAGTGGAATAAGTGCTTTCCTGGTAAGTGCAAGGTTCTGAGTTTAATCCCTGATACCACCACCACAGAAAAAAAAGAAGGCTGGGGACGTAGCTCAATAGAATAAGCTCCTGCCTGGCAAATTCAGGGTCCTGAGTTCAATCTCCAGTACCACAAAAAAACAAAATAAAACAAAAAATTAGGAGGATCACTATGAGTCCAAGCTGTGTAATGAGACTCTGCACAAAACATAAATAAATAAATAAAAATAAAACTTGGAAAGAAATACTATGCAAAGCTCTCCCATTTCTGTCACTCTGCTGTCACAAGACAGATAAGGTATGATGATTCTTTAAGATAGGAGAAGGAGGATGAGAGTACAATAAGAGGCAACAATAAAGTAGTTGAGTAGAGGGATCATAGAGCCTGCAGAAGTCAATTTGATAACCCTAATTGTGAACAAACAGATATACCTCTGTTCAGAACTAATGAGCATCTACAAAACCTGAATTTTCCAGGCCTTACTGCCCACTTCCCAGAAGCCTCCAGTAGGCCTGTTAGGTAGCAACCTAAGACATAAGTTAATTATTTCACAGGCAGATCAAAGATTAGCTTATATATTCCTTAAGTAGTACACACAAGAAAACTTGTGAAAGAGCAAACCCTAAAGCCAAAACAGTATCTTTCTAGTGAATGGGTGCAAAATAGCTCATCCTTTCTTCTCCATATCAATAGATCAGTTATTCTTCTGCCTGTTTCACCTGAGCATAATCATACCTCAGGGGCAGAAAAACAAACTCTGTGCTAGGGAAAAACACCATCAAGTCAGAGAAATTACCAAATATCTTGTTTTCTTTCTTACACTTACAAGGCAGGCAGTTGTACCACTGAGCTATGTTTCCAGACCTGAAATTCCTGAAGACCTGGAAAGAGGCTCAGTCACTGTGGCAAGGGAAGCTGAATATCGCTCTTCCTCCTCTGCTCCTTTCAAGGATAGTCCTCATGGCAAACTTATTGGGACACTTAGCAATCCCCGAGGTCCTGAGAGAAACCTATTCTTCATCACTAGAGTGATAATTAATTCACATACAAGATCTCCGATAGTATAAAGAGGAATCTGGAGGAAAGGACAGGGTACACAGAGGGCCAAAAAGCAGCTAAGAACTTCCCTAGATGTTCTCTAATCAAGACTTGGCTAGGGCAGGCCAAATAGCTCAGCAGATTAAAACACTTGCAAGCAGCACAGAGGGTAGGGGTTCAATCCCCGGGCCTGCCAGGCCAGTCCTGCCCCCAGGGCAAACTGAGAAGGCAATTGAGACTGAGCATGGTGGCGCAAGCCTGTAATCCCAGTACTTGGGAAGCTGTAAACAGGTGGATCACAATGAGTCCGATCTAGGAGTGAAACCCTGAGCACCCTGTAGACCCTTCCTTAAAATACAGGAAAAAAAAAAAAGACTTGGTGCATTACTTACTGTATACATATTTTGAATGAAGG
This sequence comes from Ctenomys sociabilis, assembly GCA_004027165.1. Lineage (NCBI taxonomy): Eukaryota > Metazoa > Chordata > Mammalia > Rodentia > Ctenomyidae > Ctenomys > Ctenomys sociabilis. The sequence goes on along the minus strand of PVKA01000565.1, from coordinate 152,027 downwards.
AGCCCATTAGTAAGACAGAAATGTTAAAAAAATGTAGAATAAATTCACAAGTATTGTTTCCCCAAGGTGCCAAGGAAAGCCTCTGAGAAGCAGGGATAGTTTTTGGCCTTGGCTGCAGGGATCTTAAGAGGCACATCTATGTCCTGCTCTACAAACTTGAACCAAGCTCTGAAGTGAGGCTGAGTGATGCCCAAATTGTGCCCAAGAGTGGTCTGATGATAACTATCCTGGGTGTGATCTTCACAAAAAGCAACTGTGCCAAGGTAGAGAGAATCTGGTAAGTGATAAGGATACTTCATGGGAGCCAACATTTCTTTGGGGATTCTACAAAGCTCAACACAAAGATTTAGTGAAAAAAAGGTACCTGGAGTACCTGCAGGTACTCAACTATAGTCATGCACACTATGTATACTTGTGGGGCACAGAGCCCATGCTAAACCAGCAAGATAAAGCCAGTGATATTTGGGGCTAGATCCATAATACTGTTCCTATTGCCTTCACTCCCAAGTATAAGAGGGCACTGAAGGACAAGGAAGAAAGGGTCCAAACCAGAGTTGCAGTCTGGTCTCTCATTAGTGCCCTGGCCAATGCATGTTCTTGACCAAGTCTAGAAGGTTCACCCACTCATAGTAAATTCTATGGCAGATTCTTTCCTTTGAGGTTAAAAAGGAATGTACATGTTTTTGGTAGTGGAAAATCAAGTTGGGGCTGCAGACAATATAGTACTTAACATATTTGTGTTTGTGTTCTATGCAGTAATCTTAATAAATTATTCCTTTGTTATAATGTTAAGAGAGCCGGCCAAATAGCTCAGTGGATTAAAGCACCTGCTTAAACAGAAGCAGGGGCAGGGGCTTTGATACCCAGGCCTGTGTTGCCAGCCCCATCCCAGGGCATACTGAGATAGCAATTGAGTCTGGCCTTGATGGTGCACTCTTGCAATCGCAGCTCTTGGGAAGCTGTAAGCAGGAGGATCACTAAGAGTCCAATGTATACAGTGAGACTCTGTACACCCTGTCCTAAATACAAAAAAATAAAGGATCTTAAGAGTACATGGAGGGATGTCTGTTCTTCTGTTAAAGTCTCAGAAGCTAAGTTTGTGAGTGGCATTGCTCATTTTTTTGTATGATGTTTAACAGTAAGTTATTTATTATTTTCAAATCAAATGGGAAAATTCTCCATCTTATTCAGTGATCTGAAACAAGATACCATGCCAGTAATTAGGCATTTCCAAAGAAATATGAAAGAAATGAGCAGTATAAAAATGAAAATTAAGGGCCAGGGAGATAGCTCAGTAGCTTGAAAGTTCCTGTCTTGCTAGCATAAGGTCATGAGTTTGATCCTGGGTACCCCACCCCCCCAAAAAAAAAAAGAAAGAAAGAAAATTAAGAAAAAGATAAAAAAGGATGAATAATTACAACATTTTCTATTTACTTTTACTCTGTTGTTCCATTAAAAAAATAGAAGATACACAGCATATTGTTGGATTTTTCTTCCTGATCCACTGTGCCAGTCTATTTCTTTTAGTTGATGAATTGAGTCCATTTATATTGATGGTTATAATTGAGATGTATTGACTTATGATTGACATGTTATTTGCCTGCTGTTATTTACCCCTTTTTCTCCTGTGTTTAATTGTTTGCCCTATTTTGTAGGTTCTTTCCATTCTCATTCATGAAGTTTTGGTCATTTTAGTACCTCTCTAGAGTATCTTTCAGTAGTCTGTGTAGGTTTGGCTTTGTGATCATGAAATTCTTATTTTAATATCAATGGAACACCCATCTCTGACAAAACTAGCCAAAAAGGGGGGATATAAATGAAGAGCCATTTGGTGGAGAAAAGGAAATCCTCCATTGTAAATGGATATTAAATTAAACTGACTGGTGAGTCAGATGAGGCTCATGAGGGATAAGCAAGGCCATTGTCTCAGAAGATTTGACCAAAGTAGAAAGTCCAAAGCTTATAGTGGGTGACTGATTGCCTTAGGATAATGGAGAAACCTAGACCACAGAGTAATCTTCAGTTGGGACAATAATGGAGGATATCCTGTGCTCCTCCTAGTTTAGTGCAATTGAATACACTGAACAAATAGAATGTGAAATGTATATTATCTCTGCAAACTTCTACAAAATTAGTGTATATCTCTTAACATGGGATGCTTGCCACTAAACATAATTGCTGCTCTAGCCTGGAAAAGGCATTTTGCATTATTTTATTTTCTGAGCAAGTTCAGCTGGCCATGGTGGCACATGCCTGTAATCCTAGCATTCAGGAAGCTGAGACAAGAGGATCATCACTAGTTAGAGGTTGAGCTACATAAATTCACTATGTAGCTCTGGTTTCATAGAGAATCTTCTGATACTCTATTCTGCAGTGGAAATAGAATGCTACAGTAGAGACCAGGTATTAGAAAGCATATGACAGAAAAAGTGGGGTTCTGGGGAGATAGCTCAGGAGCCCAGGGAGATAGCTCAATAGATAAGCACTTTCCTAGCAAGCCCATGGTCCTGACTTCAAAAAAAAGGAAAAAAGAAAAGAAAAAGTGATCATTTTTTGTCTGGTGTGTGTGTGTGTGTGTGTGTGTTTGTTTTGAAACTTATTACTGAATCCATACTTTTTTTTTTTTGTATTTTAGGGAAGGGTCTACAGGGTGTTCAGGATCTCAGTACTAGTACTAGATCGGACTTACAGTTTACAGCCTCCCAAGTGCTGGTGTTATAGGTGCTCACCATCATACTCGGTCTCAATTGCCTTCTCAGTGAGTCCTGGGGGCAGGGATTAAATTCCTAGTCCCCAGCCCCTGCACTTGCTTGAAGGCTTAATGGGTGAATATAAGTGGTCAACAACATAAGCCCCTTTTCTAAGTTTTTAGATGAGGAAGGACCAAAGAAATAGCTGTTTCCACCATTTGCAGAGGCTGAATTCCTACAGACACTGTTTTCTTTCTAGGAAGTAGTAGTACTTTTCTATTTCTGTTATAACAAAGTACCTTAGATTCATGGGTTTTAAGCAGCATGGGGGAAAAGGGAAAGGAAGAAAGAGAAGAAAAGAAATGTATATGCATAAGATAGTTATGATAGGTTTACAGTTGGCTTCTCTTAGTTCCTTGAAAAGAGTGCTTTATGTACTCTTGCCTATTATTTAGACAAGATATCATGCCACTATCTTGTACTCTGATTAACTAATACAAACACAGTAATATGCAATATATCAACTATTGCAAATGTCCTACTAACCTGTTTCATTGTCTTTTTTTTCTTTTTCATAAATAAAATATGAAATTTAAAAATTAGCACACAGTTTTATCCATTTATTTGCTTTATATATATTTCCAAAGATGCGAGGGATGGAATGGTTCTGTTAAATTCTGTATGTGTATTACCACAAGGCTCATGTCAAGCTTTAATCTGGCAATCACATCACTGAAAGGGTTTGACAGGAATCTTCTCAGCTCGTTCAAGTTGTAGCACAAGTCAGTTTTTTGTAAAATTGAAGGCCTATTGTCTTACAGTCAAATGGAGCTGCCATATTTTCATGAATCCAGTCCCTGAATATGGGCCTACACATTTTGAATTATTCTTACACTTGGGATTTCTTTGACTTTCCTCTCTTTTGCATCACTCTTTGCATACAGCTGGAGAAAGTTCTCCCATCATTCAATTAAGCCTAGTTCAATAATTCAGTATATCATTATTTTAAATTCAGTCTCATAATCTTTATGCATCTTCAAAGTTCCTTTGGCCACGTAACATGACATATTCATGTTTCAAGGATAAGGATATTGGAATCTTGTGGAAGAATTATTTAGCCTACTCTGGATGAGGAAAATGTCTGTTTAGGTGATATATCAAGTTTGACAAAATAATTCTCCATCCTCTCCTGCCTGCGAGGAAAATTGTTGTCTTTTGTTGTGCCTAAGGGTTGCTGTACAAGTATGCTCAGGTATGTTCATCGGGTGGTGGTAGGTCACAGAGAGTCATAAGTTATGATTTGGCACATGCCTAAAACGAAGAATAAAATTTTCCATATATTGAGATTACTGCAAAGGCCAATGAAGATGGGAGCTATTTAGTGAATAGAGGCAGAGTTTCCTTACAGAGTTTCCATAGTGCTTTAGAAAACTGACATGATCCAATATTTGAAAACACTTGTCACATAGTACAGTATTCACTAGAAAAAAATTGGCTAATTGAAAGGACGTTTTGGCCTTCTAAGAAAATTTTCCAAAATTAAATAGGTTGTTGTCATAGCATGTTTTCATAGTTACTCTTTAATAGTTGCTTTATTTCATAGTTGCTACATCGAATAGGTCAGCGAAGAGAGTGCTAATGTCCATCCACACCTGATTGTCCTTTGGCACATGAAGATTCTGCTGTAGTCCAGGTCCCCTTGTAGCTAGAAAGGCTATGGTGACTTCATTTCCTTATGAAATATGAACTCAGGCAATGCATATCATTTCCAGAGTACAGCATCTGACAGTCAGTATGATGCTTCCAAGCTTTCTATCCTATTCAGCAGTAAACGTGCAGATCCTATACTGAAATATGAAGACACACAGTGGGGGCAGCTGGAAAGTGGTCAACTTAAAGTGCAGATATGTAGATCCAGATATATCAGATGATCTGTGGATCATAACCCCCCAAAAGAAAACTGTCTAGATTACATTAAACCTGTCATATTTTAAGCTTCATCCTTTACATGTAGTAATACTAACATTTTTTCTTTTGTATTTTAAGGAATGGTTGACAGGGTGTTCAGGGTATCACTACTAGATTGGACTTATAGTGATCTGCCTGTTTACAGCCTCCCAATAACTGGGATTACAGGCACGTGCCACTACACCCAGTTTCAATTACTGTCACCATGCCCACTCTCAATTGCTGTCTCAGTGCACTTCGAGGGGCAGGGCTAGCATGGTGGGACTAGGGATCGAATCTCCGGACCCTGTGCCTGCTTGCAGGCATTTTACTCTGCTGACCTATTTGGCAAGCCCTTAGTATTGACATTTTTTTTTGTTTTTAGTTTCAAAGCTGATTAATAGGACAGGTTCAATAATTAATACATTGTACGATGTTATCTTCTTAGTGGTTATCCATAGTACAAGAAGCAGACAGGATATCCTGTTGAAACACTCAGTACAAATCTTCTCATTGTGTTAAGTGATAGTAACTGTATATCTATCCTAAGTATTCTGCATATACAGATACAAAATGGTCCTTCCTTTCTAGCTCTCTTTTTTTTGTTTAGTCCTGTCAGAGATGGGTATTCCATTGGCATCTAAATACTATAGGTGCTTGAATTCAACAAAACAATCCAACATAGTCCAGAGGTACATAATAGTAGTGGGTTATCCACAGAATTTGCTGGCTTAAGCACTTCACAGCTCAGTATATTAATATGGCTTAACTTTATATACCTCATCTTTATACTTCTCTGCTGAATGGTTAACATCAAGATAAAGCAAGACCTATCTAACAAGAAATGTGACTTTTGTAAATATATATAAGTGTCCATTCCTATTTCTTTAGTATTGACATTTTATCTGATTGTTGCACTATTATTTCTATTGTTCTTTTTAAATATATGAATTATAAAAAATAATGTGTATACTTTCTCTCCTCCCTCCCTCCCTCCCTCTCCCTTCCTTCCTTCCTTCCTTCCTTCCTTCCTTCCTTCCTTCCTTCCTTCCTTCCTTCCTTCCTTCCTTCCTTCCTCCTCCAATTCTCTTTCTCTTTCCCTTTTACCTACCCTTTCTTCTTTCTTTCTTTCTTTCTTTCTTTCTTTCTTTCTTTCTTTCTTTCTTTCTTTCTTTCTTTCTTTCTTTCTTTCTTTCTTTCTTGTATTCTCACAGTATTTTACTAAATTGCCCAGCCTGGGTATTTGTAAGCCTCCTGCCTCAACCTCCCAAGTTCTGATATTACAAGTGTGTGTCATCATGCCCAGTATAGCATATATTCTTAATGCTAAAAACTTTGAGCATTATGAATAAACCACAACTCACAATGCTGCTTCTTAATATATACCTCCAAAATTCAGCCCTTACCAAGTGCAATTACAATTGAAAACTTTGATTGTATTATTCTAATGCAAATTTTAGGTATCTCTTACATATATTAGGAAAATGTATAGTAAATTTTTTACACATTTAGTACAGGATCTACAGGGTCTTATTACACAGATCAGACACACAGTGATCCTCCTGTTTTCAGCCTCCTAACGGCTGGGATTACAGGTGTGCCCCACCACACCCAGTCTTAGTCAGCATCTCTGCGTGCCCTGGGGTGTGGGGCCAGCACAGCAAGCTGGGAATTGAACTCCAATTCCTGCACCTGCCTAAGCAGGAGCTTTAGTTGGCTGAGCTATCTGGGCTGACCTTGTATTGTAAATTTTTAATATATACAGAATATTCAAAAAAGGAAACGTTTGTATAAATATTTTAATACTAAATTTATTGAAATGTTATGAGATTAATACAAGTTAACTTTGTCCTCTACAATTACAAGAGGTGCTAAAAACGGTGGACATCACTTTCTAGATGTTTATTAGCATGGCAGATTGCTGAGGTATGTGTAGAAATTTTTGCTGGATTCTGTGTATTTATTTATTTGGCAGAACCAGGGATTGAACTCAGGCTCTTGAGATTGCCATGGAAGACCTTATTCCATTGAGCCACCTCCTCAGCCACTGATATTTCAATTTCTATTTCCCAATTTTCTAAGTAGAATGAACATAATCTCTCAGCTATGAAAAGCAGGATATCTGTAGGGCTTTCTTGAGCACTAGGCTTACTCTAGGCAAATACTTTAGAATTTTGACATATCAGTAAAATATTTCTCTTTAAGAAGAAAAATTAAGTCAGGAAGATTAGATGATTGAATAGGTCCAAATGGGAAAAGCTCAGTTAGCGAAGGACTCCAGGAAGACTGGAGAATAGAAACATTTCCAGAATCCGTGAAAAACTTCTCAACACAATCCAGAATCCATGAAAAGCTTCTCAACACAATACAGACAGGTTAAGGCAGCTGATAATAGTCTACATCCAGAGATCAACAGGGTAAGGAAAGGACCAGAAGAAAAGAAGGCAGGAAATTGGCAGCATCACAGACAACTTGCTTGAATAAGCCTGGGCATCTATGAATCACTGTTGTAATGTGAGCTGAGGTACATATCAATTGACTGAAAGAACCAAAAGCACATAAGACACCTGGCTTCCCTTAGAGTCTCCCCTACCCACTTGTCAGGCAGAATGTAGACAGCTCCTCTGCATCAGCCAATGATGGTATTAGTGGATCCTAGCAGAGCAACATCCAACATCACCACATGCCTTCATTACATCTCTTCAGTATCGTTATTAAAATTGCCATCACTTTTTATCATGAGACCTCACTGAATCAGGTGACAGGTGGTTCAGTGCATCTTTCACAGGGTACCAGTTAGATAATTGCTAAGGCTATTATTTCCTCCATGTATGTGGCTTTCCCAGCAATGGTCAAAGCTGTGGAAGTGGGTAGCATTGGTGATTAGAGACGATTAATAGACACCAAGTAGCACCAGTGAGTAGTGGAAAGGACTAAGCACCTGCAAGGAGGGGCAGGACTGGAATTTTCCTAAGGCTATTTACCTCACTGAGTAGTTAACTACAGATAAAGCAATTAAGTATAGTTAAAGTGCAAATGCAGATTTGTCTTGCAAAACAATCCTGTTATCCCTAGCTCCCATTGCCTCTCATTATTCTTAATGTTCTTTTTTCTGCCAAAGGGCTATAGTCCTTTGGCTATGTGAAATTGCATTTTATAACCAGATACTAAATGAAGAAGGGGGCCTGGAGAACTCTGACACATTTATTGGGTTTGTGTGGAATCACAGAAAATGATGTTAAATTTACTGAGGGTGTCAAGTATATGTGAAACCCAAAGTTACAGCTTCATTAATATAATAAACTGTTTGACTGGATGAAAATACAGTGCAAAATATTCTGTAACAGTGTGAATGTCATCATGTAATGTATAGTAAGCAACAAAAGTTTAAAACTGTCAAGAGCCATAGACCCATGTGTCAGACTTGGGACAGCGGAAGGTAGAATCTTAGGTCTTCACAAAAACAAAGCTGAGGAGGCTGGTGTATAGCTCAGTGGTAGTTTGCTTGGCTGAAATGTGCAAGGCCCTACTTTTATACTGCCACAAGAAATTTTTTTTTCAAAACTAAAATTAAATCTGAGTGATGAGTGAGGCATCCACTTATTGTGTGCTACATGGGCTTTAATACAGTTTCATCCCCATTGACCATTTAGGGAATTTTTAGAAAGGAGTGTTTGAAAATGGTTTGCCTTGAATTTTGTTTTCTATCCTTCAGAGAGTTGAACACTTGATCTGAAATGGTCAGTATCAGCTCAGTTGAGAGAGGAGGCCCAGGCTTTGTTTTGACTCAAGCTCTGAATCCTTCCCCTGTTGTCAGTCATAGTTTAACCTTAGCAGGGATTGTCTCTGAGTTTTCCACCAAATTAAAGACTCTTGAAATAAGAACAATGACTTTCAGTATTAGGCCCAAGGCTGTTGAGAAGAACCCTAGGTGCTAATGGAAGTAAAGATGAGGGACTTTTGTGATTTCTGCAGACTATACTTTGACTTCAGACAGAGGAAAAGTGCAGTGACTCAATCCTGCTATCACATGGAACCCTTCATACCCTGAGTCTGCCCTCTTCCCCATTACCACTGTGCAGACCCATGAGGCTCAAAAACCTCTTGACTTCACCCTTGGAAAAGGAAAAGCATTGAAAGCATTTAAAGTTATTTAAATTTAAATAACTCTGGTAACCAGAGAGAGAAATTCCTGCAGTGTAAAGGAATTGTTGGCTGCACTATGAGGTGAAATATCATGGAATGGTGTCCTACCAGTTGAAGGAGGAGCTAACACTGGCTTTGTCAGGAATTTTAAGAGAAAGACCATTTTATATGTTAAGGAACCATCCACCCCAGTCTGCAGGGTTTCCTGGGGAGTTTTTCCACACCTGTCTGTTTTGATATAACCTACCCAGGAATTAATGGTGATTTCCCAGTAGTTTCTTTGCTTATTATTTTTATTTTAAATAGGTTGTATTTACAGTACATGATTATTATATTTATTGTGCAAAGTTGGAACATGTACAAAATACATGTTAAATTGTCTCATATGCAGAAGAGCCAGCTCTGTGGGTCTTATCTTTTATTTGATAGTTAAATTCATTGTGTTTTGAGTATTTTATATAGTAGAAATCATGCACTATAAGATTGTATCTGATTTATTTGATGTAATACTATGGTCTCGAGATGCATCCGTTTTCCTATAAATGATCCAAGTTTATCCTTCTTTGTGATAGAATAATACTCGATTGTATATAAATAGCACATTTTCTTAACTTTCATTTTTTATATGTATATAGAATGTTTCCAAAATTTAACTATTACTCTATGTGTTGCTGTAAACATAGATATGTATGTATCATTGTAATATGTTGTCTTTTTCTGTTTCAAGAATTTACTGAGGCCAGGGAGATGGCTCAGTAGAATAAGCACTTGCCTGGCAAGTACAAGGGCCTGGGTTCAATTCCTGATTCCACAAAAAAAAAAAAAAGGAAAGAAAAAAATTGCCTATAAGGTGAATAGCAGTGCCAAATGGACTTTCTATTTTCAGTTTTTTGAGGAAATACTCACAGTGATTTCCACTGCAGTTTGCTAGTTTATATTCCCATCAATAATATAGAAAAGTTCCTTTTTCCCTGAAACCTCACAAGCATTTGTTTTTATTTGATTAGCTTCTAAATTTTGAGGAGGCTGATGGAGGGTTTTTGTTCTCTCACAGAAGGAAAAGCAGAGAATCTGAGTGAGGTCTGTGGTAATACCATTCCTCAAAAGCCAGAACCTCGTGGAATTGTTCCCATATTTACATCTAAAGAACTCTGACTCCTGCTTCTGGAGTCTCAGCAAAGTGAGTAAGTTAGAATGGAGCAGTGTGGCATCAAATCAGCAGGCTGATAGTTCCTGGACTCTTCTAGCAGTTAGAGAGAAGCTTCTTGTCAAGGTTTCAGGGAGGCATCCACTGATGCAAAGGGGGCCTCACATGGAGGGGTCAGTGTGATAACATCTCTTGTTTGAAAAGGGCAGCCCTGTGCCATCGAGACACCAGTGGGGAGCTCTTCTGGAAGGCAATCTCAGCAGCTTGAATGAGGTTTGAGAGGACTACCCACTGCACAATAGGGATTACAAGGAATCCTACTCATTACCTTCAGACCAGAGTGAGCCAGACACAGTTATATCATGCTATGGATTGCTAAAATTTCTCATTAGGGTGTTTGGGGCTTCAGGGTCTTAATCAGAAGTAATGGGTTTAAAGTCAAAAGAGAGAGAAGTCTTGGTGTCTTCACAAAGTGAAGATAAGGATATCTTATCCTTCTTTGTGGTAGAATACTACTCAATTGTCTATAAATAGCACATTTTCTTATCTTTCATTTCTTTATATGTATATAGGATGTTTCCAAAGTTTAGTTATTACCATATGTGTTGCTGTAAACATAGATATGTGTGTATCATTGTAATATGTTGTCTTTTTCTGTTTCAAGAATTTACTGAGGCCAGGGATAAGAGCACTGCTGCAGGACAGAGATCCACAGAGCCTGTGCTTTCATCACTTAGGCAGGTGTGGAGAGATGAGAATCTCCTCAGCTGATCTGCTGACATCTAAGAGGGTCCACCAGCCCTCCCAATAGTGAATTTACTCAGATATTTATTGCTGTGAATGGAATTGAAGTTTTATTCTTTGGTAAAACAAATTAAGAAATATTCTATCATTATCATTTTTCCTGTTCTAGAACCAGAAAAGGACCATGGCAATAAATTAGGCATTTTCTGGAAAATGTGAAAAGTCAGCATTGTTGTAGCTGATATCAAAAAATGGAGAAAAAAGTAAGACAATAAACTCTTTTTTTTTTTTTTTTGTCTTTTTGAGACAGGTTTTCACTATGCAGTTCAGGCTGGCCTAAGCTCACTTTGTAGCTCAGGCTGGTCTCGAACTCACAACAATCCTCCTGCCTCAGCCTCCCGAGTGCTGGGATTACAGGCATGCGCCACCACGCCCGGCTTTAAGACAATAAACTCTTGGCTTCATTTGTCACTATAGGACTATGGTTTTATACCTTTTACATATCTGTATGTGTGTGTGTATGTATGAAAAATTAAATCATAACACATTCAATCTCTTTCTCAGGAGCCTATTTCTCAAGAAATATTTAAACATTTATCTTTGCAAAGACTGTGTCTGTACCTAACCTAAGATGAACAAAATTATCCCTGCTAAAAGAATTTTAAAGTCTTGAAATATCCATTATGAATGACAATAAGTGACTTAGTTAAGGTTGCCGTAACAAGTCATCATAGATTGACTGGCTAAAACAACTAGTTACATCTCAATGTTGAGGAGGCTGGAGGGGCTGATCAGAATTCGAATTCAGGCTCTTGTCTTCTCTGTGTACCCTCACATGGTGAGAAAGGGCTCTGAGCTCTTGATATCATGCCTCTCAATTCTGGAGGCTGGAAGTCCAAAGTCAAAATATTGCCACATTTCATTACCTGGTGAGGGCCCACTTCCTGACTCATCGACCACAATACTCAGCAGAAGGAGTGAGAACTGTTTTGGGACCTCTCTTAAAGCACCTGCTCAGGCAGAGAGCATTGGCCAGCATTTCATCCCCAGTGTGCAGTGCCAGCCTCACCATCGTGACTTGCTGAGATGGCGATTGAGACTGGGTGCGGTGGTGTATGCCTGTAAACCCAGCACTTGGGAGGCTGAAAACAGGAGAATCATTACGAGTTTGATCTACATACTCAGACCCTATAGAACTTCCAGACCTTGTCCTAAATACAGAAAAGAAAAAAAAATGAATGAAACTACAAATTTCACTTGACTTTTCTACATCTGTTTTGGCTATCTTCCTGATAGAGTTGAAGTTATCATGTTATAATGACATATACACACTTATGTGTTTTGTTTGCTTACATTTTTTTCCCAGTACTAGGGACTGAACTCAGGACTCTGTGCTTACTAGGCATGTGCTTATTCTACTGAGCTATCTCCCAGGGCTCTATTTACTGTTTTTGAAATATCTTTTTATTCTATATTTTCATTGGCAAATATGTGTATTACCTAATGGTTGTATTCCTTGTGGAAAGTTGGTACACATACACCACAGATCTTAACTCCTTTTCATTGTCTTCCCTTCACCTCTTTTCTCCTTCCATCTCTTTGTCCACTTTCTTTATGCAAAACTAAATAAATAAATAAAATCTAAAAAAAGGGGCCCAATTCTCATTTATGAGAATTTCACTTTCTTGACCTAGTTTCTCCCAAAGACCCTGCAACCAAATATTATCACATTGGGGATGTGAGCATCAACATACACATACAGCAGAGAGACAATCCCTAACCTGATGGGTAAATTGGACAAAGGTGCAACAACTTCACCATATAAGATGTGAGCAGTCAAATATAAATGCCTGTGGCAAGAATGTTCAGGGACTTGGAAAGCTCCAAGTCTTTCAATGTAAAATAATTTTAAATAAAGCTAAGTGGTGAAACTGATCATCCAATGGTCATGGAAAATAGGGACCAAAATCTAATATGGTTTATCTCAACATTGAGTAACTGAAGGCTACAGTAGAAAAGAATCTTTAGAAGTCACTCTTTTATAGCTCAGCATATTAATATGGCTTTACTTTTTATACCTTGTTTTTATACTTTTCTGCTAGATGGTTAAGACCAAGATAAAGCAAGACCTATATAACAAGAAATATATCTTTTGTATCTGTCAAGTTCACTCAAATCCCCTCAGGATTTACCCTGAAATCCTGTACTGCAGTTTGTAGATCCTTTGTCAGCCATGTGGATAAGTCACTTTCATTACTTCCATTACTTGACCAATTTGCTCTCTGTGAAAGCCTGGTTTTCTCTCCATGTGACTCTCCTTAGGCACACTCTACATCACTGATTACTTTCCTCTGTGGCCCCATAATCTCCTTGATCAGAAAATTTGGAACACAACTGAGTTACATGATGTTATAGTACAGGTTCTCCTATGTCCTGAGTCCTCACTGACCTTGACAATATTTAAATGGCAATTGAATACCCATCTCTGACAAAACTAAACAAAAAAAGGGATACAAATGAAGGATCATTTTGTATCTGTGTATACAAAATAGTTAGGATAGATATATAGCTACTTTCTCTTAATTTCATGAGAAGAAAGACTTGTACTAATAGTGTTTGGACAGCATCTTGGACTATGAATAACCACTATGAAGACAACAATATGCAATGTACTAAATATTGAAACTGTCCTAATCAGTTTTGAAACTATCTCATTGCTATTTGTTTGTCAATAAAATTAAGAAAAGGAAAAAGAAGTCACTCTTAAGGGCTTAGGTGATAGCTTGGCAGTTTAAGTGCCTGCCTGGAAAGCTTGAGGACCTAGGTTTGATCACTGGAAGCTCAGTAATACCCAGCACTGGTGCTGTGACAGCCCCTGAACAACCAGATGCGTTGGCACACAGCTGTAATGCCAACATTAGGGAGGCTGAGACAGGAAGATCACTACAAGTCCAAGCTGCAAGTTGAGACTTCATGCAAAATAAATAAGTAAATAAAAGTTTTTTAGAAGTCACTTTTATATTACAGGCAAACTAGACCTAAATCTCTATCTGGAGCAGGAATAGACTACATTGTGTAGTCCAATTTCAGTGAAGGTGAACACAGTGCACAAGATGCTATAGGCACATCTATTATCATAAGAGAATGTCTGAGAGATAATGATGCTACTTGTGAGATGGAATGCTCAGAAGCCACTGTAGTGGCATTTTTGTAGTGGGTTGGGATAAGCACAGCTCATCCATGAAAGGGACCTTTAAATTAGATTACCTTAGGGCCAGGCTGAGAGCTCAGGGGACTAAAGTGCCTGCTTAGGCAGACACAGGAGCCAGGGTTTGATCCCTGACCTGTTGTGACAGCCCCACCCCCAGGGCACTCTGAGTGGGTGACCAAGACTGAATGTGGTGGTACACAGCTGTAATCCCAGTGCTTGGGAGGCTAAAAACAGGAGAATCACTAGAATTACTATGTAGTGAGACCCTATAGACCCTGTAATAAATATAGGAAAAAAATTAGGTTACCTTGAATGCATAATTGCAATTCAGCCAATTCTAATCTAAAATTAGATTTTTGTGAAGATGAAACAATTGCAAATGCAGATGTATTGGACAGAAGGGAAGAGGTAGGGAAGAAACTATGGTATATCTCATGTTACAACTCATATCTAGATGTCCCCCAAAGTCTCATGTGTGCATAGATGGGAATTTTGGTAGGTGGGTGGACCATGGGTGCTTGACTAAGGATTAACAGTGTGTGGCAACTGGATTCATCCACTAGTTGGTTTAATGTAGTTTTGGATGTGGTCAAGTGGATTTACTAAAGATATAAGACCCATTAGTGTGTGGGTGGTAGCAACACAATAGGCTTGTAGCTGGAATGAAATAAAAGGGGAAAGGAGGCTCACTGCTGGCTGTTTCCTGCCAGCTGTGTCATGAACTACTTCTCCATTGCCAAGTCCCTCTGCCTTGGAACCAGCCAACTATGGACTGAAACCTCTGCAAACTATGAGTTTAAGTAAAACTCTCCTCCTTTAACTCGGGGCTGTCAGGTATTGCATCCCAGCAACAAGAAAGTAATATGAATGACAATCTAGATAGGCAATCTAGAAATGTTAAATTCCAACAGACTTAAGTTTTACCCATACAGTAACTTGGTTTAAACCACTAAGCAATATTTTGGATAATTTTGTGTGCTATGTTCAAATGGGCTCAAAATCTCTGACATTTCCTGGATAATACAGAACAGCAAAAACAAAAACCAGTGGGGTGATTGGTAGGTTTAGAGGTCAAAAATTATAATAATAACTGAAATTTATCAAGCTCATTATGTGCCAGGCACTGTGCCAAGTTCTTTTTATACGTTAAATACATTCCAACATTCCTACCTTACAGGAACAACATGAGCTAGGAGCAGCTCATTTATCAAGCCCACTTCAGAGATGCATAGAAATTCTCAGGTCTTCCAAATTCATCTAGCTTGGAAGTAATAGTGTTAGAACTGAAATTTGGTCCAAATTCTTCTGAGTTTTTATTATTCCCACTCCTTTTTGCTTATGCCAAGCTCTGGCCTCTTTATCTGGTTTTTCCTTACCATTTCGTGATGTCTGTGAGGAAATAAAAAGGAAGGAACCTGAGAACAATGAACAGAATCCAGTTCTAATAAACAAAGGGAAAAGATTCATCATTTGGGGCTTACCTGTAGGTCTCATTTACCTAGTGCCCACCAGTGCCTAGCCCTAGTGTTGATTTTGCCCAGAGCCTGGCTCTAAGGATCAGGCCCAGTACTTCCCAAATTACATTGCTCTTTCCTTGAGTCTGTTGCTGTCAGCCTTAATGCCCAAGTCTTTACCATGACCTGTTGTCCACATCGTCTGTTACTTCCACAAAGGCTGTAGCTATACCTTTCCGGAAAGAAAGCTCAATATATCTTTCCTTTCTCCTAACTTAGAACACCCCAACTTCCTGCATATGTCCTTATTACATCTCTCACCTTAGAACCCCCTAATCACAGCAGCCCTTTCCACATAACTCTGTTTGGCAATAATGTTTAGGTGTCTTATCATCTGCTGTGGGCGTTTTCTTCAGTTGTTTCCAAAGTGGGTTGTGAATAGAGTCAGCTTTGATGAAGGATCTACAGGATTTTGGGATGTAATTCTGAAGTTAGATATTTTAAAAAGCAAATGATGTTAGTAAGAAGGGAAAATACAATTTTATGAGTTCTTTGATACTGGATCATAAATTCATACACTGATGGATGTGCTTAACTAAGTTTTCAAGAATAAAGCCCTTCTTTATAGGTGGTAAATGGAAAAAGACCAAGGAAGTCATTGTGTAGCAAGTATATACAGTCTGGATCCCAACAGTTGTTGTTGTCCTTTTAGGGGGTTGTGGTGAACTTTTATGGCTACAGTAATACATTACTACAAACCTAGCTAGGGTTTTTGCACTGAGTCATATCCCTTGTTCTTTTTATTTTAGAATTATATCTTACTAAGTCACTAAATTGCCCAAGCAGGATTCATACTTGTCATCCCCCTGCCTCAGGCATTCTGGGATTGGATTGCAGGAATGTGCTACTTTCCCAGAGGTCCTTGAGTATCATTAAATAACCTAGGAAAAATTTATTTCCATAATCAATAAAATTGTGTGTAGGTTTCAGTCCTTGGTAATTGTAAAACAGGTCCTACATTATGGCTGCATTCAGTCACAGTGATCATAATGCTTCTGGACCTGTCTTCAGTCCTTGCATATGACCCCACTTATCTTGAGTATCATAGCCATTTTGTTGTCCACTGAGATATAGCACCTGATGCCCACAACTTAAAGGAAAGAAGACTTATTTTAGCTCACAGTTACAGCCTGTTGTCAGGTGGGTCCCAGGCAGAAACAACATGATGAAAGGTCTATGAGGAGGACAGTTGTTCAAGCTGTGGCAGCCAAAAACGAGAGGAAAGAAAGGATAAACCAGAGAGGGAGACATCCCCCAGTGATAGCCTCTTCCAGCCAGACCTTACCTCTTTACAATGCTTTTAGCCACTGAATTAACCAGTAGATGAATCTCCCCATGAGTACAGCATCCTCCTCCAATTATCCAGGTACCCTCCCTAAGCTCCACCTCTGAACTCATGAGTATTTTGGAAGATATTCCTGATCCACACCAGAACACTGGGTCAGTGATTTCAAGTTCTATTTTGACACTTATAGTAATTCTACATCCCCCCTCTGCTGCTGCTCTCTTCTGCCTCTAGCCAGAGAAAACTTTCCCCTTGCAAAAGCTCATGTCATGAGATTGAGCCCATCTCAGTAATGCAGTATAATCTTCCTATTTTAATATTGGTTTCCTACCCTTAATAGACTTGAAAAGTGCTTTTAGCCATATAGCATAACATACTCACTAGTTTCAGAGATAAGTGCATGGATACATTTTTGTAGCAATTATTCAGTCTGTCACCAGTGTAGAAAATGTTCCTAGCATGCTAGCTTCTATGAAAAATGTAAAAAAATAATCCCCATGCTTTTTCCTGTACCTACCCTAGAGGAAAATTCTGGCTTTCGTTGCATGTATACATATGTACAAGTGTTCAAGGATATTAATCAAGAAGGAGGTAGCAGGCACTCACGTGTGATGATTTTGATCATGCAATGAAAAGAAGAAGGAAACTCAGTATATTGAAACTATTGTAAAGTACAGAAAAGAGCTATGGAGGAAAGAAGGGTAAACTCTGACTGGTGATATTCATAAAGGGTCCTTTAGAAATTTAGTATGATCTTATATTTGAAAACATCTGCTACAAAGTAAGGAGTAGAAAAACAATGGCAAGTTGCAACTCAGTTTGGGTTTTCAGAAGCCTCTCTGCAAATGAAAAGGGCTTTTGTCACACAAATTACAAAAGTTGCACATATTGTTTACCTACTGAGTAACTGTTTATGGTGAACCTCCAGGTGTCATCCACATTTGTCTGGCTTCCTTCCAAGACCCATAGGAAGACCCCATTCCCAGCTGCTTGTAGATTGGTACATTCAGTTGAATACCCTTTCTACTAAACTATGAAGAGGAGCAATGCTTTTCACCTTCAGGCTGAGACATTTGAGACCCATTGTATAATTTCTAAGTTTTTGGGTCTATATAGTACAAAATGTGCAGATCATGAACTGAGATGTGAGGGCACATGATGGAAGGAGCCTGGATCTTTGGGTCACCTTACAATAACAACCTTCATTTATCCAAATCAGATACTATGTGTACAAAACATAAACTTGTGTTGAAACTTTCAGATTTCAAGTTTCTTTCATCAAAAATTCACTAGCAATACTTTGAATAATATACACCTACTCCTTCTCTTGTATGTGCCTTGGTGGAAGTTTGCAATTAGAAAAAAGTCAGTATGCCTGCAATCCCAGCACTGAGACACTGAGACAGGAAGATCAGACGTTTGAGCCCATTCCGGACAACTCAGCAATTTAGCAAGAACCTGCCTCAAAAAAAAAAAAGAAGAAAAACTAAAAAATGGCCAGAGACATAGCTCAGTGACAAAAGTGTTAATATCTAGTGCTAAAGAAAACAGTAATAGTGGATATAGCACAGCTGTATAAAAAACTGACAATATGGATAAATTATACTACTGGCTGACCCTATTACTCCAACATTGTTCCTTCTACATAAATAACTGTAATTAAAAATATTATACATGCTATTTTAAAATCAATATGGGCTTTTCTTTATGTAGAAATACTGGGAAAACAAAACATTTTGCTCTTAACCTACAATGGTAATTGTGTACAAATGTTCCACTTCATCCTACTAGCTTAATGAAATTAAATGCAGGATTTTTCTGTAAAAGAGAATAGAGATCCATCTCACTCTCTTTTTACTACTCTGTAGAATTCTAAATGGTATATACACCAAATTAATTTAACCATTCCTTTTGATCGATACCTAAGTTATTTTTTCATTTATTGCTATGACCAATTAAATTTATATCAATATCACTAAGCATGACTTCTTTGGAAAATGCTGATACATTTCATAAGAAAACATTGAAAAATAGGTTAAGTTGGAAAAGTATGATGATTATAACTATTTTATTTTGCTGAATATTGTTGAAGTTTTGTTCCAATAGTACTGAATCAATTTATGTTCTCACATGTTAAGATATGTGAATATCCTGACTGCAGGAAATTTAACTGATCCATGTTAAATTTGTTAGTCTTTTGGGTGAATACATAGTCTCATTGTTTCACCGTGTACTTCTGTGCTCTCTAGTTATGGCAATAATAATTTAATTTAGTCTCTCATCTATATAAAATAGAAGTCCTGAACTACCAGAGTATATCTGGGGCATGCTCTGAAATTCTGGTATTTCAACAAAACTTTTCTCTTTATTTTGAAAAATAGGGATCTGTTTGTAATGACTCAGTCCCAGGCAAAGACTACAGATGATATCCTCAGTGAGGAAAATCAGAAGGGTGGTATTTTCCAGAAGCTATGAGAGAGATAAAAAACTAATGCAAGTCTAGTAGGCCCAGCAAAGATGGAAGTCAGTTTTCTAAATTCAGAGTTCATTATATATTCAAAAAGAGATCAGAAGGGGGAATATATGTCAAATCCTGGAGGCACCTGGAAACTTATATGAGCAGTTTAAGGGCTCTCTAAATCATCACCAATCTGAAGTTGAGAGGGCAGACTATCATATAAACGGATGACAGGCATGTCTGATTCACCATTCTACCTTAGAATCTCCCCTATTCACATTCAAACAGGGTATAGCTAACTGTCCTGTATCCCTCAATGGTGTTTTTGATTAAATCTAAGAGAACTACTTGGCTTTGTATCCCTGCCAGTGTATTGGAACTGTGAACTGCTATGACTTCTGGTAGAGAAAGGCTCCTGTCCTGTACACAGTGTCCTTACATCATTGCAGCTGCTGTTAGCTAGGGGAAGATGGTGAGTGATATCAGTTGCAATAAACCAGAAGGTGCTAATGATTAACAGAAAGTAACTTGTAGCTGCAAGCAGAGGAACTTTTTTTTTTTTTCAGAACCGGGGATTGAACTCAGGCCCTTGTGCTTGCCATGGAAGTGCTTATTCCACTGAGCCATCTCCCCGGCCTCAAGCAGAAGAAAATTTGAAGAGAGTGGAAAGTTGAATTCCCTAAGGCTAAATGCTTCAGTGACTCTGCAAGTAAAAGGGTGATTCTTGATCTCTTCAAAAAAAGGTCTACATGCTATCCCCACCTTACAATTCCTCATGTTCAGTCTCATGGCAGATGGCTTATGGTTTTATTTGGTCTGCTAAGAAGTTAGCTCCAGGTATAAATGTTTTCCATGACAGGCAGTGGGGAATTACTGCCTGTGGTGCTATCTGTTGATAATTTGACTAAGAGTGAGGGGTCCAAAGCTTCATCTTTAGTATTATAATACTGGCTTGCTTTATTTAAAATTTAAAACTCTGTACCAGCCATTCTCACTATTTTCAAAGGACCTGTAAAAACTGCTATTACTTTTCACACAGAGTTGAGGATATTGGACCAGTGTGTCAGCTGCAGAACACCAAATATGAGTCCTGAGTCCTAACAAAAATCAGGATGAGGACCCTGAAGAAGATACGAAGGAGTCAGCCATACCAGAACAGACTGGTCTCTCCAGAGTCCAGAGCCTACTGTCAACTCTGGGGATCCTGCACATAATTGTTTGATGCAAGTGCCTCTTCACTCTCTTGGGCCTGGGGTGGGGGTATCACAGTATTGAAGAAGATAGGGGTTTGGTCTTGGTCTAAGGCTCAAGGACTCACCTCAGAAGAGGAGAGACCTTCCTAGGACTGTCCAGGAGTCAAATTGAGAAATATAAGAGAAGCACTCAGGGTGGCTAACACAGGAGGATCAGGACCTCATGTTCCAGGTCAGCCTGCGCAATTTACCTACTTAGTAAGATTATATTTTTCCCCAAAGTAATGGGGCTCTAGCTCAGTGCAAAGGTCTTATATTTATTCCCCAGAACTATAAAAAACAAACAAAAACCAAAAGTCTTTACTAAATTAAGAACAAGGGTACCAGAGAGTTCAGTTTAAAGTCCAAGTCCCGCTTTCATCCCTGAGATGACCTAAGTCTGTATACAGGATGTAGCTTTCTTTTATTTCCCCTTCTGAAACATCCAGATTATGTGTGAAATGTTTTACATGAGTGAGGCTGTGTCAAATTAGCACAGGAGTAAGTGTCCTGTCACAAAACAAGGCAAGGACCCAGGGTAAAGTATGAATGTACTGCTGGCCACAGATTGGAAGAGTTAGGCCAGAGTCCAGTTGCTGATTTCAGTTCTGGTAAAACAGACATGAATCACTTGATTTAGCATTCTGGAAGCTAGAATATTGGAATGTGGTGTTGGCCTCAGGTTACCAGAGCTTCAGAGTCATGCTAGGCCCTGCCACAAGGCAATTGAAATACTGAGTGAAAGAAGTCTGTAGTTGATATATTGTGCCAGCTTGAGAAGTTGAAAGCTTAACTAAATTGGCTCAGGGATTCCATACCCTATAGTGTGGAGGCCCTACCCTATAGTGAAGTATATAAAAGGCAATTGAGGAAGGATGGAGCATTGCATTTTCTTCACAGGAACTCCAGGCTTCCCAGTCAGCTTGGATGTCCTCTTCTGGCTTTCAGTGCAGACTTGGGCCTTCGCCTTGAATCTTTCAGCCTTCTGGTATAGACTTATAAGCCTTCCATTGCAGATTCAATGGCCTCCTGATGTGGACTTGCACAGAACACTGCAGTGAGCTCCAGATTTTGGACTGAATCCTTAAGTCTCCAGTGTGCAGGTACGTTCTGCATGCTTCCTCATCTGACCATGTGGCCATCATTGTAGTCCAATTTTGTAATTTCTTATACATTTTTACATCTTCTGTTATATTTGTTCCTCTAGTAAAACTCTGAATGATAAAATCTGAAGGACCCTCCCATACCAGAACAATGCTATTTGCTACTTCCCCATTGTCAACCTTGCTGTCAACACTGGAAGCCCTTTGCTCTATCCACGTATCCCTCTATCTCCTATACTGTCATCTATCTACCTATCATTCATTCATCTGTCTATCAGGACTCTGTCTATCTACTATCCATCATCATCTAATTTATCTTTATGGTATTAAGGTTTGAACCTGGGAACTTCACTCTAAGCCAATTTTTTTTACTTTTTATTTTGACAGAAAGCCTTGTTAAGTTGCCAGGCTGGTCTCACACTTGTGATCCTTTCTTCTCATCCTTCCAGAGTGCTGCTGAGAACAAGAGCTAGAAAAACAATAGGCACAAAAGAGCAAAAGACAGTAAATTGGGATAAGCCTCTCAGGGAAATTGGAACACAAGGGACAAAGTCCTAATTGGAATGTAAAGTACAAAGGATTAATGAAATCTGCTTTTCTGATGACAAAAGCCCAAGAACAATGGCAACTGCATAGCTTCATTTTCAGGTTTCTGCCAAAGGTTGCATATAAGCTCCTAGATTTAGGCACTTCTGAGATGTCCTCCTTTGGAACCTCTCCTGGCCAGCAAGAGCTTTACTTTATTCTTTCTAATAAAGCACATTCTTTGCAGTCTGCTCCTGTAAGGACCCAAAGGGAGGAGTAAATTGATTGCATTATGATGTGCAGCTTTTTAAAAATTTAATTATGAGTTTTGTTAAAAAATCATCTATATATTTTTAGGCAGGTATGGTAGCAAATGTCCATATAACTAGTTTCTTGAGAGGCTGACACAAAAGGATTACTTGAACTCACAAGCTCCAGACCTGGTAAGCTAGTGAGATCTTGTTTCAAACAATAACAACAAAGCCTTAATTTAAAAATATAACTAAAGTTTTCTTTCATTTACAGAAAAGTTATAAGGATAGTACAGAAGTTGCCTTTTATGCTCAGTATTCACTTTTTATTGTTTACTATACATTAATATACATTTGTCACAATTATAATGAAGCAATATCAGTGCATTATAATTAATTAAAATTCATACTTCATATGTCCCTCATTTCTCCCTTACTGTCCTTTTTCTCTCTCAGGAAAACTTCATCTCATTGAAGTTTCCATACTGCAATTTACTCTACATTTCTTACATGTTTTTCTAGATTGTGACAGAGTTTTAGCCATTGCTTATTTTTGATGACCTTTACAGTTACAGGGAACAGTAGTGAGGTACAAACATGTGTTATGAGACAAACAAGTGAGAAGAACTTCTTGGAAAAATCTGGAATGGACAGCCATTTGTGCCATGCTTCAAATGAAGGTTTTTCTAATTTATAGAACCACATGTGTAATAATAGTAAGACAGAGATACCAGAATAAGACCCTAAAGTACTGCAAGTGAGTTCAGGGCTAGGCTGTAACAAGCCTGCTTTTGTTATTGTTGTTATTTGCTATCCACATAAACAATAGACCTCATCTACTTATGTCAGAAAGATCAAGGATATTTTTTGTGTGGGGCTGGGTCAGCCCACCCTGGTGGCACGCCTGGCACAGTATGTGGTGCCTGAGATCAAGCCGTGATCCTTGTGTACTTGCCTTAGCAGGCGCCTTACACCACTGAGCTATCTCACCTGACCCAGAAAGATCAAAGATCTTTATCCAACTACACATGACTTCAACTGAAGTCTAATTTCTAGCTATCAGCCTGATTTTTTCCCAGCAGGTTAATTTTAATATGCAAAACGGTATCATCTGGCTGGGTGCATCACATGCTTGTAACAGGGATGTGTGTAATGAGTTTTGCACTCAGATTACTAAGCATGATGGCTGGTTCAGTACTTCCTGGAGTATTTTGAAACTTAGAACAAAGAACTCCAGCAGACACTTTAAGGATGTGTTGTTAACAAGATACTTCATCACAACATCTCGGGTCTCCTTCACTTTCTGCAATGAACTTTGCTTGAAGCATAGAAGTTATCAGACAACTTTTTTAAAGGAAAAAGCATTGTAAACATCTAAATACTACTAGATTCCATCTATTATCACCTCTAAATGGCTGATCTGACATTGCATGTGCTAAATTCAGCTTGAGGTCTTAGAGAAGAATGTATGGCTGATGGTCTAGAACTGAGTCGGATTGTACAGAATAGCTATACATAGTACTCGGTGTGGAAAATTAATGCAGGGAATTAGCAGTTGATCCAACACTGTCTTAGTTCAATTACAGTATGAGTCTACTTTGATTAAAGTAAGCTGATTATATGCTCAGCATAGGTAAATGGATTTTTCTTGCTTTATAAAATTAAAATATTTTATTTTTAGAACAGAAAATTTGAGCCTGAAATATGTCATTCTCATGTGTCCCTGCTCATCAGAGTACTACATTTCCTACAAAATGATTCAGTATTTATAGTTCATCATTAACTGTATTATATAACTTATATTAGGACTAATTCTTTTAAATTTTTATTGCTATATAGTAATTGCATATATTTGTGGGATATTATGTAGTGATTCAAAACATGTATGCAAAATATAATGGGCAAACCAGGGTAACTAATGTTTCTTTTTCTTTTTGGTAGTGGGGATTGAACTCAGGATTTTGCATTTGCAAGGCAAGTGCACTTATGCCACTGAGCTATATCCCTGGCCCATGATTAATGTTTCTATATCCTTAAACGCTATACTTACGTCATGAAGTTTCAGTATCTTCTTGTCTAGGTTTATATAAAATACATTATTGGGAGATATCGTCACCCTAGTGTGCTATAAAACATTGTAATTTATTTTTGTATCTATTATTCAAGATGCCTCTATCAGTCCTCCTCCCCCTCTTCCATACTATACTTCCTAACTGAAGCAATTTTCTTTCTACTTAGACAAAATCAATATTTTTAGCCTCCATGTATGAGGAAGATCATATATTATTTGTGTGTGACTTCATCTAACATAATATTTACAAGTTACATCAATGTTGCCACAGATGACTGGATTTTAATCTTCTTATGGTTGAATAATATTGTATCATGTATACTACATTGTTTTTAACTCTTCATCTGTAAATGAATAATTTGTTTCATTCCATATTTTGATCATTGTGAATAGCATTTCTATAAATATGGAAGTGCATAGGGCAAGGCTGATGGCTCAGTAGAATAAGCGCTTCCCTGCCAAGGGCCTGAGTTCAATCCCTGGTTCTGAGGGAAAAAAAAAAAGGAAGCACAGGCATCTCTTTGATGTATCCATTTGGTTCATTTGGGTATGTACCAAGTAATGAAATTTCTAGGCCTTATAGTACTATAGTTGCAGTTTCCTTTTTTGAGAAAACTTCATACATATTTTCCTAAAATCATTTATACTCAAGATTATAATTTTTGAATTTTTGCATAAAATTCATATACAATTCATAGAAAAATACAAAGAACAAGAATTTAAAGCAATTTTTTAATATTGTTCCGTTGTTATGGACAATCTAAAAATGGAATAGTAGCTTTGAAGGATTAATGACTATACTAATTTTCATTCCTATCAACAGTGTATGAAAGGCCGGTGGTATAGCTCAGCGGACTAAGCGCTTGCTTAGGTAAGCACAGCTGCTAGGGCAATTCCTGGTTCTGCATGCTGTGCCGGCCCCACTTTTGGGTGCACTGAGCCAGCGAAGGAGTCCAGGCGTGGTGGTGCACACCTATAATCCCAGCCCTAGGGAGGCAGAAAGCAGGAGGATCACTATGAATGTGGGCTGCACAGTGAGACCCTGTCAAAAAAAAAAAAAAACCTAAAAAAACCCAGTGTATGAGTGCCCCTGTATCTACATCTTCAACTGGAGGGCCTCATCATTTGTAATGTATATTCTGTAGGTTTCAACAAGTGCATGAGTTATGTAGCCTCAATTACAGTATCTTACAAATAGTTTCACAGCCATCAAAATGACTGGTCTCTTTACTTTTAACTAATCCAAGTCTTCATATGCCAAGTGACTTATTATAAACAGCATATTGCTGTCTTCCTTGTTTTTTTTTTGTGCAATCAACATTTATATTTTAGTTAGTATTTTAGAGCATTCTCATTCAATGTTATTGTGGCCATATTTGCCTTAAAGTGTATTGTAACTTTTCTTGCTTCTCGTAGAATTATGCAGAAGCACGGCATATTTATCCTAACTGTACTGTTTATACACACACGTCATGGTTCTTCCTTTGTATACCCCTTTTTTGTCTAAACCTGTCAAAGATGAGCACTCCATTGTCATTAAATCAATTTAGGTGCCTGAATTCGGCGACACAATCCAACACAGTCAGGCATTCCACAATAATAGTGAATTATCTGAAGAAGTTGTTGACTATAGCCATTTACAGCTCAACTTATTATTATGGCCCCATGTTATATATCTCACTTTTATACTTTTCTGCTGGAAGATAACAAGGTAGAAAGTATTAATTATTGAATTGTGATATAATTCAGCTATAAAAATAACATAAGTATATAGCTATACTCTCTTCATTCACTGATTAGAAAGACCTGCTATAATAATGTATGTAAGTGTAATATCATGTATGCACCTTGTACGACACCAAAACATTATGAAAACAGTTTGCAATGTATTAATTTATTGAATGTGTCCTGTTAATTTGTCTTGAAACTGTCTCATTGCTATTTGTTCTTCAATAAAAAATAAACAAAGAAATAAAAATTTAAAAAGCCAATACATTATTACTGCTACTGCTATAGAGCCATTCAGCATAGCTTCCTTTACTGTGAGCTGCTTGAAGTTACCAGTTTGAGCACTATCTACTATTTTTTTCAGGCTTTGAGTAGCTGCAGGAATCTCAGCAGGGGTTGGAGGAATCAGCTCATCCTTGGCATAATGTGAAAATGTGGCCAATGGAGGCCTCCAGTAAGTCACAGCAGCAGCCACTAGTGCCAGGGCCTTCTCTGTGAGGTTATAGATGAACTGGGTCATGGTTCTAGGATGCAAGAGCCAGTGCACCTATGGCTGGATGAATGTCACCCCCAGGAAGGACCCACTACAAGACCCCATCACACTTCTAAGGTCAAGTTGAGAAGGATTTTTTTTCTGTCTCAGGCTACCTTAAATGTGGGTCTGGTAAGGCACATGTAGCTGGGGATCAAACCCCGGTCCCCTGCTCCTGAGTGGGTTTGTCAGAGCAGTTACTTAAACAACTGGCCTAACCAGCAAGCCCCCTATGACATGTCTTAATTCTTTGTGTATCTTTTTCCTCTCCCCTGCTTGCCTCTCCCTCTATTTCTTAGATGAATTAATAAATCAATCACTTGAGAAATATATAATTATATTTATAATGTATCTTGATACTTTTTCTCATATATACATAACTTGGTATATCTACACAATATACTAAATTTTCTTTTCTCTAATTTGGAGGTGTATGCATGGTATATTACACAACATGTAACAATTCCTTTTAAAAATTTCATTTGGCTCCCCTCCACATCCCACCCTCTGTCTCTTGGTTCCACTCCCATATATTTTGGCATTCTCTTACAAGACAAACCATATGATATGTAGACTTGTATGTCTGATTTATTTCCCTTAACACTATGGTTTCAATATACTTTGATTTTTCTACAAAAGACACAATTAACATTCTTTATGACAGTGTAATACCCCATTATGTATAAGTACCACATGATCGTTATCCATTTACCTGTTGCTGGCCCTATATACTGCTTCCAAGATGTAGCTCTTGTGCATTGTGCTGCTATAAACATGGATATGCATGTATCACTCTCATAAGACTTTAACTCTTTGGGGAGAAGGAAAATACCTAGAAAGAAAGGGCTAGCTTGTATAGAATTTCTAGTTTTACCTTTTTAAAAGAATCTCCATAGTAAAAAAAAAAAAGAATCTCCATACTGATTTCTGTAGTGATTGCACTAAGTTACATTCCCACCAAGAATTTTTAGCCATAGCTTTGTATGCATTGTTTCCCTTATTTAATTTATTGAAGAAAGCAATTCTTTGAGGAGTGAAATAGAATCTCAGTGTAATTTTAATTTGCGACTCTGTAATACCCAGTGAAGTTTAACATTTTTCATGTATTTATGGGCCATCTGCATTCTTCTGAGCAGCATCTGTTCATTAGCTCCTTATTTTGATTGATATTTTTAATTTGGGACATCTAATTACTTTGAGTTCTTTATATATTCTAGATATTTGTCCTTTGTTTGAGGAATATCTCGAAAAAAATATCCCCATTCTGTAGATTGTCTCTGCCCTCTGCTGATTGTTTCCTTTGTTGTGAAGAAGCTTTATAACTTGAAATTACCCCACATAGTGACTCTGGTTATTAAATCCTGTACAAATGAGTTTCTATCCAGAACATATTTGCATATGCCTATGTCTTCAAGCATGTTACGTATTTTGTCTCTCAACAGATTAAGTGTTTCAGGTTTTGTGTTTAAATCTTTGGTCCATTTTTATTGTAGTTTAGGACTTGGCAAAGATGAGTGTAGGTTCAGTTTTCTGCATGTGGATAGCCAGATTTTGCTAGTGCCATTAGTTAAAGAAGCTATCTATCCTTCAGTGATAGATTTTGGGCTCTTTGTCAAAAATTAGATAGCTTAGTATGACTCATAATATATATCTGACAACTCTTTTATAATAGAAAGGTACTTTTATCACCGTAGCTGTTTGGTATGACTGCAAGTCTGTGGTTGCCATGTCTCCTGCCTTGCTTTTGTTGCCCAGGACTGCTTTAGCTATTTTAAGTTTTTTCTGGTTCCATATGAAATTTAAGATTTTTCTCTAGTTCTGTGGTAAATCCTGTTAATAGTTTTATTGAGAGTGCATTAAATCTACATATTAATTTTGGCAGTATGGCCATTTTGTCTATATTGGTTCTGTCTATCGAGGAAAAAGGAGAACCTTCCATTTTCTGATGTTTTGTTTAATCTGTGTTTTCAGGGTATTTCAGTTTTCCTTGTTTATGTATTCAGTACAGGGTCTACAGGGTCTCATTATACAGAATGGATTCATAGTGATCCTCCTCTTTTCAGTCTCCCAAGTGCTAGGATTATAGGTGAGTGCTATCACGCCCAGTCTCAATCACAGTCTCAGCGCACTCTGAAGGCAAGGCCAGCACTGCAGGCTGGGGATTGAACCCCTAGCCCGCCCTGCATCTGCCTAAGCAGATGCTTTAATCCATTAAGCTATCTGGATGGCCCATGCCTGTAGTTTTCATTTTAGAGCTTTTTCACTTTCTTAGGTTAAAGTCTAAGTATATGTTGTTGTTTGTTGTTTTTTTTTTCAAGGGAAATGATATAATACAGGATACATTTTATAATATTTTACAATGAATCAACAAAAGACTTATATACAATAAATGCAGGAAACCTATCTAGACACTAAACGATAATCCAACGGGAGGCCTAGAGCCCACAACAAAGCCTAATGCAGATCTACTTCATGGATCTGGGCTGGAAAGGCCCAAAGGTCAGTGGTGGAAGCTAGGAAGTCTATGCTAGTGAGATAAAGGGTCTGTGCTAGCAAGCTGAGGGATCTGAACTGGAACTAGGAAACAACACTCAAGGTAAGCACTAGAGCTCCCCCAAAAGTACCACAGCTCTGCTCAGCAACAGTGAGGTCCCGAGCTCCTCCAGTGATGAGGAAAGCCCAGTTCCCATCAGGAAAACCAATGTGACAAGCTTTTCCATGAGGCTGAGCAGTGCACCATCTTCCCCTTTATCAAAAATGCTCAATATGAGGATGGTCAAGTTCACTGGGAAAGCCAGCATGACAAGGTCCTCCAGCAGAACAGCCCAAGAGAACTAACAGCTTCCAACAGCTCCAACAGATTCTCAAAATAGCACCCCTAACAGTGTTTCAGCAGCTTCTCCTGTTCTGCCTTTATGCAGGTGGCAACAACTCTTAGGTGGGCCTCGTGCACCCAGCACCATGCTAGTTGAACTCAGCTAGGTATAATAAGTTGACTACCAGTTAGAAATCCACTACATTATATAATTTTTCTTTGTGCTATTGTGGAAAATACTGTTTTCCTAGCTTCTTTCTTAGTGAGTTTATTTTTGGTTTACTTGAATGTTATTGATTCTTGTGTGTGTTGAGTTTGTATCCTGCTAAACTACTAATTTGGTTATTAATTCTATTAATCTTTTGGTGGAATTTTTTGAGGCTTCTACATAGAGGATCAGATAATGCTAATTTAATTCTTATCTATCTATCATCTTTTACTTATTTCTGTTGCTTGATTCCTTTGGCTTATCTTTCAAAGTCTATACTGAACAGGAATAGTGATAGTGGATAGCCTTGTCTTATCCTTGATTGTAGTTGGCAAGATTTCAGTTTCTCCATATTTAATGTGATGCTAGCCATTAGTTTATCAAAAATGACTTTTATCAAATCTCATAAAGTTCTTTTATACCTGTTTTCTTTATTTTTTAAAAAAATATGAATTGTTCATTCTCTTAATGGCTTTTGTGGTGCTCTTGAGATATGATGTAACTATTTTCCTTGCTTCTGTTTATGTGGTGTATTACATTTATTGATTTGCATATGTTCAACCATCCCTACATCCCTGGAATGAGTCCTACATGATCATGATATATGTTCTTTTTAATGATTTTTTTTGTATTCTGTTTGCTAATACCTTATTGAAGATTTTTTGCACCATATTAATTAGATTGGCATATAGTTCTTTTTTTGGCACAACTGGGGATTGAACTCAGGCCCTTGTGCTTGCCAGGCAAGTGCTTATTCTACTGAGCTATCTCTCCGACCCCTATAGTTCTTTTATTTTGCATGGTTACATGATGGGTTTTAGAATCAGGGTAATAGTTGCTTGCAGGAAAAACTTTGGGAGTACTGATTCTCTTATAATTTTATTGAAGATTTTCAGAAGTACTGACATTCGACCTTCTTTAATGAAGATGTAGTGGGAACCCAAGGAAGTCAGCGATGCCAGGAATGTCTGCTGAGGTATGTCACAGGCCATGAGCAGACACAGTGCAAGAGAAAAGCCATGGGGGCTTCAGCAAATCAGGCCAAAGGGTACAGACTGCCTAATCATTTTGCAGCTCACATCTTGCCACCTCATGCCCTGGATGCTAAACAGACAGATACAGGACTTGATGTTTTCTTGCTGAGTTGCAGTCTTGCTTTGGTCCCGTCCAAGCTTTCTATGCCCTCATTCCATTTGCAAAGAATTTGGTAATAAGTCCATCAGAACCTGGGCTTTTCTTTATTGGTAGTGTTTTATAACTTCTTCAAGTCTTATTGACTGATATTAGATTACTCAGGATTTTTATATCTATTGATTTCATCTTTGGTAGTTCATATGTATCTAGGAATCTATTTTTTCTGAATTTTCCATTTTACTAGGGTAGAGTTTGTCAAAAAAGTTTACTAATATTCTTTATTTCAGCAAAATCCTTTCTGGTTTCACTCTTATTTCTAATTGCATTGAGTTGGATTGTTTTCTCTCTTGTTTTGGTTAGACTAGATAAGGATTTGTCAATTTCATTTATTTATTTTTTTTCATTTATTCTTTCAAAGAACCAACTCTTTAATATATTGAATTTTTCTCTTTTTTTAGTCTCAATTTCATATTCTGTTCTGATCTTTACAACTCCCTTCCTGTGCTAGCTTTGTATTTGGATTGTTTTTGGTTTTTGAAGAGCTTACTGTGCACCATTAGCAACTTGCTTGCTTTTTTTATTTTTATTCTTATTTTTTGGTGGAAGCGGGGATTAAACTCAGGCCCTTGTGCTTGCCAGGGAAGTGTCTATTCTACTAAGTCATCTCTTTATTTGAGGTCTCTATTTTGCAGATGAGAGTATTTACAACTATAGATTTTTGCGTCTCCTAGTCTCCAGTATGTTGTGCTGGCATTATCATTTAATTTTAGGAGTTAATTTCTTCCTTCACCTTTTCTGTGACCCACTGATTGAGAGGAATTGTTTAATTTCTATCTGTTTGCCTAGCTTCTGTGGTTTTGTCTGCCACTGATTCATAGTTTCCTTGTACAATGATCTGATAATAGGATAATTCTGATGCTTTTGCATTTCCATAAACATACTTTATGGGCTAGCATGTGGCCTATCTTGGAGGAAGTCGTATGTGCTGCTGAGAAGAATATGCATTCTGTTATTAGGTAGAATATTCTGTAGATATCTATTAGGTCCCATTTTTTAAGATGTAGTTCAACTCTGACATTTATTTGTTGATTTTTTTGTCAAGTTTATCTGTCTGTTTCTGACTGTGGAATACTGAGGCTCCTCATTACAACTTTGTTAATATTAATTGAGTATTTTGTGTTCACCAATATTTATTGTATGAGGTAAGATATAGCAGTTTTTGGTGCATATATGCTTATAGATGTTTTCTCTTCTTGTTTAATTGTTCCATTAACTAGTATATACTAGTATGTTCATCACTTATGATCAGTTCCGGCTTGAAATGTACTTTGTCTGAAATTAAGATAGTAACTCCTATTTTTTTCCCCAGGTTCCCATTTCGTGGAATATTATTTTGGATCCTCTGACTTTTAATCCTTCATATTTCTTTTGAATTAAGTGTGCTTTTATATATTGCATATCATTATTTTTTCCTTAATCTATTCTATCAAACTGTGATTTTGATTGGTACATGGGGATCGTTTTTATTGAGAGTCATTACTGAAATATAATGGTTATTCTTATCATTGCATCATTTTTCTCTTGCTAATTCCTTTGTTTTCATCTTTTTTCTGCTTAACTTCGCATCCAGACTGAGTGTCCTTTTAGATGTTTTGTCACTGGTGGCTTCATTTTTCTCTTTCAAAGATGTCCTTGATAATTTTTTTTTTTTTTTTGTATTGCTGCTTTGCTGGTCATGAATTTGTTTAAGTGGTCTTTATCATGGAAATACTTTACTTCTCCATCTATTTTGAATAAATGTTTACAAGTTATAAAAACCTGGATTGGAAATTTCTATGTTGCAGAGCTTTTAATATTTCACTCCAAACTCTCTTGGCCTTTATGGCTTGTGTTAATAATTCTGCTGTATTTCTTTTCTTTTCTTCTTTTTTTTTTTTATAACTGGGGATTGAACTCAGGCCCTTGTGCTTGCCAGGGAAGTGCTTATTCTACTGAGCCATCTGCCCAGCTTCAGCTGTATTTCTAATGAGTTTACATTTATATGTGATTTGTTGTTCCTTTGTAAAAGTTCCAAGACTCTGTTACTATGTTAGGCTTCTAATATTTTGATTATAATGTGACATAAAGAGGTTTTCTTTGATCATAGCTATTCAAGGTTCTATATCTCTCACTTCTTAGTATGTTTATTCCTTTCCCTACATATATAGTGTTTTCTGGTATTTTAAATAGGTTTTTAAGAAGTTTGTGCTGTATTCTTTTATTAACCTATTCCATTTCATCTAGATTCATTCTCTTTACATCATCTAGTAAACACGATCAATTTTTCAGGTTTTGTTATTTCTAAGATATCCTTTTGTAGTTAGCCTTTGAAAGCATTCTTGGTTTTTCCTAATTCTGAAATTCTATTCTCCCATTGATTGCCTCAGCTATCCATTATTTCACTGTACCCTTACAAAGGAACAACAATTTGCTGCATTTCTTATTGAAACTTTCTCATGGACTCTAATTCTTTGCTAAACTAGGCATTCACTTTATATACCATTTTGTTTAGCTCAGCTAATTTTTTACTAGTTTCTTCTAAAATCTCTATGATCATTTTTATTACTTTTGTTATCTATTTAGTTATATCTTTTGTAATCCCAGTGAGTACCTCTTTGATCTGTTTTTTCTTGTCCTCCTCTGTATTCCTTTTGAATAATTTATGAGGTTTTTTTTCTATTCTTTCACTCAATTCCTCCTGGACTGACTCAGTAGGTGTTGGGAATTCTGGAATATATTCTATTGCTTGTCTTTTTGTTTTGTTATTAGTTGTTTTGTTTTGTTTTGTGCTGAGGTTTGTCTGTTGCTAATATGGAAAACTCTGTAGTTTATCAGCTGCTCAGCTGTGCAGTTTTATGCAGATTGCTACAGTCCTTTGTTTCTGGCCCAAGATCTAGTCACTTCTGTTAATTTGTGAGGGGAGGATACAGTGCTCTAAGAATGGATCCCAGCATTGTTGATGTCACAAATGTACTCTGCATGTTGATACACAGAAAAAAATTCATTAATTGCAACAACTGTATGGTCCTGTCAAAATCAAGGAAATCAGCCATAGTAGTAATTTTTTGACAGAACTGGGGTTTGAACTCAGGCCCTTGTCCTGACCAGGGAAGCGCTTATTCTACTGAGCCATCTCCCCAGCTCTATAGTAGTAATATTCAAGACAAATTGGATATTGACATATAAAAATGATGTACCACTCTGAACCATAAAAATCAATAATTA
Source organism: Ctenomys sociabilis (assembly GCA_004027165.1). Taxonomy (NCBI): domain Eukaryota; kingdom Metazoa; phylum Chordata; class Mammalia; order Rodentia; family Ctenomyidae; genus Ctenomys; species Ctenomys sociabilis. The sequence goes on along the minus strand of PVKA01000565.1, from coordinate 118,022 downwards.
TAATATAAACTGTAACACACCCCACATATTGATATACAGTAAATATGAACTAAACAAAAAGCTGCATCCACACTAATGTTAGAAAACAATTCAATAGTAACTATATATTGTCAACTATCTAAATATTAAGAAGCATAAGGGCTATACTATTATAAAGATATAAGGTTTTTAAAACAGAAATTTGCAACAAAAAAAGTTTCAAAACTTAAATTATAAGAGATGACAAAAAAAGAAGAGACAATGAGACAAATAATCCTATGTTTTTTATAGCTGGCATTTAGTTTGATTTTTTTTATTTTTTGGAATTTCCATCCCTGTCAAAATTACCCTTTTAGTCTTGCATGTTGTCTTTTTTGTTCAATTATAACTCTTAAACTAGTAATAATTATTTTAACTTTCTTGTTTGACAATCTCAACATCTGCATCAGGTGAATGTTATTCCAGTGCTTGTGTTGGTGTTTTAGGTTGTGTTTTTCTTGCTTTTTGGTTTGTCTTCCAATTTTTTCTTGAAAGCCAGACATGTACTACTGTGAGACGCTGAGGGAAATATGTGTTTAGAGTGAGGGTTGATACTAATGAGGCTAGTGATTAGTGTTTGTGGCAGCCATTGATATAAGAAGCTTCAAACTCTTTTAGTCTCTTTGACTTTGCCTGTTTTCTTTGCTTTAGGATCTCTGTATTTTTCAGAGAGTCTGTTCTGCAGAGCTTTTAACTGTACTCCATTGTTTTATGAGGGGGTATTGTTGCCGTAGTGGTAGGATGTTGGAAAGGGTTCTATAATTATTCTAATTAGATCTCAGTGTTTTAGTGGTCTTTCTAGGGAGTGTGATCATTACAAATGTTCCTATTCCTCTTCCAAGAGTTTATCCCCTAATTCCCCTCCTGGTCCTCTACTTCCTTGTCCTGATACATTATTTCTCATTCATTTATTTGAAACTCAACTCATATTGACTATATTTTCCCCTTTTCTTTACACAAAAAGGAGGTATAATAGGGTGGAAAGTGAGTCCTCTAGGTATAATAAGCTTTCTATCTCACGCTGGAGGATAGGCCTTCTGTTTTAGAGAAGGATCTGAAAAGATTACATAAAAGTTAGTCTTCCTCATTTCCCTGACAATAGATTTTTCTCATGTCCTCATTTTGAAAACTGGATGGGGTTATTTAAGAGAAAGTTGATAATCTGGGAGTCCCTCTGTGGTTGCAATATCCCAGAATTTTGCAGTCTCAAAAAAGTCTGTATTTAGCCTACAGTAATTAGTCAATATTACTAGTGAAGTAATTGATTCTCCCCATGGAGCTCTCAGTAGTTTCTGCTTCACATCAGGAAATCATTGGATCTTGTGGGACATGCCTGTCTCTCTGGATTTCAGTGACGCTTTCCACTGTGACCTCTGTTACTTAAGCTCCTTGTTGAATATAAGAAAAGCCATTAGTTTTTTTATTTTTCTACCTAGTTTTTATAATGTTGGGAATCAAGTCTTCTAAGCTCTTATTTGTTGTAAGTAAAAAACAGAAGCCCTTAAATCTTTTACTGAGAAATTATTTTAGGGGCTGGGGATTTGGCTCAGCGGTAGAATGCTTGCCTAGCAAGCTGGAAGCCCTGAGTTCGGTCTTTGGCACCAAAAACAAAACATAAATCTCTCCTGAAAAACAGTTCAACCAAAAAAATACAGTAATCAAAAACAAACAAGGCAACTGAGAAATTATTTTAGGCTTATAAATATTGCAAATATGCAGACAGAGAGCTCCTGAGCATCTTTTCTGTACATTGTCCTAAAATAATCATTTTTAAAACAATTTTATTTCTTTTTATATTTAGGACAGAATTTATAGGGTATCCAGGGTCTCGCTACACAGATCAGACTCATAGTGATTCTCCTGTTTTCAGACTCCCTAAGTTCTGGGATTATAGACGTGTACCACCACGCCCAGTCTCAATGGCCTTCTCAGCACATCCCTGGGGTGGGGCCGGCTCACACATCTGCCATCAAACCCCGGCTACTAAGCGCTGCCTAAGCAGGCACTTTAGTCCATCAAGCTATCTGGCTGGTCCAAAATGATCAGTTCAAATAATAATAATGATGAAAACTCACTGAATGACTCTGGTATATTATTAATTATACCAAGTTGAATTTGAATTAAATTAGTTTCACATGTAATCATTACTGTAATTGTTTCTTTTTTCTTTTGATTCTTTAATTTGGTATGTGGCTTTATTGACTTTTACAGTATCTATAGATTTTTTTATTAACACAATCACAATTGCTACAGATCGTTTCAACACCCTAAAGGAATGACACCCTCTTTGTCATCATATCCTGTTTCACATAACCCTGGAAAAAATGAGTATTTCCTCAACTATTATAGTGCTATAACTTTTAGAATTTTACGTTTGTCATGGAAATTTTTAAATTTAAAGATTACAAATTATAATCTAAACATTGGTATGTTTTACTCATCAAAATATGCTAAGACACATTTATGTTGCTGTTTGCATCACTAAACTACTTTTTTCAGTAATATTTTGCTGTATGTATATACCATGATCTGTTTTTCTGGGCACTTTGAAATTTATGCTTGGGCTGTTTTTAGTTTTTGCCTATTACAACTAAAGCTACTATGAGCAGTTTTGGTTTTCCAGGTTACACACTCAGAAACAGCTAGCTAGATCATATATGTTTGATTTTATAAGACATTTGTATATTATTTTCCAGAGGTCCAGGCCTTTTTTTTTTTTTCTATTTCAACTAATTTACATTTCCCTAACTGATAATGTAAATTATCATCATTAGGATAATAATGTCAAATATTTTTTCATCTGTAGTCCACATTTTCTCTTTGGTGATGTATATGCAAATTATATGTCACTTTTTTCAGCACTGGCAATTGAACTGAAGGCCTGCCCACCGAGCTAAACTCCCTATCTGTTTTTGGTTTTATTTTTATATAGAGTCTAAGTTGCTCAGGATGAGCTGAAATTGAAACTTGGAATCCTCCTTCTTCAGCCTTTCAGGGTTCCAGGGTTTTATAGGCATGTGCCACCATGTACCACTTTATATGCCTTTCATATAAAGATATATGTTTGCAGTACTTAATTATGACATTCCTCATGGGAGTTGGTACACATAAACAGCACATCTTAAATTTTTCCCTTCTTTTCCTCTCCTTCTTCCCCTATCCTCCATCTTTTTGTCCCTGTCCCTTTTCCTGAACATCTCTCTCCATTTGCTATCACCTATCATTTATATTCATCTTTATTTATATATTTATGTTTCTCATATTAGAGAAACTATACCTATTTTAAATAGCTTTATGAGGGGCTTATTATTGAGTTGGGGCACCATGGTTTGGTAACAGATGCCCCATCATACTTTGCTAATGAAAATGTATACTTCAGCGTAGTGGTAGCTGGTTGCGTGTCTCAGTAGCTTTACTGTGAGAATACAGGAAGAAATATTTGTGTCCACCCACTTGGTATGATTAACAAAAAAGGTAGCATTGTGTCAAAAGATATTATGTACCATGTTAGATTTTTGTGTATTTATAATTTGTATTATTAAAAGTCCTATAAAATTTTTCCTCATATAATTAGTCCAAGCCAGGCATGGTGGTGCAGGCCTGTAATCCCAGCACTCAGGAGGCTGAGGCAGGAGGATTGTTGTGAGTTCAAGACCAGCCTGAGCTACAAAGTGAGCTTAAGGCCAGCCTGGACTGTATAGTGACACCCTGTCTCAAAAAGACAAAAAAAGTAATAATGATTAGTCCAGTTCACTGAAAAATTACATGCAAATCTGCTTTTACAACTTCAAGAGGAAGCTAAACATGAGTCATCCAGTGATTGAGCTATCGATGATGACTTGGATCATTTAAGGCAAAGAAGTTGTGACAGTGAGGTGGAAAAAGAGATGACAGGAACAAAAATATGGAATGAAGACCTTCATTCTGACGAGGAAGTAAAACATTAATGTGAAAAGTGTTTGACTAGTCTGAACACTATAAAATGGTCACATATACATAAACAATCCAATGGTAAAACTAAGTCAGACAATGTTATTAGGTTATTGCTAGGAGTGAGATACATTGGCTTGAATGTCAACATTGCAATTCAAAGCTGGAAATTATTTGTAACATGGTATGATACACAATGTTTTGAAATGCACTAATAATGTAACACAAGTAAGATATTCTGTATGCATCAATAGTAATATTCAAAAATATATTTTTCATAACACCTCACTAACTGCACTAAAAGCCTTCATAGCAGGACTTTATCATTTCAATCATCACAATTTAAAGGATTTATGGAGAAGTGACAAATGTGGCATTGAGATTTTTCAAATAATGATGACACTCAAGAGATCTGGTTTCCTTCAAAATTGCCTATCTTTTGACAACAAAAAAACATACCAAGAAAGAAAAACTGACAATTTACCTGGATTCTCTCATTTGCTGAAAGCTTTGTTTCAAACTGTCAAGCAATTTATACACTGTCCAAATACATGACAATTGATGAACAACTTGCATCATTTCATGGTTGTTGAAGCTTTCAGCAATATATGCCAAATAAACCTTGCAAATATGGTATAAAAATGTATCCCCTGGTAGACGGAAAGATATTTTATTCCTTGAATTTAGAAATTTATTCTAGATCTCAGCCACAAGATCTTTATTCATGCAGTGATAAACTATATGACATTGTGAACAGACTTGTACTTATTTCAAATAGTAACTCCAGTGTCACATTTGGCAGTTGGTTCACTACTTACTCACTGATGTTACATTTGCTATAAGAGTACCAGGTGACTAGCAAAGAAACTATTTGCAAGAACAGAGCAAAGATTCCTGAAAACATTCTGTAGATTCACAATGAGATATGTATAGTATTGAATTTTAGAAGGAGGTAACATTGGTCTCTCAGGTAGTGAAGAAAAAAAAAAGTACCATTGATTCTGTAAACATTATACCACAGTGATAAGATTGAGGGCTGTCCAGATAGGTCACTTGATTAAAGCACCTGTTTAAGCAGACACAGGGGTTGGAGGTTCAATCTTCAGGCTGCTATGCTGGCTCCAACCCACAGGGAATGCTGAAACAGCTATTGAGGTTGGGCATGGTGGTACCCACCTATAATCCTAGCACTTGGGAGGCTTAAAAGCAGGAGGATCACTGAGTCCAATCTGTATAGTGAGACCTTGTAGACCCTGCATGAAATTCATAAAAAATAAAGAAAGAAAAATTTTAAAAAGAGATAAGGTTGATAATGAAGGCAAGCATGGTGGTGCATGCCTGTAATCTCAGAACTCAGGAGGTTGAGGCAAGCAGACCCTTTAAGTTTAAGGTCAGTCTGACCTACCAAGTAAGTTCAAGGCTAGCCTGGACTACAGCAAGGCCCTCTCTCAAAAACAAACAAATAAATAACATTGATAGTGAGTTCTCAACATGAATGAAGCCAGAAATGTTCACATTTTACAACAAAATGAAAGGTGGACTAGATGTTCTTGATGAATTATGCAGTAGATACAGTAACTATGATGTCACTCAAAACACAAAGCCCTGTCCAACTACTGTATTTTATTATATACTAAGCATGTCAGAAATTGTTTTATAGTTTATAAAGAGAATAACAAGCCCAGGATAACACAGAGAAATTTTCTTAGAGGATTAGCCAGGAATTGATGAATGATCAAATGCAACAGAGGAAGAACAATATGTATCTGCCAAAAGAACTCTGAAAATGCATTTTTGGGGAGATCCATGAACAAACAGATGAAACACCACAAGCTTCTCATAAGTAAACAGGGAGATCAGCAAGACATCGAGTATGTTCTACCAAAAAAGACAGTAAGACAAAAAGCACATGTGCTATCATTGTAAGGGATACATGTGTATGGAACATGATATTGTCATGAGTGAAGACTGCCTGACATGGGATAACTGAAGCAAAGAGTGCTTTTGTGGTAGAGGTTTGTTTGTATTTTCATTTTAGTTCACATAGGAATTTATTCCTATTGTTATTGTTTAGATTTTATAAGCAGGTAAATAGGTTATGTCAAAAATATTGGTGTTTATTCTAAACACTCATCACTCATTACAATTTTAATTTATTGTTCTTTTACTTTCCTGTTAAGATAAATTATTGAACCTAATAAGATTCATAAAATTAATACGTCATCAATAGAATTACTGATTAAAAAATAAATGTGAGCACTATAACCTAACCTCCATAATGTACCTTGCAGAGTTTTAACATGATGTCCCTAAGGAGTTCTTGACATTACAAATCCTTTTCTATATGTGATTTGTAAATTTTTTTAGAGATTGCAGTTTGTCTTTTTATTGTTCTCACAGTGTATGTCATAGTAAAATATTTTTAATATTAATAAGGTCCAATTTATGTAGAATTACTTTTATGGATGCAGGGTCAGATCTAAGGAATCCTCACTAACTTCTTTGTCATCATGAAGAATTTGCTCTATGTTATTTGCCTAAGGTATTATTCTTTTATGTTTCATATTTAGAAACTATAATCTACTTTAAATATTTGTACAAGGCAGAAGGCTTATGCCAAGTTTCACATTTGAATTTGATAAAAGTTAAATTGTTTCTTCTTCATTTGTTAACAAACCTATCCTTAACTGAATTGCTTTTACTATACTGTAAAAAGCAGATGGTTTTATTGGTATAGGTCTTTTTTTTTTTTTTTGGCAGAGCTGGGGATTAAACTCAGGCCCTTGTGCTTGACTGGGAAGTGCTTATTCCACTGAGCCATTGCCCCAGCCCTAGTATATGTGTTTTTATAGATCATTTTATTTTGTTTTATTTTTTTATTTTTGTCTTTTTGAGACAGGGGCTCGCTATGTAGTTCAGGTTGGCCTTCAACTTGCTCTGTAGCATAGGCTGGCCTTGAATTCACAGCAATTCTCTTGCCTCAACCTCCTTAGTGTTAGGAGTACAGGCATGCCCCACCACACCCAGCTAGATGATTTTATTTATTTGATCTATGTATTTATCCCTCGCTCAATACCACACTGACTTGATGGATGTAATTTTATAGTCTAGACTCTCCTTTGGATAGTATAGTTTCTCCAATTTAAATCTTTTCAAATTTGTTTTAGCTACTTTGGCTCATTTCATTTTCCTTATAAATATTAAGAACCAAGTTGTATATATCTACAAACATTCAGCTGAAATTTTGATAATGAAAATGTTAAATATACAGATAGAGCTGAACAAAATTTCTGTCTGTATTTGAAATTTTTTTATTCCTAGATATGGTGCCTTTGTAAGTCTTTTATTTCTTCCATCACCACTTACAGTTTCCATTTTAAAGATACAGTGCTTGCTTTATTTGTTCTAAAATTATATTCTTGATTTTTTTTTGTTATAACCGGTATGGTATATTTTAATGGTGATATATCATTGTTATTGATAGTATATTGATAATGTGATTGTATTTTGTAGTCTTGCCTACAAATGTCCTAAAAAACCTATTAGTTAACTTATTTGGAAATATGGGTTCCCCGTAGATTCTTAGCAACTTCTCTTAGATATTCATCTCATCAGTAAATAGGAAAATACTTTGTTTTACTTATTGCTTTACCTGCATTCCTTTATTTCCTCTTTCTGTGATATCGCATTTGCTAAGATTTCCAATATTATTGCCAAAATGGAGTGGTAAATGTTGCCCTACTCACCTTATTCCCCATCTTAAGAGAGATACATTCATTCTCTCACAGGCAGGTCTAACATTTGTCATGACTTTTTTGGTGGTGGTGTTGCGACTGAACACAGGTTCTTCACAATGAACTTCACCAATCCTTTGTTATTTTTATGATTTTTCTCCATCATTCTTTTATTTTTTAACCTTTCCTTTTTTTTTTATTTTCTTTGTGGAGCCGGGGATTGAATTTAGGCCCTTGTGATTGCCAGGGAAGTGCTTATTCCACTGAGCCATTTCCCTGGCCCCTATCATTCTTTTCTTATTTCTTTTACTTTTCATCAGATAAAAAAGTTGCATGTTTAGATATATAGGTCTTGCTTTACCTGGGTCTTAACCATCCAGCAGAAAAGTTGCAACCATGAGGTATAAAAAGTAAAGCCATACTAATATGCTGAGTTATAAAAGGCTCAAGTCAACAACTTCTGACATTTTCAGTCCTATGGAAAACCCAATACTATTATGGACTACTGGACTATATTGGATTACTCTGCTAAATTCATGCACCCACATATTTGGACTGGCATCAAGTATGGAAAAGGTACTTTAAAGACTTCTACAAATAAAGCTTCTTTAACAATGGAACAACCATCTCTGACAAAGCAAAACAAAAAAGGGGATATAAATAAAGGGCTGCTTTTGTAGGGAAAAATATATGTTTATATAAGATAGTTAGGATAGATATACAGCTACTTTCTCTTAGTTCAGTGAGAAGAAAGGTTTGTACTAGTATTCTTTAGACAAAGATATCATGTCTGCATCTTGTACTCTGAATAACTACTATGAAGACAACAATATAAAATGCATTAATTATTGTAACTGTCTTACTAACCTGTTTTGAGACTCTTTCATTGCTATTTTATATATTTTTCTCATTAAAATTAATAAAAATTAAAAAATCCTCTTTTAATTTTGAGATTGAATCTCCATTAACTTGCCCTGGATTGCCTTGAAGTTGTGATCCTTGTACCTCCCAGAATTCTGGAATTGCAAGTATGCACCACCGTACCTGGTGATATAGGATTTTTATAAATGCTGCTTATCAACTTTCTATTTCTAAGGTGGTGAATTCTGTCAATTTTTCTGTATCATTCAGTATTATTGGTTTTCATTCTTCTTAATAAGATAGATAACATTGATTTATTTTTAATATTTGAGTTGCCTTGCCTTTCCTAAAATAAAAATCATTTTACATAGTTTATCAATTTTTTCACATATCACTGGATTTGGTTTGTTAATAATTGGTGTGAGGTGAACATGATAACTACTACAATATGGAAACTGTTAGGTTTGTTAATATTTTGCTAAATATTTCTATACATGAATATCATTTCATAGTTTTATTTTGCATTTGCCATATTTGGTATAAGAGTAATGTTGGCTTCATTATTGAGCTGGGAATTGTTCCTTCCTTTTCTATTTTCTGGAAGATATTGTGTTGAATTGCTGCTATTTCTTCATTATTTACTTGGTAGTATTTCCCAGTGAAGCCATCTGGTTTGGGAGAATTAGTTCCCAGCTTTTTAAAATTATGAACTCCATTTTTAAAATAGTTATAGGATTCTCCAGACTATTATAACTTTGATGAGTTTCAGTAGTTAGTGATTTCTAAGGAAGTGCTTTATTTCTTCATGAATTGTCAAATTTAAGTGTCTAGAGTTCTTCATAATATTTCTTACTAATCCTTTTATTATCTCAGGCCTGTGGTAATATCCCCTTTCTCTTTTTTCATATTATTCATTTGTGCCCTCTGTGCCTTTTTCTTTATTACACTAGACATCTATTGATTTTATGTTATCTTTTGAATGAACCCAATTTTGTTTATTGTTTTTTCTATTGTTTTTCTGTTCTTAATTTTGTTGATTTCTGATGTTGTTTTTGTGCATTTCCTACCATAGGTCTGCTTTTCTAGTTTTCTAAGAAGGAATTTTAGACTATTGATTCAAATATTTCTTTTTCAAATGTAAACATTTAATGCTAGACATTTCTGTATAAGTACTCTTTTACTTATACTCCAGTGATTTGGCAATATTTTATTATATTTTTCATTTAACTGAATATGTACTTTTAAATTTCATCTAAGAAATATTGTTTGACTTCTATATGATCTTTAATACTATTTCTTAATTTTTAATTCTTTGGTATACCCTGAAAACTGCATCAAACAATCTTATCATGCTTTAGCATTGATCATACCATCTGAGATGAAATTCACAAAACATATTGTTAACCTTTTAAAATGGAAGACTTAGTAGAATTTTGCATATTTACAATGTTGTACAACCACCACCTTTTCAGAATGTTCCTTCTTCCAGAAGAGAACCCTGTAGTCATTAAATAGTCCTGCCTCATTCTGCCCTCCCTGATCCCATAGTAACTGCTAATGTGTTTTCTGTTTCTGTGGATTTGCCTAGTTTAGGTATATCATGTAAAAACAATTAAATAATGTATTATCTTTTATATCGGATGTTTTCTCTGATGATGTGCCTTCACAATTAATATTGTATTTATCAAATTAAGAAATAGAATAAATAAATAATATGTAAAAGGGTAATAAACTTTTTGTGAAAAATAATATACACAAGTACTTGTTAGGATTTTGCATCTATCTCTCTCTGTCTCTATCTTTATTATATCACTCTTCACAAAAATTGTACTGCCCTATCTTCTAGTATTTTCTAGTGCTTATTGTTTGTTGTTTTCCTCTTACAACCTACCCCTTATCTTAGATCCCTGCTAAACACTGCTATTTGCCCATGCTAGTCTAGCTTGAGAACTTTACCTATTCTCTGCATGTTTAAAATCAAGTAAACAACTCAGAGTTTTCAGGGAGTAGGCATTTTCAATAAAGCCTTTAAGGAAGGTGAGGCCACTGTACTTCTCCACATGCAACTGTGAGAACCAACAGGAAAATCCACCTTGACCCCTCTGTTTACCCCTGTGAGGCCCAGGGATGAGTCTTCAACATGAGATACCCCTAAATTCATGAATCAAAAGACTCATGCAGATGCAAGCCTTGCTCCAAGGACAGATGCCTCAGATCTTCAGAAGATAACTGTGTTAAAGGAGTCAAGATGAGGACACTTAGAGTTACAGGCCACTTCTTCCTCATGGGAACCCACAACCCCACCTGTTCTACATTACTCCACCCCACTTCCCTGTGCTAAGGAAAGGCTGTTAGGCTCAAGGTTCCTTCAGTTCTGTCTGGGTATCTATAGAAAGGAAGACCTTTATCTGAGGGTGACAGACTCATTTCAACAAAGGCAAAAATCCAAGGCCTTATATAAAATGAAGACTGAGTTGAGATCTGAGGATACACAGTATAACAAATGTTACACACACACACACACACACACACACACACACACACACACACACACACACACAGAGTCCTGCTCCTGGGCAGTGCAGGTTTGTCAGGGAGGGGTTAGTCTAGGGGATTGATTGGTGGATCTTGCTTTAATGGAGTGGTTATCAGTGAGGACTAAAATTACTGATCATCTGGGAGAGGGGTATACTGTAGAGACTTGGCCTCGTTGTCAGTTATGGTATTAGCAGAGGTGTCTGGGTAAGACCCTCTTTTATTTCTTCCTCAGGAGTATTGATATAAAGGTGTTTATTTCAGAAATACAGAGATGGGGATGTTTTAATTCGGACAACAGTTGACATTATGATATTGAATGTGAACTGAGAAGACCCTCTACAATTTGATACCTCACAGAGTCTAGACTTGGCAGTACCTGCTCTGAGCCCTAACTCACCCTAGGAAGAAGAGATGGCAGATTACAACTTAAAACACATTGTCATCCTAACTGTCTCCACTGGATCCTCACGGGACAGGCGAATTGCAAATAGCCTGTGGATTCTTAAAACCATTTTCTGACGAAACTTCTCAAGATATTCTTGGTGGAAAAAAGTGGGTCTGTCCTTGGTAAAGATGCACACTTTATCTCATTCTTCCTCCTCCAGATACCTGAATTACCTGCTCTCCTAGCCACTGTCTATGGCCAGAGTCATCACACCTTGACATTTGAAAGTAGGTTTTGCTCATTTGTAAGAAACACTGCCTAACCTGAAATGAGACTCAGGGTCTTTAGGGTGCTCAGGCTACTAAGGTAGAGGAAGAAGAGATGTTTTCTTCCTCATTTTTTCTTTGAGGTAGTAATCCTCAGAGATCTCCTGTTGTTCATTCATGTAGCAAATTCCAGCCTTGGTGAGATTCATCCATCACTGCTATTTCTGCAGGTATTCCATGTACAAAATCTGATGAAGGTGCCAAGAGCCAAGGTGAGGAAAGACTGAGCACTTCCCATCCCTGATAATTCATACACAACCCATCTAGTTGAGAATGTGATTTAGTTTGTGCTGTTCCTACTGGACAAGTATAACATGAGGGAGCCCATAGCAAAGGAAATCATGTTGAAGACTGTCATCAAAAACTCCAAGGAGCACTTAACTGAGTTCCTTAAGAAAGTCTCTGAACTTAGAGTTCACATCGATATCAATGTAAAGAAAGTAGACTCCACCTGACACTGCTGTCAGCAAACTGAGTGCCACCTGTGACGTAAAGCTACATTGGGGAGTTCATTCCAGGATGTGCCTCTTGATGACTATCTTGTGTGTGATCTTCATAAAGGGCAGTTGTGCTATTGAAGAAAATATCTAGGAAGTGGCTAATGTGACAGTGTTATGTGCCAGAAGGAGCCACATCTTTCATGGAGAATTAAAAAAAAGTTTGTTATGCAACATTTAGTGAAGATAAAGTACTTGGAGTGCCACCAGGCCCACAACAGTAATCCTCCATGGTAGAGTCCTGGAATTCATGCTGAAACAAGCAAGAGAAACATTCTTCAGTTTTGCACCATGGTCCACGATATGGTGCCTGATGCCTTCCCATGTTTGTTCCAAGAAGCTCTGAGACATGAAGAATAGCTCAAGCCAGGTTTGCAACCATGTTTCTTATTTATTCCATAGCTAGTGTACATTCTAGGGTCAATTCGAGCAGATTCCTACAACCGTACTGAAGTCTAAAGCACTTTCCTCACCTCGTATATGAAGAGAGTAGTCAATCAAATCATGTGTGGAGCTTAAGATGGTGTTAGAAGGAACACATTATAGGTTCTGTCTGTCCTCCAGTGCCACATGAGTAACATCTAGATTTACCTCTTGTTTTTGAAGAATGTTATCAAATGTTTATTTTAAAAGTTTAATTCATTTTGGAATATAGGTATATGAATTATATTGGTTACATATTTAATATTGCCTATGAATATTAAGAGTTGAAAGTCTTACTGCTACAAGACAAAGTGAGAATGATTATATTTTTGTGATCTGTAGCAAGAGAACATGGTAATGAAATCAGTATTTTCTTTGAAATGTGAAAAGATAAGCAATAAAAGAAAATAACTGAAATTAATAACTAGAACTGGAGAAAAAAAAGAAAACTGGAAAAGTTAGCAAGATGACAAAGTATAATAAATTTAACCTCCTTTTTGTGGGCTGTTGTATTCCTCAAACACTAATTAAATTTCTGTTCTTTGGAAAACAACATGGTGTGGAAGTGAGTAAGATGTGAGAAAGAAGACTCACTGGCTTCCTCCATCCACAGAATTATGAGGTCCAGCAGCAGCTGTCTTCTAAGTAAGACGATGAAATACCCTGTACCACATGAAAGACAAGAGAAAGGAGTGTGGTGGAGGAGAGAGATATAGGAGGTCTAGAGGAGAGCAGTTAAGAATAAATGCCCAGAGGTCAGACAATTGGGGATTTTGTAAGTGCAACTGTTAAATTGGAAGTGATATCAAGCCAGGGGTGAGTCAGAGGTTTGTGTGGGAGCAAAGCCTGCACCTTGGGCAGTGTCTCAGAAGAAATAGACTCGGCCTCTAGAAGCAAATTGCTCTGAAAAGTTAGTTTTTAAAAGAACATAGGTAAACCACAGAAAATCTCCACCTAGAGCAGGATAGTGTCCTGAATTCTTGTCAGTGTGGGTGACACAGTGAACAGCCTAGGTGTTCTGCATGCATCATCTCCAGAGCAGTTTTGAGAAATGTGGTTCCCTCTTGGGATGAGGTGCCCTTAAGCCACTGTGCCACTATTCTGTTCTGCCTTTGAGGAGTCACAGCACATTTTAGTAGAGAATCACTTTAATTTGACCAACTCTAAAGGAGAGTTTGATTGGGGGTGTGAGCTAAGTGTGTGAAAATAGGGATGGTTTAAGTCAAATTGTACTTGGAATGTGGGGAGTTGGTTTCTGAAATATGTTCTAGCAGCTCTGAAGTTTCTCCCACTTCCAAATTAAATATATACCCTATAAGAGAGAAAGATATACTGAACAACATTTTCCCCAGTATGCAGAATTTTTGGCAAATATCTTTTGATAAGTTTTGGGAAAATTTTGGCTGACATTTGTCTTTTGTGTGCATGCTCAAAGATAAATTTTGGATTGAAAAGCAAGCTAAAGCAAAAGTACCTCCGATCCTTAGGGGTGTTATATCACCTATGTCTGCTATTGGAGATAGATATCGACACAAAAAAGTCATAGTAGTAACAGCCATTGTTTAAAGTCTTGGTGCACATCAGTCCCTGCCAGGAGCCTTGAACACATCGCAAACAGTCCAACAGTGCTGGTAGATAGTCCTAGAACTGCTTATGACAATGAATGAGCTCACACAGGTAGTCCAAAACAAGACTCTCCTATAAGTAGTTGGTGAAGAAGAATCGTGAAAATCACTATGTAGACAAACATCTACCAGGGCTGAATTCTTAAAAATATCAGATTCCTTCTAGTCCTGAAGCATGGTTCCATGGAAGACACATTCTTTCTTATAAGAGTAATTGAACAGTATCCAATTGCCTTTGTCTTTTTGTTCCCCTTCTAGTAAAATTTCAGTGTTAAGTAACAGTGCAGATACTTTTGTTGCCCCAAAGTTAAAGTATGGGCAAATCACTGTTCTCCTTTGTTAATACATTCTTCGAAAATTCATGCCTGTCCTCATAAGAAACTGGGATTAAAGATGTGCTCTATTTTCAATTTATAATAGGACTATGTTTCACATGTGTTCTATAAAGTGTGTTGGGAATTTGGAGCATATGCGAATGACAGTGTACATATTGTGGTACTTTTTGGCAATGTCTCTAAGGAAAAGGTATACCAGATCTCTCCAATAGCAGATATAGGTACCCCTAGAATTCTGAGGTGCGCATGTGCTGTAATTAACTAAATTCCTCCTTAAGGACTAACGTATGTTATGTGTTACTAAGACTAATAGAACTGATATCATTGAAAGTGGATTCTTAGGCAAATATACATTTTGAAAGGAAGGAGCAAGCAAAGTATAAATTGAATTCAAGTGGCAAATATGATGATTGTAAATGTTTATTTAACATCCCTGAAATTCTGTTTAAATAAAAAATATTCTGATTTATTTTCTTACATATTAATGTGTGTGAATAGTCTACACCTTCATGGGCAGTTTATTTTGTCAACTTTTTAAATTTTAGTCAGACTTTACTGTGAAAATATATTGTCTCATTGTTATTTTAATTTCCCTGTTTTCTGAGTAGGTTGAGCAGAAAATTAACTTAACCCATCATCCATAAAAAGTGGGATTTCTTCAGTGATATCTTGAGAAGCAGAATTTCTCTGGGCATGCTTCAAAACAATAAAATGTCAATAAGGTATTTCCCTTTACCTTCAGGAGGAAAGTTCTGAACAGAACCCCCAGGTGCCAGGAATGTGCTCAGACAGGACACCCTCAGCTGGTTTGGAGCCTCAAGGAGACTTGCTGTTGGTAGTTTTAAGAGTGCTTGAGAGCAGTCAGCACATGCATAGAGTATAAGGCCCTGAAGGCTAGGATTCCATGATATCTCTAGGATCTACTACATAGGAGTTGTCAATGTTTTATACATGAGACCTTTTACGCCAACTTAACATTGCACTGGAAGCCCAGTTTGTGATCTAAAGGTAAATAAGTCTGAGTGATGTCATCACAAGCTCAGTGAACTTTTTTCAACATAAGCATGGTAACTTTCTCTTTAACCCATCATGTGCATTAGTGATTTACACAGCTTTTCTTTCCTGGTGTCCAAAGCCCTGTCCCTGTTCCCTTTTAAGCTCTGATATAGAGATATATGCCACTCCTACCCAGTGGATTTTCTTTTCTTTTTACTTTTTAAAAATCATTTTATTTATTTGTTTGTTTGGTACATGGTCTCACTACACAACTCAGATCCCCTGATGATCCTCCTGACTCAGCCACGCTAGTGCTGGGATTACAGGTCTATGCCACCATGCCTGGTTTCCATGGCCTGCAAAGTGCTCCTAGGGTTCCGTGACCAGCATGGCATGTGAAACCAGAGATCAAATCCAGGTCCAGGGAGGCTCTTAGACTACCAAGCTGCCTCCATAACCTTCAGTGATTCTTGTATTCCCTTGGCTGTAGTTCTTTGTCCATCCTCATGGAATTCTCCCCTTTAAGTGAGCAATATAATGTACAGTGTGTAAGATGGAAGGGGACTTCTGTGCAGATTTCTGGAACACTGACTCTATAAAGCTTTCTTTTACCTAATACCTTAACCTAAAGACTCCAGGAGTTTCAGTATTCTCAAGCTCTCATCACTGTATTCTTACTACAGCAAGTCAATTATGCTGTGCTTTGGCTGGCCCAAGCTGGACTGGACTTTGCCTCCAGGCAGAAACTCAGGATGATTTGAAAGTTTATTTCAGTTTGTTCTTCGAGCTAAGAATTCTCTGCTCTTTCTTAGTATCTGAAAACAGTTACTTGAAGTATTTTATCCATTTCTACAGTTGTTGACAAAATTAGAAGTGGAAGTTTTCCTCAATTTGTTCTAAAATAGTACATTTGTAAGACTTTTAAACCACTTTTAAACTTACAGTAAAGATTCAAGGGGCGGGGTTGATGGCTCACTAGAATAAGTGCTTCCCTGGCAAGTGCAAGGGCCTGAGTTCAATCTCTGGTTCTGCAAAAAAAAAAAAAAAAAAAAAAGATTCAAAAACAATACATAGATTTTCAATATATATACTACCCAGCTTGCTCCACTGTAACATTTTAGATAACCATCACACAACAACTACAACTAGGAAATCAGTGTTGCCATAACAATATTAACCAAGTGAACAATCTTATTAATTCTTTGCCTTTCTTTCTCATTAATGTCCTTTTTCAAGGACCCCAATAGAATCCAAATTTGCATTTATTTTCCTGAAGTTCAGCAAGCTGTAACCTCTCCTCACTCTGGCTTTCATGACCTGGAAGTCCTGACGATTATTAAATATTTATTTTGCTGACTGCCCATCATTTTGTGCCTATCTGCTGTCTTTTCATTCTTAGATTCAGCTCTTATTTCCTTGGAAAGAGAACCATGATAATGCTGGTATGGCCTTCTCCAATGATATGGGCTCATGATGTCAGTGTATATTACTGACACTGCCATTGACCTTGATCATTTAGTCAAGCTAGTCTCTGCTGGTTTTTTTCCACTATAAAATTATAATCACTTCTCAGTAGTAAACACATATCTCAAGGAACATATTTTCATGCTAAGCAAATATCTTCTCACCTGAAACATTTGCACATTGATTCTAGCACTAGTCAGTGGATCATGTATATAATAATCACCACTATGCTGTCTCCCTTCCTTCCTATTTTCCTCCTACTTCACATATTTATCAATTATAATTCCACTATAAAGAGGACCTTTTACATATCTTACATATAATAAATTATTCATATCACCATAAGCTTAGAAATATATATTTTATTTTGGAATTATAATCCAGTATGTTATGATTTGCTACTACTTCAGCAAACAGTCCCTTTAGGTCTTTTATATTAACTCCTGTTGTTTCATTGATACCTATTAGTCTTACAATATTTTTCTTTGCAACATCTGGCAGCTGTTGGATTGTTATATCCTTATTTTTAAGAACATGGATGACACAGACAAAGGAACTACAGAATAATGTACAGGACTACAAGATAAACCCTGAGAGGACTTCAATGACCACATAGGAAATATAAAGTACATGTATTGGTATATGTCTTGATCTATCTAGGTCTTAACCATCCAGCAGAAAAGTATAAAAATGAAGCATACATCATGGGGCCATAATATTAAGCTGAGCTGTGGATGGCTATGGTCGACAATTTCTTTGAATAACTCACTATTGTTGTAGAATGCTGGACTGTGTTGGATTGTGTTGTTGAGTTCAAGCACCCAAGTTAGTTGAATGACAATGGAGTGCCCACCTTTGACAGGTGTAGACAAAGGAAGGGGTGTAGAAAGAAAATAACATGATGTGTGTATATAGACAGTACAGTTGGGATAGATAACGCTGTGCTTCTACATAATTCTATGAGAGGCAAGATCTGCACTGATGGTGGTTGGACAGGATATTACGTCAGCTTCTAGTACTACAGTCATCCACTAGGAAAAGAATTATTGAATTTTTGATATAATTCAGGTATAAAAAATAAGATAAGTAAGCAGCTACACTGTTAATTCACTGATAAGAGATATCTGCTAAAATAATATCTGTAAATATAATATCATGTATGCACCTTGTACAATACCAAAACATTATGAAAACAGTTTGCAATGTATTAATTTATCGAATCTGTCTTGTTAAGGTGTCTTGAAGCTGTCTGATTGACATTTGTAGTTCAATAAATAAAAAAAAGAGATGTTTCATTTCATGTTCACTAGCTGCAATGCTATCTTCAAGGTCCGAAATTTTATCTTCAGTTTCATTCAAGCAGTTTTGCCAGCTTTCAATGGCATTCTGAATGTTTGGGATATCTATTTGAAGCTGTTTAATGCATTCTGCTTCATTCCTGTATTGTTCATTCAGTGTTTCCATTATTTTCCTATTCCCCTCTATTTTTTATCTATATCTTCTTTATATGTATTGAGCAATTCTTTCATGATTGCAGTGTCTCCTTTTTTACCTGAGAGATTATTTCAGATATGACTTCCTCCATAACTTGATGGAGTTGTTTCTTTACTTCAGTTGCTATCATCTCAGAACTGCCAGGTGTGTGACTTCCAAGTTCTATGGCCTTGTCTCTTGGACTTGTTTTGGGTTGCCTGGAAGTCTGAGATAGTCTTGTTCTTTCCTTTCATTTTTGAAGCTCCTAGTGTTCTCTCTGACTCTGAAGTGATGATGAGGGGAATGCAGGGGGCGGATGAGCAAGGCTCTCAGGAAAGTGAGATGGCAGAGTAGGCTCACCACAGCTTCTGCTTTGTGGGGTCCATGTGACTTCCACCTTGGTGGGGTGGGGCAAGCTGCAGCTGCATCAGGAAGGATGTGATGATAATGAGGGCAGGCCAAGGTTCAGAAAGACTCTCAGTGGTGGGTGGGTGCAGGGTAAGGCTCACCAAGGCTCCCACTACAGGTGGAACAGGTAGCTGCAGCTCAGTAGTGGTATGGTAATAGTGATGGTGGAAGAAAGGGGGTGGGGGGCTCAGCTGAGCTCCAGTAAGGGTGAGTGGGGTGGGCCAGTGCTCACCAGGTCCCTGAGGCAGTCTTTCAGCAGACCAAGACTCAGTGGTGCTGTGGTGAGGGTTGTTATGATTTTTATTTGTTAATCAAAAATTTCTCATTAAGTGCTCCTCTAGGTCGGCTTCTATATTTTCACCAACTTCTTTCAGTAACTTTGTAAATTTCATTTGTCTGCTTCCACAGTATCCTATTGGCTTTACCTAACTTCCCCTAAAGTGAATCTCCACTCCAAGGATTTCTAGTTCATTTCTGTAGAGGAATCATGCTTAAAGTCCAAGCCTTATGCACTAGGAATATTAATTTGGGGGTCATTATTTCTAGAGTGTCTCAGCAAACAGAACCAGAAAATATTTGTATATAGACAACTATTTTATCTCTCTGTGTGTAGGCATGTAATGATTCTTTACTGATACTTCAGATTCTAACTCAATACCACAAGGATCACTTTTGTCTTCCCCCTTTGTTAGTGACTGCTTACTCCTTTCTCCAATGAGAAATTTGATCGTTTGCACCTACAACATATATTCTTGGTTCTTCAAATACAGTATACATATAGTATAGTTTCAGATGAACCCCATACCTTTTATGAGAAACACATTTATTGAGTAGATATGCCACTTCTTCTTGCCTTTACTATATCTAGTTACCTTACTGTTTTCTGAAATTAGGTTAAGTTCTTCTCCCATTCCCTTCAGTATGGTTATGGTACTTCTAGGTAGTTCCATTTATCAACATTGTATATCCTATTAGATTTCTCCCATATACTGATTGGTTCTATTTGCTTAATCAACTGCTTATTTCTGTTTATTCATTCTTTAACAGGCCTTATCAAACATATCATAGATGGAAATATGTGATCATAAGTTTCTGCTAAAATATGTATCATGATACATTAGAAACAAGTTCTCTCTTATGCATTGCAAGATTATTTTGTTCACTCAGGTGAATACCTCCTATTATTTAAATTTTTCTATGTATTTATTCACAAAGACCAGTGAAAATGTTTGAAACTGTTACATATAAAGCAGGGCTTATTTTGATCATATGAATTGGATTTAATTCTTGAAAGCACAGAATGTAATGTCTCCATATGGCCATTAAGCCAGCTGAGACTCTACTATTTGTCATGATGTTGATGATGGGCCCTTTACTGTATGTGTCTTTTTTTATTATTGTTGCCAAGTAACTGAAAAACTCATGCAGCATTGCTGAGAATAAGACCTTTCCCTATTAAGAAGAAAAAGATGATAACCTGCTGAGTGAACAATAGGGAAACTACCCTTATCATTCTCTGCACAAACGCTTTATCACTAGGGGTGCATCTTTACAAAAACTCTCTTTGAAATTTTTTCTGTAAAATATTCTGTTCCTGTTCACTGACATGAAACTTTTAGCTCTTTTAAAGAAAAATACAATATGCTAACTGGCAGAAAAAATGGAGATAATTTTTTAAAAAATGGATTATTCTTCTGTCTTTACAGAATAGTTGATGTGTAAAGGTTCTACATTAAAAGAGATGGAAGTAGTTATTACTATCACATGACTCCTTGCCCTACTTAATTCCAGCAGAATCCTCCTCCCACTGTGTTGTAGAGAAGGGTAGAGTCTCCAGTCAGATCAAAGGCCAAGCTGTGATTACTGTGAAGAGAAGAGGATTGTATATACAATTTTAGCTATTTGTCCTCCCGAGGTCTAATGCCCCATTTGAAATAGTTGTTGCATGAATATTAAAAAGTATCAGATAGCAAAATAGTTTTAGTTGATCAACTGTGTAAACATGGCTCTTTAGAATGGAGATCCATGGAAGGGCAGATGTTAACTGTCAAAAACCACAGTATTGCATAGAAGTTCCTCCAAAAATTAAATCTAAGACTCAAATTTTCATCTGATATTTAATCTGTTTTAGGAGTCAAAATTACTTTTTCATATAACATAGGGATGTAACAAATTGATGCTTTTAGATTTATCTTCCTGATTTGCATTTTATTAATTGTGAGAGATGATCTTGACCTATTATTTAATGGATCATTTTATGGGTATCTTTTTGTACATCAAAAATAAAGACTTTTGTAGGAATTTAAAACTGATGTGCTGCTATTTAAAGCATAATTTCAGGACCAGCTAGATAGCTCAGCAGACTAAGCACTTGCTTAGGCAAACACACAGACAGGGGTTTGATTCCTGGCACCACATGCTGCGCCAGCCCCGGGCATACTGAGCTGGCCACTAAGATTGGGCGTGGTGGGGCAGACCTATAATCCCACTGCTGGGGAGGCTGAAAACAGGGGTGATCACTAGGAGTTCAAGCTGCTAAGTGAGACCCTGTATCAGATACATTAAAAACCATGCTGATATCTTGTTATTGAGGTGTTTGTGTCACTTAACTAGTATGTGGCAAAAAAATGCCATCTGGAAAACAAAACCTGGCATAAATATTTTAATAATAAATTTTTGAACTATTGTGAGATTAATGGAAGTTACATTTGGCCTCTATAATTGCAAGATGGCTCCCAATGGTGGCTATTAGCTTCCAGACATTTAATAGTACAGTGACTTGCAAATGTGTGTAAATATTTTTTGGCAAACTATTTATATACTAACTCTAATTGGATGTATAGCCCATAAATATTTTCTTACATTCCATACATTGTCTCTTCACTCTGCTGTTTCCTTGCTATCCTTAAGATTTTTCATTAACTGCAATTTTATTTGTCTCATTTTGTTCTCATTGCCTTGCTTTGTGCTCATATCTAAAACAAAATTACCAAAGCCAAAATAGTAGTTGAACAATGTCTTCCCCCTCAAAGTAGTTGGAAAACAGATTTTATGTGTAAATCCTTAATCTATTTTGACTTGAGTTTTGTATATGGGATGATAATTTAATTATTCTGTACATAAAAATCCAGTTTTCCCAGCATCATGCATATCATGAAAAACAAAGTTCTTTCCAAATTGTGTGTTCATGGGGCTGGGGAGATGGATTAGAGGAATAAGCACTTCCCTGGCAAGTGCAAGGGCTTGAGTTCAATCCCTAGTTCTGCAAAAAAAAAAAAAAAATTGTGATATTGTTAAGAGCTTTCCTTGTTACTAAGAAGACCAAATTGTGTGTTCTTGATGCCTTTATTGAAGATCAGTTTACTATAAAATTTTGCATTTATTTCTAGCGCCTATGATCAGTTTCATTCATATGTATGTCTGATTTTGTGACAGTATTATGCTGTTTTGATTTCTATAGCTTTATTGAAGACTTTGAAATATAATCCCTTCAACTTTATGTTTTTCCTCAAAATTGCATTGGTCAAGGTGGGGGAGATAGTTAAGTAGGATAAGCACTTGCCCGGCAAGTGAAGGTTGTGAGTTCAACCCCCAGTACTGAAGAAAAAAAAAAAAAGATTGCATTGGCCAATCATGGCCTTTTAGCTTGATTAAAAAATGGGCAAAGACCCCACACAATCATTTTTCTAAATAAGACACATGAATAGCCAAGTAATGTGACAAAATGTTCAACATCACTAATCATCCAGGAAATTTAAGTGAAATATCATCTACCCTATTAGGATGGCTATTATCAAAATGATAAGTGTTGGTAAAGAAGTAGAGAAAAGCAAAGCCATTTATTCTGTTGGTAGCAATGTACATTAGTATAGCCATGGTAGACAAAAAAGAGATTCTGCCTAATTCCTACATGTAAAATAACCATATGACCCAGCAACTATATCAAGTATATATCTGATACACACTAAAATCAATCTCTAAAAAACTAAAGCTGGTATGTTGAAAAGATATTTGTGCTTTCATGTCATTATTATTACTCCCAAAAATTAAGTTCTGGAATCAACCTAAAGGTTCATGAAAAGATGAATGGATACAAAAATGTGTGCATGTACATGATGGAATACTATTTAGCCTTTAAAAAGGAGGATATCACATTATTTGTAACAGAATGAGTGAGTCTGGAGAGTATTATAGTAAGTAAAATAATCCAGGTACAGAAGGACAAATACTGTAAGTAAAATAGAGGCTACAAGATCTGAGAAGAAAATGTGTCTTAGGGAGATATTGGTTAAAATGTACACAATTTCAATCAGGATGGCTAAAAAGTATCAGAAGACCAATTATACAACACTATGATTATAGTTAATAACATATGGTACATTTGAAAATTATTGAGAGATTTCAGCTGTTTTCACTATGCTAAATACGCGAGGTAATTAATACTTTCATTAACTAGATGTAATCAGTCTACAAACTATGCATATATCAAAACATCATGTGGTATACCACAAATATATACAATTTCAATTTACCAGTTAAAATAGAATACTGTCTGCTTTTTCCAGGAATAACTAAAAATCTTACTTTATCATTCCCTACTAAAAAAAATCGAGAAACTGCAGAATTAGATAAAAATATTTAAGAGTTCAGAACAGTATATTTCTGTCATTCATGTATAAATTTCTTAATGATGGAAAAATAAGTACTAATCAATAGAAGATAGTTTGGGAACAGTTTTTCTGATTTATGTGTTTCTTTTCTATTGGTCTATTGCTACTGCACTACAAGAAATTAGATTTGTTATTGATCTTTTCTTTTTCTTTGTGGAACTGGGGATTGAACTCAGGCCCTTGCACTTGCCAGGGAAATGCTTATTCCACTGAGCCATCCCCACCCCTACTCCTGTTATTGATATTTTCATTATTGATATTCTTATTATATAATCATAATGCCATAAGAGCAATAGCCAATTCTGACTTTCAAGGAAAATATCTTGTTTTATTGACCAGATTTAATTATCTCTTATAGAATTTAAAGTGAAGGGCTGGCAAGATAGTTCAGCAGTCTAAAGTGCTTGCTTAGGTTAGCTTAGACAAGCCCATAGGGAACGCAGCTTGATCCCTAGCACCGCATGCCATGCCAGCCCCACCCCTAAGGTAGGTTGAGCTGGCTACAAAAAAAGGATATAATGCCAAGGGGTAGATTCCATTCCTCAAAATACTGTAAGATCAAGCTGCTATAAAATCACATATGTATATAGTGCGAAAGATAAAAACATACAGTACATGGCTTTGGATAATTAGAATGCCAACTGCTGATTGAAAATACACGTATATTTGTAATATATGTGGAAGGCTCAGCTTTTCCACTGATCACCTTGACAAAGAATTACTGCATGGCACAATCAGTATACTCACTTAAAAAATACTTGTTGGAAATCAAAGAGGAAAACATCAAATTTTCTTTATTTTCTTTTTGCCTTTTTGAGACCGTCTCACTATGCAGTCTGGCTTGCCTTTAGTTCACTTTGTAGCCTGGTGTTAAACTTAAAATGATCCCCCTACCTCCACCTCCAGACTGTTGGAATTACAGGCATGCACCACCATGCCCAGCCTCAAATTCCTTTAAATATTTTGTAGATGTCACATTATATTTTTCATATAGTAGTATCTCAGATGTGGTTTGCATTTTGTTAATTTGATCATGATATCTTCATTCACCTAGTTTTATTATTGAATACTTGTACATGTGATATATTATTTCCAAATGTAACTCAAACTATTTGTCACAGGTATAATGAATGCAGATTAATTCCCCTCCTTCAGGATATTTAAGCACACACTTGTACATAAATCACTTACGTACACACAAGATGAATATCTTTGAAAGGTTCTTAGCTCAAAAGTAAAATAAAAATGTACTAATACTAGGAGCAAAACACATTTGAGTCACATGTTAAGAGACATTAAAATGAATAAGATTTTAGTCATCTCTGAACTAATATTTCATATTTCAAAGCTGTTCCTCAAACTAAGAAGTTAAAGATAGACTCTTTTTCGGTGAAGGAGTTTCTAATAGATCTAGATCTACTTAACTTTTTAAAAGTAATATATATATATATATATATATATGAGATTACATATATATATATATATATATATATATATATATATATAAATGAGAGTGACATTAGTGAGAATTTTTTCTTAAGCTGTAGTTCGTTTATTGAATGAATAATAAATTACTGCAGTGATTGATATCATAAGTCTGGGAACCCAGTAGAGTTTGTGCAAATTTTAGTTGTACTAACATATTTTATATTGTCCCATGTCAAAGAACAACATGTCTTTTAATATTTAACAACAATGATAAAATAATGTAATGATTCAAGGCATGGCACTGTGACAACAGTTAAAAATAATGTATTATAAATTTTAAAATTGTTAGACAATTTTAAATATTCCCACCACAAATTATAAGTAGATGAGACAAAGGATATATAATTAGCTTAACTTAATCACTCCACAATGTACTCATATCAAAACATCATAGTGTATCTCATAAATATATATATATATATAAATTATGAATAAAAATAAATAAAATACAGTTAATCACTCTAGGAGACATGATCACTTTTTCTGTAATATCAAAAACACTACTTAAGTCTCAAGTGAAATTTCTAAAATTTATTAATTGTGTTTTGTTAATGGTCCTGTAAGGAGAAGTTCATTCATTTCTGTAAGAGTGAACACATTCAAAGAGGAAAAAAGTCTATACTAATACAAAACTATTTTTGGTGTTTAAAATATGAAGTAAAAGAGTGCAAATTCTTCTACCAAGCAAGAATTCATTTCCAAAATATAATACACATTAGATATATTACAACATGAGAAGATGAAAAGACAAAAGATGTCAATTGTGTGGAGATTTTCATAGTGTGTATTAGCACTTAAAATGTTTATAATGATATCTGCACAGCTAAGAATGTATTATAAGGTCTGATGAGATGGCTCATCTTTCTAAAGCACCTGCTTAGGCAAGCTGGGCAAAGTGTAGCAACCGCCGTTCAAGACTGGCACCACATACTGCACCAGCCCTGCTCACGCAGTCAGACACACACACACAAAAACCAAAAAACAAAAAACAAAAAACAATGTGTTACAGATGTACATATGTCAGAAGGCTAGAAACTAGTACATACTCACTTGGTTCAGTGATTTAAGATATCTTAGCATCCAGTGAAAGAAAATATCATTCAAGTTAAGTTAAATAACGAAGAAAATTAATTGCCATAGTGAAATTTTTAATCTTGGTTTAGATTTGTTACAAGTCAATACTTTTGCTTTGTTTACTTGAAATTACATGGACTTTACCCAAGCCCATTCCACCTGTTTAGTGTAGTAGCAAGAAGTCTGTGACAGTTCTGTCCCCCACAAGAGCATGTAACAATCTGGATAAGAGAGAAATCTCAAGGAAACAATTATCCCCTCTGTTTTGCACCTCACTTAATGTATTTGTGCCACTTGCCCAAATTTTTTCTAGGATCTAGGAAAGAGTCTGTAGCAATTCACTTAAGATAATTAAACTCATGCTGCTGAGATTTGAGGAACTAAATTCTGAGATACAAAGAATGAAAGCATTGAATGTTTGATCTAAAACATGATTCAGATAGCATTCAAAAACAAGAGAATAGATATTGAAAGTCCTTAAATAATACCCATTGAAATTACCAGAATTTATAGTACGTGAAGTGATAAATTATGTTTTCCATGCTGTCTGTCTTATGGGCATAGTGAATATCTATGTCTCATTTTATTTTTATTTCATATATTTTAAAAATAAAAATTCACTGAATTGAAAAGAAAGGAAAATATTTAATTAGAATTAAAATGAGTTCTAAATATTTCATGAATGTGTTTTGTGCAGGGAATTTTTGATGATTTCCTATATTGTGAGAAGTAATATCAAGCCCAGTTATTTCAAGGCAGATTAAATATTGTGTTGAAAGTTCTGAAATAAAACTCTTCAAGTTTTAGATATTTTACGCTTAATATATTTAAGGGAAATTCATTATGTATTAAAATTCTCCAATGTGGTTTTCTTTGTAAGATTTTTTTTTTGAATTTAAAAGTTGTATCAGTTGTTCCTCTGTTCTCACTTACTCGCTCTCCTTTGGTAGTAGGTACTGGGCACTAAATACCCTGGGCCTTAACATTAAGCCACATATTTTTGAGACATAGTTTCCTAAGTGACTAACTTGCCCAGGTGGAACTTGAATTTGCCATCTTCTGCCTCAGCTTCCCTGAGTGCTGGGATTTTGCTATCAGCGGAATGTGTTTTTCAGTCTCTTACTTCCAATGGGACATGTTCTGCAGCACCTGTTTTTCTTTGGTGGCCCCAGGGCCTTCAAAAATGGATTCAGTTTGTCTCCAGAAAACTCTGGTTTTTGAACTTCAGTAATTACAACTGTTCCCCTCATCCCTTCAGTAAAGGCACCATCGCTTTTGAGTCATATAATCACTAAACAGAAGAAAAAAATATTTATAAGAAAATAAGATGAGAGAAAATGGAAAATAATTGAAAAAATAAGCCGAAACAAATTAAGCGTTAGCTGCTCCTGTCCATAAATCAGCAAAAATCCACAGTACAGTTGTCTAAACCATCTTCACCTCAGCATTTCCTTTCCCTCCTTTTTTTTTTTTTTTTTTGGTGGAACCAGGGATTGAACTTGGGCCCTTGTGTTTGCCAGGCAAGTGCTTATTCTACTAGCTATTTCCTGTCCCTCCCTTCCTCTTTCTCTTTCATGTTCTCACACAAGGGTTTCATTTACTTCACTTAAGAATATGGTCTCTGGGCTGGCCAAGCAGTTCAGTGCCCATGAAATAGCTCAGCAGATTAAAGCACCTACAAGCAGGTGCAGAGGATGGGGGTTCAATCCCCTTTTCTACTGTGCTGGCCCAGCCCCTGGGGAGTACTGAGTTGGCAATTGAGACCGGGCATGGTGGCACAAGCCTATAATCCCAGCACTTGGGAAGCTGTACACAGGCAGATACAGGTCTGACCTACTAGAGAGACTCTGAACACTCTGTAAACCCTTCAATAAAATACAAAAAAAGAAAAAGAAATAGAAAAGAATATTATTGCTTATAGCATCCATTTACCAATAAAAACCTAAAATTTATCCTAAGTAATACTCTATTATGTAAAAATACCACATCTTCTTTATCCATTCCTAAGTTGATGGGCATTTAGATTATTTCCAGTATTTAGACATGACAAATTACACTGCTGTAAACAATGGGTGCACATATATTATTCTGGTATGATGATTTCAGTTCCCCTAGGAGGGAATAGCTCAATGGAATGTGACCTCCAATCCAACCTGTTTGAGGAATCTCCACACTCATTTATACCAGTTCACTTTCCCACCACCAATGGAGAAGAGTTCCTTTTCCCCCACAACCCCAGCAGCATTTGTTATTGGTTGACAAAGGGGCTATTAACAAACAGCATTTGTTAACAGCTATCTTTATGATAGCCATTCTTTCTGGGGTGAGATGGAATCTCAGTGTTGTTTTAATTTGCATTTCTTGAATGATTAGTGCCGTTGAACATTTTTTTGATGTATTTATTTGCCATTTGTATGTTTTCCTCTGAGAAGTGTGTATTTATCTCAGATGCCTATTTTTGTATTAGCTTCTTGAAATTTAGGGACTTGATTTTTTAATTTTTTAAATATTCTAGATACAAGGCCTATTTCTTTAAGATTTCTATGTACGTTTTCCTCTAGGAGATTTAGTGTTGCTGTTAATATTTAAATCTTTGATGCATTTTGACTGTAATTTAGTGCATGATGATAAACATGGCTGTAATTTTAGACTTCAGCATATGAATAGCATTTTTCAACACCATTTACTAAAAGTATTTTTCCAACACCATTCACTATGTTTTCTACAGTGAAAATGTTTGACCCCTTTATCAAAGATAAGGTGGCTGTGCATTTTTACTTATTTCTGCATCTAGTCATCTGTCCCCTTCATCCTCAGGTCTGTCTTTATGCTGGTACCATACTGACTTTATCACAGTAGCTTTATCAAGTAGTTTCAGGTCAGAAATTGTAATGCCTCCTGCCTTTCCTTTGTTGCCAAGGATTACTTTTAATATTCTTGGTCTCTTCTGGTTCCAGATGAATTTTAGGAAAGTTTTCTTTACTCTGTGATGTATACTAATGGTATTTTAATTAGTATTGCTTTGAATATGTATAATAATTTTGAGAGTATGACCAATTTCACAGTGTTGGTTCTTCTTATCCAGGAGCAATTAGTATCTTTGAATTTTCTGAAATCCTCTTCAGTATTTTTCCTCAGAGTACTGTAATTTTCACTGTTTAAATATTTTACTTCCTTTATTAGATTAACTTCTAAGCATTTCTTTTTTTTAGATGCAATTATGAAAGGCCTGGTTTCCCTAATGTCTCAGTGCATTCATTGTTTGTGTACAAAAATACTACTGATTTCTGATCATTGATCTTGTATTCTGCTTTGTTACTGAATTTGGTTATTAAATCTCCAAGCCTCTTGGTGGATATTTGGGGGGAGTCTTCTGAGTAGAGTATCATGTTATCAGCAATGGAATCCTTAATTTCTTAAATATCTTTTTAAATCTCTTTCATGCGTTCTAATTATTTACTGTATTGTTCATTGTTTCTATCACTTTCTTATTCTCCTCTATTTTTTTAATCTATGTCTTCTTTAGCTATGCGGAGCCATTCATTCACAATTCTTATTTCTTTTTTGATCTGAGAGATTATTTCTGATTGTATTTGTTCTGTAGTCTTATGGATTTCTCTCTCTCTCTCTCTCTCTCTCTCTCTCTCTCTCTCTCTCTCTCTCTCTTTCTTTCTTTCTTTCTTTCTGGTAGAAGGTCTCACTATGCAGGTTGGACTCACACTGATCCCCCTGTGTTCATCGTCCCCAGCACTGGGATTTCAGGTGTGCACCACAATGCCTGGACTCAGTCACTGGCTCTGTGTGCCCAGGGGCGGGGCTGGCTCATAATATGGTACAGGGGATCAAACTCTACACTTGCCTAAGCAGGTGCTTAGTCAGCTGAGCTATCTTACTGGCTCTAGACTTGTTTTCTTTTTTTTTCTGGCCAGCTCAACCCACCATGGGGATGGGGTTGGCATGGCATGTGGTGACTGGGATTAAACTGCAGTTGCTGTATACCTGTCTAACCTTGCCTAAACAGGCACTTTAGACTGCTGAGCTATCTTGCCAGCCCTGGACTTGTGTCTTTACTTCAGTTGTTATTTCATAAATTTCAAGTGTACAACTACCACATTCTTCTTTTT
Source organism: Ctenomys sociabilis (assembly GCA_004027165.1). Classification (NCBI taxonomy): domain Eukaryota; kingdom Metazoa; phylum Chordata; class Mammalia; order Rodentia; family Ctenomyidae; genus Ctenomys; species Ctenomys sociabilis. The sequence goes on along the minus strand of PVKA01000565.1, from coordinate 87,653 downwards.
TTTAAAAAAATCTTTTATTGATTTATATATTTGTTGCAGTGTCTTGCTATGCAGCTCTGAAGTGATCCTCCTGTCACAGGCTCCCGAGTGCTGGGATTATAAGTGTGCACCACCACACCCGGTTTTGGTGGTCGGCTCAGTATGCCCAGTGTTCTTGGGCCAGAGTGGCATGAGGTATCAGGGATTGAACTCATTTCCTTGTGTTTGACAGGCAGGCACTTAGACTACTGAGCTATCTCCCCAACCCTAACTTCCACATTCTTTTATTCTTGTCTCTTGAATTTGTTCTGGGTGGAATAGAGGATTAAAATTGCCCTTTGCTCCTGTGTTTGGGCATTTTTAAAGCTCCCAGTGATCACCTGGACTCAGTAGTTGGGAGAGTGCTTTGACGTGGATCAGTAAGGTTCCCACTACAGTTAGGGGTACAGGGTGGTACTCACCAAGGCTCTCACCACTGGTGGGGTTGATTGGCCCATACTCAACAAAGTTTTTATGCAGGTGGAAGGCATGAGCCAGATTTATCAGAATCCTGCACCGCCTCAGTGTCCTCTTAAGTTCACAGGTGTTGGGACCAGGTACCAGCCAAACAGCTACTCCCAAGCACTGATGCCACAGATTGCAGCTCCCCAGAATCCTACAGACCACCTACAGTCCTCCTAAGTTCTCAGATGGCTGGAATGGGTGCCACTACAGCCACTGCACCTACATGCTACAGCCCACCAGTGCCAGCTCACCAGAGTCTGGTGGCTGCCCAGAGTCCACCTAAGTTCTTCCATAATCTTAGATTTGCCTCATCATTTTCTGTTTTGTATTTCAGCAATTGAATCATCACCTATGTAATTAATTCTCAATATTAAGTTTTTTCTGTCTTAAGTTTTATGAAGGATTTTTGTTCATAATTGATAAATAACTACATAAACTTTTTTTTAAGTAGCTCATTCTTTAATTACTCGTTTTACATCACAAACTTTATATTTTCCAGACAGTATTATTAGTCATACAAAATTTAATGAACACAATGGACATACGTTAGTTTAGTGGATATGTCTGCTTCTTTTGACATTGCTAGCTACTCTATTCTACTTATTTATTTATTTGTTTACATATTTCGTGCAGGGTCTACAGGGTCTCCCTCCACATATTGGACTCATAGTGATCCTCCTGTTTTCAGTCTCCCAAGCGCTGGGATTACAGGCATATGCTACCATGCCCAGTCTCATTTACCCTATCAGTGATCCCAGGGGGCAGGGTTAGCTATGATGTTGTTAATTTTGACATTTCCTTTTTTTTTTACAGTGATAATGTGTATTGTCCTTGCCTCTTATCATTTTGCTTAGTCTCTTTCATACTGAAATTTTCTGAAACAGTGATACTTTCTCATATTTAATTTTCGTGCTTCACTAGAATTCATTTAGTAAATATTAGGATTGTAAGTACTATTTAAATGCTGATGGCTCACAGGTCTACTTCTCCATCACTAAATGTACTAGTGTTTTTCCTGAGCAGATAACTGAACATTTGTCAGATAATTCTAAAATTTAACTTAATACTTTCCAGTTTAAGAAGCACACTAAACATCAAACATACAAACCACAATTAGTTTTGCTCTTCCATTGACTATCATGCTGCTATTACTATAAACCAGCTAAATGCCTCAGACAAAACTATGGGATTTATCATTGAATGCTGTGGCTCTAATAAGTCTTGTTTCCCTGTCACTGATGTCGAGTGTAGTCACTTTCCACCATGTATCTATAAGACATTGCACAAATGATAGTTTGATTTAAGACTATAACATTGTTCTAGTTCTTACTGAGACCCAATATCCAACACTACAATTTAAAGGAAAAATTGTTTATTTTGACTCACGGTTTATAGAGGTTTAAATTCATAGTCATCTAGCTCAGAGGTAAGGGGACAAAACATAGGGCAGTGATGGTGAACCTCTTAGTGAAACCCAAGACCCAATTATTTATTTCAAACTGACAACATTGCAATTGAGCCTGAATTCTAGGACTTTAGTCTATTTTTTAATTTTAATTTTTTTAAAATGTATTTAATAGGGCCTACAGGGTCTCACTGCACAGATCAGACTTGTAGTGATCCTCCTGTTTGAATCCTCCCAAGCTCTGAGATTACAGGCATGTGTCACCACGTCCAGTCTCAATCACTGTCTCAGTGTGCTCCGGGGACAAGGCTGGCACAACATACCAGGGGATGAACCTTGGTGCCCTAATGCTTACCTCCAAAGGTGTGTTAGTCCACTGAGCTATCTGGCTGATCCAGGGACTCTAGTTTAGACAAAGCAACTAACAACATCTTTTGTCTTAAAAGAAAAACAGAGCATTCAAGGATACAAACACATTTTTACTGAAAGGTAAAAGTTTGCATTTTATGTGTGTTTTCACATAAAAAAAGTGAGCTTTGGTCTTAAATTTGGGCGCTGGGTATTTTGTCCCAGCAATGAGAGAACAACTAAGACAGGAAGACATTGATAAAAAAAAAATAGAAGGGAATAGGAAAATGATGGAAACATTGTAAGAGCAATACAGGAAAGAATGTATTTTACTTAATAATTTGTCAAACCTTGGCATGGGTGACTTTACTCATGTGCCAGCAGAGTGACATGTAAGTGCGAAGCAGTGATAGTTCAAGAGAGGGGGAAGGAAGATAGATTTTTTTAGGCCATATCTCCTGTGACCCACCTGGGCAGCTGCCATTCCTCCCTTTGCTCTGTGCTATTTTTCGCTGCTGTGAGCTGCCACCCTCTTTAAAATACCACTCTGGCTTGGAGAAAGCCACTTGGAGAAACCTCCACTAACTGTGAGATAAATACACCTTGCCTTACTTAATTTTGGGTATCAGGTATTTTCCCAGCAATGGCAGAACAACAACCAAGCCAGGAAGACATTGATTAAAAAGACAGAAGGGAATAGGGAAATGATGGAAACATTGAAAGAACAATATAGGAAAGAATTAGAATGCATGAAACAGATTCAAAGAGATATCTAGTACATTAAAAATTCCATTGAAATCTGGAAAAACTGTACAAAACAGGAGATAAATTTCAGTCATTGGAGATAGCATCACAACTAGTAAACATGTTGTACCTTTGAGATTTTTCATTACTCTTTCAGGTTCTCACACTAGCAAGATAATATATTACACATGTATATCTGATGTATTTCACTTACCAATAGTCTCTAGCTGCATCCATTTATCTACAAATGCCTCTAATTTGCCTTTTTTATATATTTCATTGTATAAAATTACTACATGTTTTTATCCATTCCTCAGTTGATGGACATTTGGGTAGTTTCCAAGATTTAGCTATGAAAAATTGCATTGCTGTAAACATGGGTGCACATATATCACTGTAACATGATATTGCCAGTTCTTTTGGAAAAATACCCAGGAGAGGAATAGCTGGATTGAATGGGACCTCCAATTCTAGCTCTTTGAGAAATTTCCATACTGATTTCCCTAATGGTTGTACCAGGCTGCACTCCTACCAACTGTGGAGGAGGGTTTCTTTTCCTCCACAGCCTGTCCAGCATTTGTTATTGGTTGACTTCTTAATGATAGCCATCTTACTGGTGTAAGATGGTAGCTTAGCTTTGTTTTAATTTGCATCTCTTGAAGGATCAATGATTTCAATATTTTTATATCTTTACTTGCCACTTGTATCTCTAATAAAAGCTATATTAAGAGGGAAATTTATATTAATATATTTTCACATCAGGAAAGTAGAATGATTCCAAATAAACTTATGCTACACCTGAAACTCCTAGAAAAAGAGGGGCAAGTCAAGGCCAAAGCCAAAGAAGGCAGGAAATTATGAAGATAAAAGCAGAAAAAACTGCAATAGAAACAAAGAAAATAATGCAATGAATTAATGAGTTTAAGAGTTGGTTCTTGGGTTTAGGGAGATGGCTCAGTGGAATAAGCATTTCCCTGGCAAGCTCAAGGGCCTGAGTACAATCACTGGTTCCACACAAAAAAAAATTAAAATTAAATTAAAATAAATATTTGGTTCTTTGAAATAATAAATAAAATCTATAAACTCCTATACAACCTTATTAGAAAAAGGAAAGATTCAAATTCAGGCAATGAAGAATGAAAAAGGTAAAATCACTACATGCCATTCTCCCTAATGAACATAGATGCAACATTTTTAATAAAATACTAGTTAACAGAATGCAACAAATTAGCAAGAAGATAATTCATCACAACCAAATGGAATTCAGTTTAGGAATGCAGAGATGGTTCAACACGTGCAAAACCAGATATGTAGTACATCACATCAACAGAGCCAAAGACAAAAGTCACATTATCAGCTCAATAGATTCAGAAAAAGCTTTTGACAAACATCAATACTTGTAGCTGGGGAGATGACTCAGTAGAAAAAGTGCTTCTGTGGCAAGCACAAGGGCTTGAGTTTAATCCCAGGTTCCAGAAAAAAATAGATCAATACTCATTCATGATATAAACACTGAAGAAAATAAGAATAGATGATCTTTGTTACAACCAAATAAAAGCCATCTTTGAAAAACCAACACCCAATAACATACTAAAAGGTTAAAAATTGAAAACCTTTACTTTAAAATCAGGAATGAGACATGGATGCCCACAATCACTACTCTTGTTCAATATAGTTTTGAAAACATTCGGTAGGGCAGTTATATAAGAGAAAAAAAATTAAAAGGAATAATGATTGGAAAGGAAGAAGTGAAATTACCATTATTTATAGATGGTGAGACATTGTACATAGAAGACTCAAAAATCTCCACTAAGAGACTTGTAGATTTAATAAGCAAATTCAGTAGCACAGCAGGATACAGTTAATACTAAAAACGGTCTTAAAAATCAATAGCATTTCTATACACAAACAATGAACTCACTGAAAGAGAAATAATGGAAGCCATCCATGCCTTTTATAATGACACCAGAAAAACAAAATACTTAGGAATCAATCTCACAAAGGAAGTAAAGGATTTATATAGCAAAAATTATAACAGTCTGAACAAAGAGAATGAAGACGATTTCAGAAAATGGAAAGATACTCCTTGCTCCTGTATAGGAAGAACCAATATTTTGAAAATGAACATACCTTGAAAACTGTTATACAGATTTAATGAAATCCCAATTAAAATACCATTAGTATACCTCACAGACCTAGAAAAAATATTCCTAAAATTCATCTGAAACCAGAAGAGTCCTAGAATAGCAAAGCCAATCCTAGGTAACAAAGGAAAAACAGGAGGCATCACAAGCCTTGGCTCAAAATTATGCTACAAAGCTACTGTTATAAAATTAGCATGATACTGGCAAAAAACAGAACTGAGGTTCAATGGAATAGATTAGAAAATGGAGACAAACTACAAACACACTCAGCCAAGTTATCATTGACAAAGGAGCCAGATATGTTCATTGGAAGAAAGTTAGCCTCTTTAATAAATGGTGTTGGAAATGCTGTCTTTTTTCATGCCAAAGGCTTAAAATTGACCCATTCCTATCACCATGAACAAAGCTACAGACAAAATTGATGAAAGCTTTAAATATTAACACTGAAGCACTGAATCTTCTAGAGGAGAAGGTAAGTAGAAACCTTAAGGATGTAGGGTAGGTAAAGAGTTTGTGAACAAAAGTTAAAGTACATGGGAAATACTTCAAAGAATCAATAATTGGAATCTTATCTTTTTGAAAAGTTTCTTCATGTTAAAAGAAATTACCAACAGAGTAAAAAGAAAACCCATGAATTGGGAAATAATTATAGGCAACTCTCCTTTCTGACAAAGGACTCCTATCTAGAACGTACAAATAATTTTAAAAATTTGGGCCAGCAAAATTTGAAGACCTAATACAGAGAAGGGCATGAATATACACAGAGATGAATATACACTTCATAAATCACGAGATACAAATCATAAATTAATATATGAAAAAGTGCTCAACATTCAAGAGATGAAAATTAAAACAAGTTGAGGTATCATCTTATGCCACAAAGAACGGCTATCATCAAGAAGTCAAACAATGACAAATGCTGGAGAGGCTGTGGGGAGAAAGGAACCCTTCTCCACTGTTGGTGGGAGTGCAGGCTGGTACATCCATTATGGAAATTGGTATGGAGATGCATGAAAAAAGGTAGAATTGGAGGTCCCAGTCAATCCAGCTATTCCTGTCCTAGGTATTTTTTCCAAAAGAACTGAAAACATCATACTACAGTGATATGTGTGCACTTATGTTTATAAGAGTGCAATTTATCATTACTAAATATTTATTTATTTATTTGTCTATTTATTTTTTATTGTGGCCAGCTCAGCACACCCTGGGGGCAGAGCTCACATGACATGGGGTGCTAGAATCAAACCGCGGGCCCTACGCACTTGCCTAACAGCAGGCACTTAGACTGCAGAGCTATCTCGCTGGTATCTGTCATGGCTAAATCTTAGAAATCACCCAGATTCCCAACAACTGAGGAATGGATTAAAAAAATGTGGTATTTTTACACAATGGAGTATATAAAAAAGCTATAAAAAAGGTTAAGTTCAAAGTTTGTAGAGAAATGGATGCAATTAGAGACTGTACTGGTAAGTGAAATAAATTAAACCCACATGTGTAAACATTGTCTTGTCTCCTTAATGTGAGAACCTGAAAGAATAAATAAAATCTGAAAGGTACAATAAATACTGTGAAAGGGAACAAATTTATTCAATGGGAAGGAAAAATCGGGATGAGAAAAATGACAAGTGAAAAAAGGGGAAAATATATTTAGGTATATGTGTAGAATAGTTTGGATCATTGTATTGTTGATTTCTGCTGGTCTTTTGAAAGGAACAGTTAATTTTTAAATTTTTTCTTTTGAATTTCTCACAACTTTTCATATTTTTTTGTTCTTTACACATATCTTGAATGTAGGTTGAACAACTAATTTGAAGATAGCATCATGTTATACAGCAACTATTTCTGAACTTTGTTTCGTAAAATTTTGTATCATGCTGTTTTATTATAACACTATTTTGTATTCTTTCAAAAACAAAAAAATTAAAAAATATAAGCCAAATAAACCTCTATATCTTGTTTTTATAAAAGAAGTCAAAAGGGCCAATGAGATAGCTGAGATAGCTTAATGGACTAAGCACCTCCTTAGGCAAGTGCAGGGACCAGGGCTTGATCCCCGGTATGGCATGCCACACAGGCCCCATCCCTGGGCACACTGAGCTGGCCACTGAGACTGGGAGTGGTAGTGCACATCTGTGATTGCAATGATGGGGAGGCTGCAAACAGAAGGATTACTATGAGTTTGAATAGTGTAGTGAGACCCTGTACAAAATGCATAAGTAAAAAAAAAATAAAAAAGACAGATAAAAAGAAAAAAAAATACCAGAAGTCAAATAAAATAGAAGACGTAATAAGAAATAGGCGAGTGAAATAGACAGGAAATAGTTCCTTATTGGATAGCATGTTATTTCATTCTCTTAACAGAAACTTTAGCAGAGAAAAGTTTATAATTTTGTGCAGGCAAAATATTAGCATATATTTTTATTGATCGTGCTTTTGATTTGAAGTCTTAGAACTCTTTGTTTATCTGTAGATTCCCGAAATTTTCTTCTAGTTTTTCAAAAGTTTTATCACTTTACGTTTCATATTAAAGTCTATATTTTTTATTAAGTTCTTTTTCAGTAAGAAGTGTAAGTTAGGTTAGAAATTATTTTTCTTACTAAGGATGTCCAATTGCTACAACACTATTTGTTTAAATGGTCATACCTCTATTGAATTGCTTCTGGAGCTTTGTCAATTTATAAACCTTTATAATTGAGTTTTCTGTTCTGTTCCTTCACTAATATCATCCCGTTTTTATTACTATGGCTGCATGGTAGACCTTAGTGTTGAATAGAGATATTTCTCTCCTCTTACTTTTCTGCATATTGTTTCAGGTATTCCAAGGCATGTGCTTTTCTATACAAATTTTAAATAAATTTGTCTATATTTCCAGAAAACTTTAGGGGACGTTTTATTTTTACAGTAATTATATTAAAGCTATAGGGGCCAGGGAGATGGCTCAGGAGAATAAACACTTCCCTGGCAAGTGCAAGTGCCCAAGTTCAACAGAACCAGAATCCCTGGTTCTGCCAACAACAACAACAAAAAAGCTATAGCTATGTAGGTCAATTATAAAACAATTGGCATTTTTACTATTTTGAGTTTTCCAATTCAAGAACAAAGTATGTTACTTCATTCATTAATGTAGGTCTTTTATGTTTTGTTTCATATGAATATTTATTTATTTATTTATTGGCAGAACCAGGGATTGAACTCAGGCCTTGTGCTTGCCGGGCAAGTGCTTATTCTACTGAGCCATCTCCTCAGGCTCTAGATTTATAATGTATTGCAAATATTTTTGTGAAGATAATGATCATTATTACTCTCTGATTCATAGAATTTTAGGACACTATTTCTTTCTTTCTTTTTTTTTTTTTTTTTTGAGGTACTTGGGATTAAAATGAGGGGATTAAATCCTGCACTTGCCAGGCAAGTACTTATTCTACTTGGCCATTTCCCCGGCCCAGATACTGATTCCTTGGATCTCTCCATATTAAATAACAAGAGAGGGTAGGAAAAACAGTCATATCATGAACAGGTACAAATTATCTATGATGAATGTTATCATTATTTATATCTAAAATACAGCAACAAAATCTACTTAAAGAAACTATTTTGCTGAATTCAAACACCTGTAATAATTGAATGACAATAGAATACCCATCCCTGACAAGACTAAACAAAAAAGGGGGTTACAGAGGAAAGACCATTCTATATTTGTGTATACAGAATAGTTGGGATAAATATGCAGTACTTTTGCATAATTCTATGAGAAGAAAGATTTACACTAATAGTGTTTGGACAGTATAACTACTAGGAAGATAACAACGTAAAAAGTATTAATTATTGAAACTGTCCTCTAAATCAGCTTTGAAAAAAAAGATAGGTATTCGGCTATATTCTCTTAATTCAATGATTAGAGGCATCTGCTCTAATAGTGTTTGTAAATAGAATATTATGTCTGCACCTTGTGCAACAAATAACTACTAAGAAAACAATATGCAATGTATTAATTATTGAATCTGTCCTACTAATTTGAGTTGAAACTGTTTCATTGCTATTTGTTCTTCAATAAAATTATGGGAATAAAAAGAATCTGTAGTAGTACCCACCTAACTAACCTCAAAATGAAAACACATTTTCTAATTCTTCCTCATATGAAGCTTCTTTACAAGTAAAACACACACACACACACACACACACACTACATTAGGAAATATCTAAATACCTATCAAAGGAATAGTATACATTATGAAAGACACAAATATGCTCTCATTCATTCAGTGGGGAATATTATAAGCAGCTATATAGTTTTCAGTGTCGGAATTCACTGTCATTTACTTATTTCTTTTCTTATGGATATATAGGCAGCTTTAATTTTTTCTTACTTTTATAAGAAATTGGGAGTCATCATAATTATATGCGTCTCTTTCATATATAAGAAACAGATCCTCTATAAGTGGAATTGCTGTACCCAGAATAAGACATTTTCAATAAAAAAATCATCAATCATTGCCAAAAAGCATATCAATTTCAAAGCAGTTGCATATTATTTATATTCATTAATGATCTATGAATGTTCTTAACCAATACTACCCTTTCACACTTCCTACTTTTTTGCCAAAAACTCAGAGGGGATGAAGTAGTATCTAGCTATATTAATCTTAATTTTCTAAATTTATAATAAAGCATGTATTTTTACCCTATGTTAAGTTTTCCATTTTGTGAAACTGCTGTCCACATCCTTACTTGTATAAGTTATTTATTAATGATTTTAGGGGATATTGGTTGGGGTATCACTAATCTATATAAATTTGTAGATATTATTAACATATTTCTGAACTTTATATATCTTTGCCACATTGCTTATGTTATATTTTACACTACTTATTGCATTCATTATTGTTTTTCTAGTACAAGGAATTGAACTCATGGCTCTCTGCATGTAGGTTAATGCTCTGCCATTGAACTACATGCCCAATGAATATCAATATTTTTCATTTTATAAAAATAACAAAATTTTATATATGGTAACCCATTGATGGGCATTTATATTAAGGTTGCTTCTACCTTATTCATTGTAAACAATGTTGCAATAAAAATTTTCAGCATGTGTCCTTGGGAATGCTTTAAGAGCTCTTCCAGGAGATGCATTATGAATGTATAGGCTACAGGAATTCCTTTCCTCAAGATTTCCATCCACTGGAGTACATGCACCTGTCAGTTTCTCAAACCAACACTGATCTAGATATTGCTGGGAATTGATTTTGCAGAGGTTATTAAGTCTGCAAATCAGGTGACCAAGTGCTCTCTTGAAAATCAATTGAGTGAGATATAATTGGCTGTAGTCCCTGTGATAACTTTTAGAAATTGTGCCTCCATGTTATTGCTAAAGTTATTTTAACTGTGTACAAGTCTCTCTTTAATAGAAAGGCATAAAATGGGTTTTATCTTATTGTGATTTACACCTTCATTTACATTGTTTTGCTTTCTAAATTTTCATATAATGCTTCATTCCTTTTTTTAGTAGAGTATAATGTGGCTCTTTGTACTTCTATTATTACAGAATAATAATTTCCAAATTCTGTTATATATATTTTGTATGTTATATATCATGTATTTTTTATATCAGTAAAATACAAACAAAAAGCCAATCATACTTTAGGTATACAGAAATAAGATGATTGTGAGAAGCATTTACTATACATCATTTTTTCACTAAAATTACATCATATTTCATATAAAAATTTTATTTACTGTATAGAAGACATTTAGCCTTAAAAATGATGGAAGCAGAGAAGATTTGACCCACTTTACATAGATGTATTGAATTTAAAGCATATGTGATACTTTAGTATTTAAGAAAAATGGAAAATTTCTATGAGATAATTGCTCTTCGAATTTCTCTTCCTCCTTGTCATGCTTCCTTATGTTTTCTTCTCCTTCTTATACGGCTGCTATCAATTTTGCAAATACAAAGGACAAGTGATTATAACTCTCTGAGACATACAGATCTGCACATTCATTACCTTACCAAAAGGTCTCCTTTCAGTATCGCTGGGTAGTAAAGCCTGTACTTTGAGGGTTAGTTGAATAAATGTGTCTCACAGCCAGTGAACAACACAGAATAAAAAATCTGAAAGTCCTGAAGTATCATATTGGAGGTCAACACTGCTTAGAAACTTAGTGCTGTTTTGTAACGGTTTTACGTAAGATATGCTGACACAAAAGGCCTTCAACTTAGAGGCCATATGTGCATTAAGCAAAGAGTGAGACTTGGATGTCTAGTTTCTGTGATAGAGGATGAGCACAAGAAACAGGGGTGAGGTTTTTGGTGGTGTTTAAGGATGTTTCATTTAATTTGATCTAGGTTCAAGAAGGAAGTCATAGGTACTTTGGAAGTTTTATTAGGTTTTTTTTTTGTTTGTTTGTTTTTTTTGTACAGGGTCTCACTATGAAGCCCACATTCACAGCGATCCTCCTGCTTTCTGCCTCCCTAGTGCTGGGATTACAGGCATGCACCACCATGCTTGGACTTCATGGCTGGCTCAGCGCACCCGAGGGCAGGGCTGGTGCGGCATAGCGGAAGTAGCGATCGAACCCTGGTCCCTGTGCTTACCTAAGTAAGTGCTTAGTCCACTGAGCTATACCGCCAGCCCTACTTTGAAAGTTTTAAATGAAAGACCATATATGAATTATCTTTTTGATCTCTGACAAGTTATGAATATTCTATAAAAATAAATTACTGGTAGATGTGGTGGCATATGTTTGGCTTGTACTCCTAGCATTGTAGGAGGCTGAGACAAGAAAGAGCTGAGGAGACCCTATCTCAAGGAAAAAAAAAGGCCTGGGGATGCGACTCAATGCAGTGAGAAGATAGGGTGAAAAGTGAGTTTTATATCCTCCGGATATGCCTCTACCCATGTCAGAAAAAAATTGTTCTGTCATTTGTTCAGTTATAATATTCAATTTTATTTTTGGCTTCCATTCACTGCAAAGCACAACCTCCTGGTGGATGGGCCTCTAACCTCTTTACAAGTTTCTTTACCTTTATAATAAAACTGTTTTATAAAATTGCAATTAATTCAGGTAATTTCACATCTTAAAACTCCCTTCTGTCCTCTCAATATAAGACGCTGATGTTGAAGTTAACCACAATACTGATTGATCCAACTCTTTGATGCCTTCCAAAAGTACTAAAACAAAATTATTCCAATTCTGTCCATCCCAGAATTTTTTCTTTTTTGCGGAAACAGGTATCAAACTCAGGTCCTTATGCTTGCCAAGGAAGCACTTATGCCACTAAGCCATCTCCCCAGCCCCTATTTTTCTTTTTTTTAATCCCAGAATTTAGAACTATAGTCTATCATAGATGCACTTGATGGGATTCAAAATATCTCATCAAAATATTTATATATTGAAATCTGTAAATTCATGTAACAGTAATACACATTAAATCCACTGGAAATACTCCATTTCCTGAGTTTATTAACAGACATAATCTTTGTGTACATCATAGAAGTGCACTTAATTAAGGCAATCAAACCTTTCTAATTCAAATAAATAGAGTAAATAATTAGAACAAGCTCTGTTGCTCAGTTTTTCCCCAATCATTTAAAAAATGTTTGTAGAGAATCTCAGTCTTAGACCCTTCATGTTGCCAAAACAAAATTCTACAGACTTAATTTATGAATAATAGACATTTACTTCTGATATTTCTGGAAGCTGAAAAGCCCAAGATTTAGTCCCTGGCAGATTTTGTGTCTTGTGAAGTTTTGCTATCTGTTCCCAGGACAATTCCTTATTGTCAAATCCTCTGAAAGGGGTCAGCACTTTTTCTTCACGTGACAGAATGAACAGAAGGGAAAAAAGCATAAAATTGTTCCCCAAAGCCTTTTTATAAAGGTCCTAATCCCATCTATGCAGGCAGGAGCCTCATGGGCTAATTATATCCAAGTAACTGCATTTGTTAATACTGTTACACTGGAGATTTCATTGAAACCATTGCATCCATTTTATATATCATACCAACATCAAAAAAAATTAGTGTTATTTTTGAAATGGCAGTTATATAAGCTTATTTTTCCAAATTTTCTTAAAAGCAGCCTACCTTTTCAATATAGAGGACAGTCATTTTATTTTACTCTGTATTTAGGGCAAGGTGTATAGGGTTTCAGTACATAGATTGGACTTGTACTGTCCCAAGCGCTGGGATTACAGGCTCGACCCAGGTTTACTGTGCAGGCCCCGCCCATGCAGCGTGCTGTCTAGTTTCAATCAAGGTCTCAGCACGCCCCATGGACAGGGCCTGCACAGCACACCTGGGACGGAACCCTGGCCACTGTGTTCTGCCTAAGCAGATGCTTTAGTCCGCTAGGCTATCAGCCCCAACCATTTTGTTTTAAATATCAGATTAGCACTATGTTGACCAACTTAACCTATGAGAAAGAATTCCTAAATTGTATCTCACAATTTGAATTCTTGATTTCATTTGAAATCATCAGATATTTTACAACCCTTAGCCCCCCTGGACAAAAATGGTGTTTTTCTTTTTTTTTTTTTTTTTGCAGAACTGGGCATTGAACACTGGCCCCTGCACTTGCCAACCAAGTGCTTATTCTACTGAGGTATCTTCCCGGTTTGTATTCTTGTTTTTAATTTAGCAGCAATATAATTTTATTTATTTATTTATTTATTTATTTATTTATTTATTTATTTATTTTAGTTTTTGGTGGCACCGGGGATTGAACTGAGGCCTTTGCACTTGCCAGGGAAGTACTTATTCCACTGAGCCATCTCCCTGGTCCCCTGGTTTTAAAAAATTATGTACAACCAACATACTCTAGAATTAAAAACTCCTTTGCTTTACATGATGATTATTTTCCTCCTTCATACTTTTGGGGAATATAGATGAACAAATAATTTTTAGTTAAAACTTTAAAAACTACTACATGAAACTAAAAGTAGTGAATGTAATTGGGACAGGTTTCCTACTGTTTTCTTCAGAATCATTTATTTATAAAGGCATGTAGTGAGTGACATGTGATAGTCTCGTAGTTATTATGTATAGCTCTATATTTAAGGTGCTCCCCAACAAGCCATAGAAGCATCTTGCTACACTCAGTATGAAAAAGCAGAATCAAATGTGTGCTTATATCACTGAAAATATAACTTATTTCCAAAGAAGCTTAAAATATTGTATTAAAATCCACTAAATATATGCTTCAGCTTTAACAATGAGAAAAGGCACCAGCACAATGATACATTACGATCTATGCAATCAATTCTACTTTTGTAGACTGGAGTCAATTTTCAGAGAATATCTAATTGAAATTAATATAAGCTACACAGTATGGAAAGATCATGGGTAGTTTTTATTTTGTTGTGGGCCTTAATTATGAATATGTTATTATAACCAACACTATATCAATGGACATAGAAAGCGATAATTATCTGGCTGTGTGCATAATGCTACAAGCATTCGTGGCATTCATTTTAGTCTCTATTCTAAAGCAAAGACGAAGGATCTGGATAGAGCTTGCTTTTATACAATTAAATAAGAAATTCACACTGCTAGAAGAAAATTGCTGAAGATCACACAGTCTGAGTACTTACTACAGACTGTACTAGAACCCCCAAACATCACCGAAGTCCAGAGATTCCTGTTTCTGAGTGCATATGACTATTGATTCTAGCATTTTTGTAACAAGGACTACATCTATAAACAGTGTCTTCCTTACCTTCTTCACTTGTTCTGAGTTAATTTCCTTTGATTTGAACTTATACATGTGACTTTGACCTTAGATTTTTAGAACAGATTTTAATTTCTATTCTTATCTCACAGGGGTGAGATTGACGAATGCTATTTAAACACTTGTTAAACTAAATGTGCCAAAATAATGTGAAGTTAGAAACTCTTTAAATGGTTAGCAATTCTAAGTAATCAAACAGAAATATAGACCAAATCATATTGCAATGTCAAAGATGCAAGACCCTAAAGTTTCTGATGTACAAATTAGTCTTTTCTTCTCCCCTTGTGTCTTTACTGGAATTAGATTTTTTTTCTCTCTCTCTCCTTACAAATATTTTCTCTCTGTGTTTGAGTACATAGTCACATATTTAGATACTGAGCCTAAATGACACATCAATGAACCTCCTTATTTGAGTCAGATAGTCTTTGTAACATATTTCCTGCAAGAAAACCAGAATTGCACCAGAAATAATCAAAGTTGAAAATAAAAGTTTAGTGAATGAACCTAAAGAAGTCTCAGGGGACATTGGACAATATCAGAAGATATTTTTGTCATTGTGAGTAAAGAGACATAGGCACATCTGTCATCTTATAGATGGAGATGCATAGGACATCACCCCACATGTACACAACAAGGATTATCTGGACAAATATCTCCAATTCTGATATTAGAAACTCTGACCTCTTTAGGCTTAGACATCACTTTTTCCTCTGATGATGAGCTTGGAGCTTTTGGCTGAGGCAAAATGAGCCAAACAATTCGGTGGAATCTATCAAACTCATGGAAACCCAGGGCACTTGCATAGAACACAGGAGCCAGGATGGCTCTGCAGCTTCTGAGCATTGTCCAAGGAACCAATCAGAAAAAGTGATATTTTTAGTTTTTTTTTATCTACATTTGTTGCAAAAGCAAATGAGTCTTTGGATAGATAGTACATTTTAACTGACTCCTGAGTGAAACTGAGTTTTGTAGGACAACTGTCCCAGTGCCTCATTTGCATTGTTGTACTGCTTTAAGGGAGAAACTAATACAGGCATTCCATCCTCAAAAGACTCCCTTCCCTTGTCACTGTTATTGCTGTCTGTTCATTGTCTCATTCTCATCCTGCAGGGCATGCTTGTTTTCAACCTTTGCATGTTCTGGTTTCTGTTCAGATCGTATGAATCTTTTACCTTTTCAACCTTCTATAAATGTGTCTCCCACTGCCTTTCCTTTGTGTCTTGCCTAGTATTTTCTTCAGGACACCAAGAACTTGGAAATAATTCTTGTAGAACCCACCAACTGGTACAATATTATGAAAAAGTATGTGTAATCAATCTCCTAGCAAGCTCTAGTTCTTTAGCAATGAGATAAACTCATGGTTGGTATAATCTAAAACAGTACCCAGTCACAGGTAGTTACTAACTACCTGTGATTATTTGCCATTATATTAAAATTATCAGGGAGTGAAGTTGAAATTTCAGTTCTTGGGTCATATTAGCTAAATAATAGGTAGTCAATAGTCACATATGACTAAAGTTTACTATATAGTAAGTCCCCAGCTTATGGATGAGTGCCATCCCAGGATACCATTTGTCTCATTTGCTTCTAAGTCAGACAAAGTAAGTCTTAGATGCTCTTGACACATATACACAGAGTGTATTGCTTTATGCTTAGTAGCAGTCCTCTCCCCATCACCACTGCATTTTCTCTCACTCTGGTGACATCCTGGGCTCTGACTGAGTGCTGCCCTACTGTTCACTTTCATGCTGGATAGTAAGCACACAGCAGCACAACTGTGAAAATGTCTGGCAAACACATCAGCCATCCTAGTGATGTATTCATATCTGTGAATGTCTGGAAGTCGAGGTCCCTGCCTGTCTGTGAAAGTTTCCAACTTGAACGTTCATAAGTCAGGGACTTACTGCTTAAAACATTTCCATCTTTGCAGAAAATTCTGTTGCATAATGCTAGCTAGAATCTCCATATATGAAGTCCATAAAAATGAAATGTATCACAGATACAGTGATATTTCAAGTATGTCTAAGAGTTGATGTGAAGGTTATCTATATTGTAGTCTATCTTATCTTTAGTGATCACTCATGTACCTACCACAGTATCTATAGCAATTAAGAAATTGAGCAAGATAGCCCAAAATAATTAAATTAAATTTCTTGAGAAAGACTATTGCTAAAGTTCAAAATTTTAACTGTAAACAATTTAATAAACATATCTTCAACTGCTATGTGTATCATGGGCTATTTCATGGGTTTTATATATCAATTGTATTTCCCTCTTAATAGATTAATTAATATATAATTAAGCAGTTGTTTTCCACTTACAGGTGTGAAAACCTGCTTTGGGCTCATCTCATAAAATCTGCATTTTCTGAGATATATATTTTTTTTACAGTGTGGACTGTGTGACTTTTGATTTGCTGAAATTTCCAAGAGCAGACTTCATTCAAGAAAGTGTGTATAATATCTGTCCAGAAAAAGCATTTCATCCCTTCAGTTTAATTCTGATTAAATTTTGGTAATTCTTATATTTACAATAACTGATTTTATTTGAAAATACATTAGTGAAGAATATCTTTTCTTTTATGCAGTAGAAGAAAAATTGGACAAGGTTAGTTAAATAGTCCAGGAAGAATTGTTCAAGTTTATTTGCAATAAGGGGGAGAAATTCAAGTTTCCTCCCTTGAAATAAAACAAACTAACAAACAAACAAAAATAAAAATAAAAATAAGAGAAAAGTACCATAAGATGAGTAGAATACTCAATGTGATTCAGCCATCTGTGTTTGCTAATTTGCATTTATGTGAATGTCTTTCTCTCACACAGTTTGGGAACCCTAGGCCTCATCTTTCTAGAGGATTACATTTCAAAGGGATAGTTGCAGATCCTTGGGAAAGACATTCCTAGAGTGTAGAAGATTTACATCTCAAAAGGTCAAAGAAAGAATTTACACTTGAAAGTTTTCTCAAGGAAATTCTGTAGGAAAAGGAAATCAGGGCCTATAGTCAGGAAGAAACCAGTCTAAAATTTAATCAAGCCATTGAGAATTTTAAGGGCCTTTGGTCAATGCACAGTAAAATTGACATATGAAACCTTGAAGGATCATAAGAATAATTTCTGATTTAAATTTAGTCAAGAAATGTAATCTACATCTGAGCAGTATCATGCCCTGTACAAGTAAACAAATGATGCAATTACTCATTTTATCATTTTGATGGGACAATAGTGTCATTTTTTTCAAATTAGCCCCATCAAGAAAACAAATTGTGATTAATGGCTAGAGGAAAGAGTGGAAAGTAGTAACCACAATTGTACCTAATTCAATTTAACAGATTAGAGCAAGAGTCATTCATTTTCAGATTTTTTTAAAACAACTATGGAGTACATAACTGTGCTGTAGTGAATAAATCTGAAGAAAATACCTCCATTTCAGGAGCTCAGATGTAGGAAAGACAAGACCTTCCACAATTTGGTCATCTTAAAGAGAATTTGTATGGGACAAACATAGTTTCCTTAACAGTATGGGTTCTAGTATCTCCCTGATCACCAGAATATGGCAATGCTCCTAGAAATTCCATTTCCTCATAACATGCTGCATTTTAAAGCATTGGTCACAACTATTTATTTTTAAATTACTATAGACAGCTAAGTTAGGTAGAAATATTATGACAGTCAAGCAGGACTTAGACCCTCAAAGCAGACAACACAAAAGATGAAAACACATTATAGTTTTGGCAGGAGGTACATCTGTTGAAGGTCAGCTCTTAAGATAAAGAGAAATGGGCAGGCCTACATGTTTCCCTAAGGCATAAGTGTTAACACCTCATTTAATGAAGTCTTGATATTTGTAAGTCACCCTAGTGGGTGACCAAGACTCTCAGATCTATCCTTTCCTGAAAAGTTCTTTGTTCTTCCCATTTATGCTATATAACTTGTTTCTCAATTGGATCAACAATACCTAAGCAGATATACTTGTAACCTTATTGGGTTATTGATTATAATTATATCCACTGTGTGATTTTATACCCACCTTAAGATTTTGCATTATGAAACTCCTTCCAGAAAGTGGGCTCACTGGCAAAGCACTTAGAATACTTTCTATCTCTTAGGAGCTATATCTCTTTCCCTCTGTAGGTATTGCCTACTTTTAACCTCCATTGCTCCTTAGAATCCATTCTTTGATCTGTGGGAACACGATCTCAGCATACTTGACATATAACAGGTTGAGAGTTATAATAGTTGCATTATTTCGTTTTGAGGACTTATATCATTCATATATCAAATTGATATTTTCTAGTACGCTGGGAATACCACTGCAGTGCTACTGGCTTTTAGGTCCTACCAGCTCTTGGGTGCCAAAAAGACCCCTCCCATGTTCTTAGTGTCCTGAACAAAGAATTAGACAAGATATACAGAGAAGACAGTGAGGATTTACATTTGTTCAAGGTGGAAAATTAGTAAGCTTTTTAGAGTAAAAGCAGGTACGTGAAGAGGCTTACAGAGACCTCAAGGAAAAATAGCTGGGCTGTTTCCTACATGGTATTCTCAGATTGCTTCTTCCTCATGCAAACAATGCATTTGGGACACTCATCCTACCAGAAATTCTCTTGCCCTGATATCAGATTTAAACTATCCTAGCAGAAGGTCTGCTTGGCTTAGGGCCAAATGTAAATGCCTTAAATGGTGCTTTTCTTTTTTCTTTCTCTTTTTTTCCTTTTTAATGATTGATTGATTGATTGATTGACTGATTAATTTGGTTCAGGGTCTTGCTGTACAGCTTGGACTCATAGTGATCCTCCTGTCTTAGCCTCACTAGTGCTGGAATTACAGTCGTGTGCAACCATGCTAGGTTGGGTGGCCAGTTCAGCGTGGGGCCAGCATGACATGTGGTACCAGGAATGGAAACTGGGTTCTTGCCCTCACCAGGGAGGGTATTAGTTCCCTGAGCTGTCACCCAAGCCCCAAGTGGCACTTTTCTGATTGGTCTCAGGTGAAGAGCTTGGAAATGGCATAGTCATATCCAGATTCTGTGCTCTGCTCATATGCTTGAGTCTCATTGACCAACAGGCTGATCATAGCTGTTTAGCCAGTTTTCCCTACACTAATCTCCTACTCCAAGAGCAGTGAATGCTCATAGATCTTTTTATTTCGGTGTCTATAGCTGAGAACAAGAGTAAATATTATATAATGTCTTGACCCTGCATCACATTTTGTTTTTTGCTTCTTAAGAAATTGACAAATAAATTCTATTTACTGTGCTAGGGATATAGCTCAGTAGCATAGCACTTGCCTGGGAAGTGTAAGGTCCTGAGTTTCATTCCCAGTAGCTCCCTAAATAAATAATAAAATAAAATGAAAGATAATAAATTTCATTTACTACTCATCATGCTCATTGTCTACCCTGAAAATACTATTTTTGTCTTTAAAATAACATTTTCAAAACAATCCACAGCACAATGGAACATTTTATATGCTTTGAACACGGATATTTCTTCTATGTTATACTTTGCAGCATATCATTAAGACAAACTCAGTCCTTCTACATATATCAAAATTATGATTTATACATAAAAGCAACACTTCTAAATGTTCCATATTAGATGTATTTTTTTCTTCAAAGAATTAGAACTTCTGTCAAATTTTCTATCAACTTTAAAGAACATTCAAAAATTATCTGGCCAAAGGAGTTGTGTATTTCCAATGATGATGAGAGGAAAACAACTCTTAGATTTAAAATAATGATAGTGCAAAAAAGGGATAGAAATGAGACACAGTAAGGAAAATGAGACTAAGTGGTCTTTGAATAAGTATAATGAAAATGCATCATCTGACTAACATATCCTAGATATTTTATATATTATATTTAATAAACTTAAAATATATATTGATTTAATATTACTCTAAGAAGGGGTCGTTAGAAAATACTAACAAAACCAATAACATACAATACAATAGAGTGATCCTTATCCCTAATTCCTAACCAAAGCCATTGAAACTGGAATAACAAAGTTTTTCTAGCTCAGATTTTTCATGTGTTTATTAACCTTAACCTAGCTGTTTCTAATTTATTTTCACACTCACAGAAATTGCTAGAATATTACACTCTGTGATGTTTTACTATATTACTTTTACATTTTTGCTCATGGGAGTTCCAGTAAATGATGATAGCTTAGGTGTTTTTCTCATTATTATTATTATTAATTATTATTGTTATTATTATTATTACTATTATTATTTTTGTTGAAGAACAAATAGCAATGAGACAGTTTCAAGACAAATTAAAAGGACAGATTCGACAAATCAATACATTGGAAAATGTTTTCCTAATGTTTCAGTGTTGTACAAGGTGCATACATGATATTATACTTCCAGGCATTATTATAGCAGATGTCTCTAATCAGTGAATGAAGAGAGTGCAGCTCTATACCTATTTTATTTCTCTACAGCTGATTTATATCACAGATTCAACAATTAACACCCTCTACCTTCTTATCTCCCCAGGGTCTGTCCATAGTACTAGAAGCCAACATAATATCTTGTCCAACCACTATTAGTGCAAATCTTGCTTTTCATAGAATTATTCAGAAGCACGACATACTTATCCTAACTGTACTGTTTATATACACATATCATGATTCTTCTTTTGCATACCCCTTTTTTGTCTAGACCTGTCAAAGATGGGTCACTCCATTGTCACTGAACCAATTTAGGTGCCTGAACTCGGCAATACAATCCAACACAGTCCAGCATTACACAATAATAGTGAGTTATCTGAAGAAATTGTTAACTGTAGCCATTTACAGTTCAACTTATTATTATGGCCCCACATTATATACCTCATTTTTATGTTTTTCTGCTGGATGGTTAAGACTGAGATAGATCAAGACCTATAAAGCAAAAAATGTAGGTTTTGTTTCTAATGAGGTCAGTGAAGTCCCCTCAGGATTTGTCTTGTAATCCTGTACCTTATTCTGTAGATCCTTTGTCTGTGTCATCCATGTGGATGAGTCACGGCCAATGCTTGACCAGTTTGCTGTCTATGAGAGCCTGAGAGAAAGTTTTCTCTCCATGTGACTCACCACAGGCACACTATACATCATCAGTCTCTTTCCTCTGTGGCTCCATAATCTCCTTGATCAGAAAATTTGGGGCACAACTGAGTTTCATGATGTTACAGTACAGGTTCTCCTATGCCCTGAGTCTTCACTGACCTTGAAAGGCTAGGGCCAAAATGTTGGCTGGTCTTGTGGCTCTTCTATTTCTCCAATTTTGATCTGTGAACTTTTGATCTGTTAAACATCCAAAAGAAAAGCTGATTTGTAACCTGGAACATATGACATTCACTCTGCCCTAACTATCTGACTCATTTGTCTTTAGCTGTTGTTGTACATTTCTATTTGTATTTCTTCTTTTGACTTCTTATACTAGGGAGACTATACAATATTTGAACATGTGTGTCTGGTCTATCTCACTTATGAGTATATGTTCAAGTGGCATCCACTTCAACATAAATGCTTCAAGTTTATCATTCTTTATAGCTGAGTAATACTCCATTATATAGAAATACCACTTCTTTTTCAACCATTCCTCATGTAACGGACATCTTGGTTGTTTCCAAGATTTTGCTATCACAAATTGTGCTGCTATAAACATAGGTACACATATATCACTATGATACAATTTTTTCAGATCCTTTGGGAAAATTCCCAGTAGGGGGATAGCTGGCTTGAATGGGATTTCTAGTCCTACTCTTTTGAGGAGTCTCCACACTGATCCCCACAATGGTTGTACCAATCTACATTCCCATCAGCAGTGGAGAAGTGCTCCCTTTTCCCCACAACCTCTCAAACATTTGTTGTTGGTTGATTTCCTTACAATAGCCATTCTTTCTGGAGTGAGATGGTATCTCAGTGTTGTTTTTCTTTGCATTTCATGGATGGCTAGTGATGTGGAGCATTTTTGCATGTATTTATTCGCTTTAATCTCGTACTCTGAGAACTGTGTATTCATCTCAGATGCCCATTTCTGAATTGGGTCTTTAAATTTGGGGGCCCTGTTATATCTTAGTTCTTTATATATTCTGAACAGCAGGCCTTTGTCTGATTGCTTATTAGTTAGGATTTTTTCAAAATTTGTGGGTTGTCTGTTCACTTTGTTGACAATTTCTTTTGATGTGAAGAAACTCCTCAAGAAGAGTTGATCCCAATTGTTGATTCTTTCAAGTATTTCCCGTGCGAATATGTTTGTTCATGAACTATTTACTTACCCCTAGGTCTTCAAGAGTTCTTCCTACTTTCTCTTCCAGGAGATTGAGTGTTTCTGTTTTAATGTTTAGATCTTTGATCCATTTGGACTTTGGCTTAGTGCATGGTGATAGAGCTGGGTCCGCTTTTAGTTTTTGATATGTTGAAAGCTAGGTTTTCCAGCACCATTTGTTAAAGAGGCTCTTTCTTCCAGTGAGCTTGTTTGGCCCCTTTGTCGAAGATCAGATCCCAGAGTGTGATAGTAGATGCCTCTGTGTCTTCTAATCTAGTCCATTGATCCTGAGGCCTATTTCATTGCCAATACCATGTTGATTTTATCATAGTGGCTTTGTAGTATAATTTCAAGTCTGGAATTGTGATGCCTCCTGCCTTGTCTTTATTGGCCAAGATTGCCTTTGCTATTCTAGGACATTTGTGGTTCTAAATAAATTTTAGGAACATTTTCTCTAGGTCTGGGAGGTATGTTGGTGGCAGTTTGATAGGGAGTGCATTGAATTTGTACAGCAATTTTGGGAGTATGGCCATCTTCACGATATTGGTTCTTCCTATCCAGGAGCATGGAATACCTTTCCATTTTTTCTGAAATCCTCTATAATCTCTTTTCTTAGGGTGTTGTAATTTTCTGTAAAGACGATGTTTGACTTCCTTGGTAAAATGAATCCCAAGGTATTTCATTTTCTGCGGTGGTATTGTAAAAGTTATTGTTTCTATTGTTTCCCTTTCAGTGTGCTTGTTATCTGTGTAGAGGAATGCTATTGACTTTTGAGTACTGACTTTGTATCTTGCTATGCTACTGCATTTCTGTATCAGTTCTGCAAGTTTCTTGGTGGAATTTTTGGGGTCTTCCAAGTAAAGTATCTTGTCATCTTCAAATAGTGATAATTTAACTTCTTCTTTTCCTATTCTTATTCCCTTTGTTTCTCCCTCTTTTCTAATGGCTGTTGCTAAGGATTCCATAACTATATTGAATAAGAGGGGTGATAGAGGACATCCTTGTCTTGCACCGAATTTAAGAGTAAAAGATTTTAGTTTTTCCCCATGTAGGATTATATGAGCTTTTGGGTTGTCATAGATGGCTTTTATCAAGCTAAGATAGAGTCCATCTATTCCAATTTTCTGTAGGACCTTGAACATGAATGAGTGTTGAACTTTGTCAAAGGCTTTCCCTGCATCAATTGAGAAGATCATGTGGTTTCTAGACTTAAGTTTATTAATATAGTGTATTACATTTATAGATTTTCAAATATTTAACCATCCTTGCATCCCTGGCATGAATCCTTCCTGGTCATGGTGTTCGATCTTCTTGATGATTTTCTGTATGATGCTTTTCTCTTTTTGCTGAATCACAGTACACACCACCCACAGTTAAAGGGAGAAAGGTTTGCTTAGCTCACAGTTAGTAGATGTTCTGTTCCATGACTGGTTGGCCCCAAGGCAGGTGGCATAGCAGATAGATATTGCAGAGGAGAAACAGTTCACAGTAGACAGAAGGTAGCAAAGCAAACAAAGAAGCCAGCAAGCAAGGGAGAAGACAAATCTCTTTCTGTCCCTTATATTGCATCCAGGCTACCAGGACAAGTACAGTGCCCGACTGAGCAGTGCACTAATTTAGTAAGCACCCATCCTTAATGATAGCACCCTTAATCCTAGCATTGTACCATGAATTAGTCGCACATTCTAGATCTAGCTACCTCTGAAGAAGCCCCAGCTATGACTGCATGAAGGCTTAGGGGAATGTCTAGACATATGTCATAACAAGCAGTGATATGAAGGCCAAATGATATTTTAAATTTATTATTGTGTTTTTCCATTGAGCATATTACTTTATCACAGTGTTCAAATCTGCATAAACACCTATAAGCCTATGTTATTTGGTTGTGAATGTGTTAGAGTTTATTTTATTTTGTAAAAAGCAGTATTTTAAATTAAGTTGGATATTTTTATGTGTCATCAGAGAGGTTTGGCCTAAAATTGCTCATGAATAACATTTATTAAAATTGATTTAGTAATAAACTGCTTGTCATGTAAGAAATAGTGTCTTTCAAGTTATTTAAGCTGATCAAATACTTTTCCTAGTATATGTGTTATGTGTGTGTGTATTTTTTGAGAAATTATTTATTAAATAATATTTCTGACCAAATAGCTCAGCAGATTAAAGCACCTATAAGCAAGTACAGGGCCCTACCGTGCAGGCCATGCCCCAAGGCCATGCTGAGATGGCAATTGAGACTGGGCATGGTGGCATGCACCTGTAATCCCAGCTCTTGAGAGCCTGGAAACAGGAGGATCACTACAATTCTGATCTAGTCGTGAGATCCTGAACACCTTGTGGACCTTTCCATAAAATACAGAAAAATAAAAAAAATAATAAATAATATTTCCATTATTACTGCATGTGTCATATGAACACATTGTTTTTCTAAAACAAAAAGGAATATTTAGCAGTTCATTCTTGATAAAATGCATACTATGCTAATTTTAGCTTTTTAATAAAGCTTCAGGTTTTTTTTTAATCAACCAATCTCTCTCATTCTTTCTGTGGTTCTTTCTCTTTTGCTCTTTTCCTCTGTGACACTGGCTGAAAGGTAAAGATACTATCTTCAGGGGTCTAGGAATTTTAACCAATATCTAACACCTTTGTTGTTCCATATTCTTTAAATTCTTAACATCTCTTACATCTCTACCACTATATTTGCTTACAATATACAATTTTTTTTGTCTATTTTATAATTCAAAGACCACCCAATTGCTTCTCATGGCCAAATCCAGTTCAGGATTTGTGTTTTGAAATAAAGTTTGATTGGAACATAGCCATGGCCATTGATTTGCACATTATGGAAGTCTAGGTATGTACCATAGCAATTGAGCTGTGACAAAGACTATATGGTTGACAAAAGGTAAAATAACTTCTCTCTGGTCCTTTGCCTCAAGCATTTGCTAGCTGAGCCTTATTGTCTGATATACAGCATGTGTTGGACATATTATCTCATCTTAATTTAATAGATGGATATTTGGGTGGATGGATACAAATCATAGAAAAATGTGTCATTATGTAAGAGAAGACTAGCTGAATCAGAGTACTGAGATGTAAATTTATGTCTGTAGTAAGTGAGATTTATTAAGGTTAAAGAGGAGAAAGAATGTATTCTTAATAGAAATATTAAATATTGGGACAAGTTTCTGAAGTGATGAGAAGGAAAATCTTTAGGTATTAACTTTAGTAAAGAAGATAGTATTAAGGACCAGCCAAATAAATCAGCAGATTAAAGCACCTGCAAGCAGGAGCAGAGGCTGGGGTTAAATCCCAGGTCTGCCGTGCTGGCCGCACCCCTGGGGTGCACTGAGACAGCGAATGAGGCTGAGTATGGTGGCACACCTTTAATCTCAGCTCTTGGGAGGCTGTTAATAGGCAGATCACTATGACTCTGATCTAGTGGTGAGACCCTGGACACCCTATAGACCCTTCTCCAAAATTAAAAAAAAAAAATGATAGTTTCAGGGGCTAGCGAGATAGCTCAGTAGAATATGCATTTGCCTGGCAAGCACAAGGGTTGAGTTTAATCCCTGGTTCTGCAGAAAACAAAAGATAGCTTCAGATCAGAAATATATACTAATTTTTGATTGCTCCAGTTCTACAGAAAAAAAAAACAAAATAAAAACAACCTACATGTTCATTAATTAAGATTATTAGCAAGCAACTCACTATTACTTAATTTATGAAATTTTTATACCCCTTTATGTTCTTTATCTTGAGGTGACTTTTACTATTTTTACCTTCATGGTGGAATTGTTAACTAGTCAGAACTGAAAATACAGTCTCATTGAATATCCTTCTAAATATTAATACCATATTTTGAACATAAAATGTCTTGAAATGCTTAAGGAATTTTTTTATGTGTTTGGTTGTTATAGAGTCTCATTATGTAGCGCAGACTCCAGCTCACATTCCTAGTGATCCTCCTGCTTTCATTCTTCCCATCGCTGGGATTCCAGGCGTGCACTACCATGCTGGGTCTCCTGTTGGCTCAGATCGCGTTGGGGGCAGGGCTGGTGTGGCATGTAGTGCCAAACTGCAATCCCTGAGCTTGCCTAAGCTTGCCTAAGCAGACACTTTGGTCTACTGAGCTATCCCCCTGAACTATCTCACCAGCCTGCTTAAGGAACTTTTGACTATTAGCATCATCTTACAATCTGTCACGACTTGGGTCTAGATGTTCCCCTAAACCTTGTGCAGTCATAGGTGTGACATCTTCAGTGGTGTCTGAATCTAATGTGTGGGAACCTGTAATTGATTCATGATCCAATGCTAGGGTCAAGGGCACTAGGAATAAGGGTAAGTGCATGGTGGCACTGGATAACATATAAGGGCTAGAAAGAGCTGTGATCACCCACCCGTTGCTTGTTTTGTTACCTTCTGCCCACCATGAACTGTTTCTCCTCTGAGATGCCTGTCAGCATGCCACTATGCCTTGGAACTCACTGAAGATAGACTGAAACCTCTGTGCTCAGTGAACTAAATAAACCTTTCCTCACTTAACTTTGGGTGTCAGGTATTTTGTCTCAGCAATGAGAAAAGACACAATCTGTTGAAATATTCATAAACAGGAACTGGCATAAGTAAGACATTTAATAGAAAGTATACAGAAAAATATAGAAAGTATTAGTTTCACTTAGTGAAACTTAAATTCTTGAATTTCTCAAATAAATAGATTCTGGACTATAGAATTTCCAGAGATGGTTGGAGACTTAAAATTTCTAGCCATTAGTAAGAACACATTTTCTTTGGTCATCTTTGAAACAATCTTGAGGATGAGCAAAGGTACTATATAATGAGACTGTCAAGCTTGATGTTTAAACTTTACTTCTTTTGGGAATATAAAGCTGGTTTATATTTTTATATTAGATCAAGAATAGAAACAGAATGTATAATTGGATTCTTCAAAATATAGAAATGACATTTATCTTTCATTTCCACTCTCAAAATTTCCTATTTCATTTTTTTCCATTTAAATTATCTCTGTCATGCTGTTTTACATTCTTTTATTCTGCTGTTTTATTTATATTTACACTTGTCTATGAAGATAGAAAATGCATAATAAAAGCTGTGGTTGGCAATAAATAAGCTGTGAGACTGCATATTTTGTAACAGTGTAGGCTTGGGACATGAAACAGAAGCCATGAGCTTTAAACCTTCCTCTCTGGCCTCAGAGGACCGCAGCATTGCTCCTGAATAAAAGAAGACATGGCCTTTGAGCTGTGAGGTCTGGAAAAACCTCTATTTTCAAGCACAGTGGCCAATTTGAATTTAAGGTGGTA
Source organism: Ctenomys sociabilis (assembly GCA_004027165.1). Classification (NCBI taxonomy): domain Eukaryota; kingdom Metazoa; phylum Chordata; class Mammalia; order Rodentia; family Ctenomyidae; genus Ctenomys; species Ctenomys sociabilis. Next base: position 59,222 of record PVKA01000565.1, on the reverse strand, counting down.
TATACTCGGACAGATATTTCAGAAGCAAATCTACCTGCTGTAAAACACATTACTAATCTTCAATCAAAGACCAGAGGAAAGTTAATAGTTGAGAAAGTCCTGATCGTAGAAATAAGCATTTTTTTTTCAGACTTTGTGCAAGATTTATTAAATGTCTCCATACAGCAGCCTCCAGTTTCAGATACTGCTGCCAAGAACAATCTGTTATGCAGTAGGCACCGGCTGGGGCATGGCAGGTGGCTCTGGTTTCCCACCCTTCTATGCTGAGATGGGCGTGGTGGGCAGGATCTCATCTTTGGGTTCCACAGTGCTCACATGGTCAGGTAGAGGCTTCTTGGGGCCAATCTTACCACTTGGATCCCAGGGGAGCATGATCTTTACTTTGATACCCAGCACACGCTGTCTGAGCAGCACATGGCGCTCGGCAGTATCAACATAGTAGTGGACAGGGTCTCCCCTGTGGGTCATCAGGCCATCACAGACTTCATGGACTTAGCCCTCTGTCCTCGGAGCTTCCCAGACACCACGACTTCACAGCCCTTGGCTCCACTCTCCACGATGAAACGCAGCACACCATAGCAGGCCCTCCGCACAGCAAGGCCTCCTAGGAGTTTGTAACGCAGAGATTCTGCCTGGGCAATGGCACAGAGACCTCTAGTTGCCACCTTTTCAGCATAAAGCTCTACACTGCCCTCAGGGAAGCCAAACCTCTTCTGAACAACAGCAGTCAACTTGCGGATCCTCCGGCCCTTCTCACCAAGAACATTCTGTGTCCTGGTGGCTAAAATAATGATTTCTGTCCTGGTGGGTGTAACTCTGACTTCAACTCCAGAGTAGACATCTTCAGCCAGCTCCCTAGTGAAGAACTCATTCAGTTCAGCTATGAAGATGCCATCAGCGACAAACTTCCTCTTCTTAGAAAACTGTACTGCCATCTTTCCACTGTGCGCCTCAGAAAGGGTAGAAATCAGCATTTTGAATTAAATATTTTAACACTAGAGAGAGAACTACCACATATAGGTTTTGTTATCAAACCATCAGATTTGATGAGTAGAACTGTGGAGTTTCTAAACATGAGATATTTGAGAGACAGAAAAATATCAGTATATTGTTACATTGTTTTGTATTCTTCCCCTAAATGGTAGAATTTAAGGATAAAAATTCAATGTTCAAGTGAAGGAAAAGTCACTGAAATGTGAAAAATAGCCTAGAATAAAATTCCTTCCTTCTCTATCACTCTCCTTCTTTCTGTTGTTCCCTCATTCCCTTCTTTTTTTGTTTTTCCTTCTGCATTATTCTTTTCTTCATTTTTATTTATGTAAGATTTGTGCAATCAACAGGCCTTGAGAAGCAATAATTATTTGTTGTGATACATATAAAAATGAAAACAGTCTAATAAATGCAATAATGGAAGTGTACACATAGTATTATTGGATGACTACAAGGAGAATGCAATATGTTTTATGAAGAATTTAAGAAGAAAATAACCTGTACAGTGAGTCATAAAATGAATGAATATTTTCTGTGAGAAAAAAAAATAGGAAAGAGATGAGGTAGAGATTAGGAAGAGGATATTCTCGATCATTATAATAAAACATGTTTAATGCAAAATTGCACATACTATGAAAGAAACAAAGACCACTCTGGGTTATTTCTTCCTGAAGAAGGGCATGGCCAGTGATAGAATTAGAGAAGGAAGTGGTGTGAGGACACATGGTATTTTATTTTATTATTGTTTTGTGGTACTGGGAATCAAACTGAGGACCTTGTGCTTGCCAGGCAGGCACTTACTCCACTGAGCTATCTCCCTGAACACTACATGGCACTTTAGAAATTTTAGATTGTATTGTAGGAGTACTAGGAAACGTGAAGGCATTAAAACAACAGGATTATACAAAATACTACTTTTCATAGATCATGTTGGTGGATTTTTGCAGGATGTGTTTAGGTATTAACTATTGATTGCTCATCCAACTAGCATACTAAGGAAATGGATACCACTGTGAAGAAGCAGTTTAAAACCTGAAAAAAAGAAGTTTTATAAAGATGTATAGACCATAGTCAATACTATTTTTTTTAATTTTATTGAACTACAAATGTCAATCAGACAGTTTCAAGACACCTTAACAATACAGATTCGATAAATTAATACATTGCAAACTGTTTTCATAATGTTTTGGTATTGTACAAGGTACATACATGATATTATATTTACAGATATTATTTTAGCAGATATCTCTTATCAGTGAATTAAGAGTGTAGCTGCTTACTTATCTTA